>PVJD01002138.1:0-218318 GCA_004026545.1 Mormoops blainvillei | reverse complement strand
TTCTGCATCTGCTGGTTGAGTGCTCAGCCACTGACCTGGGCAGAGGTTATGAATGTTCAAACATCTCCAGTTTGTAAGCTTTTTATTTTCTTTCTGCAACCCAGGCTGCGTGTGAGCTGAGGAACATGTTGAGAGTCTGCAAGTTCGCAAGTCTCCGCTGGCTTTTACTTTTTGTTGGCCTTTAGAATTTCCCACACTCATATATAGTTTATGGTCACACAGATGTGTGGCAAAGTTTATTATATTAGCTCTTCTATTGAGCTCTCATTTCTGTGACCTCCTGGCTGGTTTACCACCTGCCCCTAAGGCCATGACCTCTGGTTTCTGCTTCCTTGGTGCAGAAAATTGGTAGGTTTTTTGGGTTCTGCCTCCCTACTCTTTGGCAGGAAGTGCTCCCTGGCAGAGAATCAGATATGTGTGGAGTTCCATTTTGAGGGTTTTTTTCCCTTCAGTTATCACAAACCTATGCTACCTGTTTAGTATCTTAAGACATACGCATAATATATGTTGTCTGTTATTTGGAGTGGGGGAAAATCTAGTACCATTAATTCTGAACACAGCGTTATGTGGAAATCTAAATCAGGTTTTCTGTAGAAATGTGTGTCATAGAAGATCAGTATTATTTTTGGCATTTGAAATAGTCTCAGTATTTTAAATACTGTAATGCCTTGTATAGCTTAAGTATAGTTTTATTCTCAAATGAACATTGTTCCACCCTGCTTTTCTCTTTTCTGAAACCCCCATGTTTCTGGGTAGTACTGACATTCCCTAAGCTCAAGATCCTGTGAAAATGGGTAGAGGTTATAAGTGACCAAACATTTGAGTTTCACCAATAACAGCACCACCGATGACAGTGTCATCAAAACATTTATTAAAAATTAAATGTATTTTGGACATAGTAGGAAAGTTGGATATACAAATTCCTGATAAGGCATAATTCCTCTTGCTCTTATGCTTATAGTTTATTGGGGGAGAGAAAATACATATTATAAAATGTATGACAATACAGATCAGCCAATGTTACAGATTTTTTGAGTGAGTAGTAAAAACATTAAGTGGACATAGAGAAAGTTATGTGAATTGCATGCGAAGAAATTGAATAAATAAAACAGAAGTCTTAAATACCCCACATAGGGAGTAGGCAATACTGTAAATGGGTGCAGTAAGAAGGTTTTAAGGTAAAAAAAAAAGACAACACCTAAGCCTTGTAATAGGCTGCTAATCACCTTCATAGTCGCAAGACGATAGGGGATGATGGCAACTGTGGTGCACTGGGGAATGACTTGCCTTGTGAAAGGGGAGCCACTGCTCACCTTCTTCTACTTGTTTTCTAAAATAGTGCAAACTCCCATATTGTCAGACATCCCCAGTTTTTCAAAAAGTTTGAAAATCTAAAATTTGTGTGCAAAATCTCCCAATTTTTAAATATTGGCAACCAATAAAATAGTTTATCACTATGGAAGCCACAGAAATTATGTCTGGAAATGACTTTGGCATACAGGGTACCAGTCTGTGACCCCAAAGTTTACACATTCTGTAAGATAGATTCAATCTGTGGCAGGAAAATGTGTCTTGAACATATTCTGTGCCAGAAATAATGACTTAATGGCTTAGCATAGTCAACTGCGGTACTTCTCTGCAGCGTTTGATGCTAGCTATTACTGCTTAATAAGCATAAAATAATGGAAACACCTTTATATCCTTTAGAAAACAGATGCGGTTGGATTTTATTTAGAAATTCATGGCTAAAAGTTGTAAACAGAGTCATTATTTTTATGTCCTTAGTGTTTGAATTCAGGCCGCTTTGGGTTTGTAAAATTAACATTTTTTAAAAGAGAGTAAAAATCTCCCTGCAAACACCAACTCAGTGCTGCACAGCAGATTGCAGTGTCTCCACAGGGGCTGCGAGCTCGTCAGGCCCAAACATTTGACCAATTTAAAATGCATGTTATTTACCAGCTACATTGTAACATCTTTGGTAAGCACTAAAATCTATAGTCTCAATATCTGTTCCAACATTTTTAAAGTGTGCATTATCCTCGGTTAACCTAACAGAGGATAAATTCTTTGGCAGCAATAATGTCCTAGAAAATACAGATGCTCTGTTGGAACTGCTTTGCTGTTCAGTTTAGACTTGAGTGCAATACCTTTGAGATTCAAGTTGGCATTCTTATACTAAAGCATGATTTCAATGTATTAAAAAAAGATAAAATTCTTAGTTTCTTACATATATGGAAGAATTACTTAAAGTAATATTTTGATTAGTTACATGTAAATAAATTGCAACTACATGGCTATTTCTTCTTGCAAAAAATATGGAATTATATCTCGTAAGTTACATGAATGTCTAATCACTGTGTTGTATACCTGAAATGAATATAATATTGTATATCAACTATAACTAAAAATAAAATTATTTTTAAAATATGGAATTAAAATAAATATAGGGCAAGATCAAATAAAGAAATGGAATCTTCCTTCTGAACCTGGGCTATCTGAATACAGGTGAAGTGCCTTCTTTAAGTGATTACAACTGTCATTACAGGACAGCCCTCTCATGTGTGGGAGGCTGCGTGTATGTGCATGCATATGCACATTTATGAAGGTGTTAGTGTGTGTACCCCACACAATAGTGTATCTAGTAAATGAGCTAAGTCAATTTTGATAACTGTTTTTGGTAACACTTACGTAGTCACTAACATTTTACCAGGTGCTGGTCTTGGAGCTTACAAACTAGATAGCGTCCAAAGAGTCTAAGTTCACATATAAATAATTAGTTCACATATAAATAATCTTGACCTTCAATTCTATCATTGTGAGTTTTCGAACTTTCATCTCTTCTTAATTATATCTTGTTTAATAAAAGCCCTAACTGGCTTATCATATTCTCAATGAAGATGTTTTCAAACAAATTGCAAAATCATTTTATTCTCCTGTTTTTTTCCCTTTTCTCTCTTTCACTTTGTTTTATTTACAAATGTTTTAGGAGGAAAAAATATATAGAAATCATATTGAGATTGCATTTAAGTAGAAGGGTAATGCACCTCAATAATTTGGTTTAGTATAAAGGTACTTCGTTTTGTATGAAGACAGCTCAAACTTCTTTATTTTTTAAAAACAATTAAAATATATTATTCACCTCATTTTGAATTTGAAGTCAGGTGCAGAATTCATTAATTGCGTCATTGCTTTAATTTCTCTAATTCTGAATACAATTAGAGATAATCTATTTAACTGAAGCTTTCCGGGGGAAAATTGAGAAGTACATATGCAATTAAACACTGTAAAGCAAACCTTAATTTCTCATTAGTTTCCATTAAATACTTCCTAAATGTGTTCTTAAAAATGTTTGGCGAGACCAAATATAAATCAGAACTTCAGTTTATGGTTTTCTCTTCTGTATATTTTCTTTTTTGTTCCTAAAGATATCTTTGGCTGCTACTTCAGATGTTTCCTTATCTTATTTAAATGGAATTAAATGTATCACAATTATGACTAGTAAAGACAATTCCATTAGTTAAAGCCTACAAATCATTCTCTATCTTAAATAATCTGTGAATTTTTCTTCTGTTAATTTATTTTGTTTCTGGTTTGAAGTCATCTTCACACTTTTATTTGTATGTAGTATAACTTCTCCCCATAAATTCATATTTTTATTTTCATCTCATCTAAGAGTCAGTGTCTTTGCCTTGAAAAACATTTTTTCTTTTACTAGATTTTGCCGGGGGTAAATGGACTCATTTGGGTGTATTCCCTTATACCATACTTCAAAGGCATGGGAAACTTTTCTGGATTCAGACTCTTAGATTATCTAGAAATTCAGTTTGTGACTATAGACATGATTTTAAATTTTTAACTATTGAGTTTATACTTTGATTTAAAAATTCTGTATCAGTAACATTTTGCATATTGGTCCATTACATAAGGATGAATTTGATTAACTCTGAATATTAGAACATCTTTCCTTATAGTGAAGATACACAATGTGGTTTTCAAATTATCTGTGGTGTGGGGTGGAGGTTTTTTGGAATTATATGGAAGAGGGTGGGATTGAAATAGTGGGCAGGGACCTGGAAAATCACAGCTCATAAACAATCAAAATATAATTTTGCTTTAATTTTCTTTAAACTTGCTTCATTGTCTTTAAACTTGCTTCAATGAGATACCTTCTTCTTTTGCATCTAGATAGCAATTCTAGCCTATCTTGTGACTTTTTCTGTTCTCTTCCTGTTAATAAATAGGTTAGTTCTAATAACACTTTAAGCTGCAAACACAGTTTCAGTTCAGAAGTTTATAATGTGAAATTTAAGATAATGACAAAAATGCTGAATATGGTTTTGAAGACAGTTAAAACTGAAGTTCTTAGCTGGCCTCGATAAAAATTAAGTTTGACTTTTTCTCTCCTGGAGAATCTTTGTAGATTCTTCATAGGTTCCTTGCAGTGCCCCTGATGATAGGGTTGGCACCATTTTTTCTTCTATTTCCTGTGTTATATTTGGGTTAATTTTTTCAGGTTATTTCTGCTGAGATCTTTTGCTGTCTTACTCTTCCTGGGGCATCATCTCTCCCATTGGAAGTTCACACGCCTTCCTTGGACCAACTCAGAACTAATCCCAGGGCAGCCGTAAACCAATCCCAATTCAGACCACATTCTCCTGCCTCTATCACTGATGATACTGGTCAGATCTTTTTCTCTAGACTGTCTTGCTTGAGAGTCAGTTGCAAATTCTTAGCTGCTTTAATTTTCACGGGTGAGAGTCAGACATTTGTTCCTGTACCCCTCAAAATTACAGAGAACACAAAGTTAAGGTCTTTAAATAATTCCCCTGAAGCTTTTGTAGCTTCCCTTAACTTAAAGGGGCAGGTGGTGCGCCTCCCTTCTGTCTTCCAGAGGGAGGAAGACTACAGAGAAGGTACTAGTGAAGATCATTCCTACAGAAATCCTCCTGCTGCAATATCAGTGGCGCCTTATCTACAAATGAGTTTTGGAAAAGTTACAGTTTACAAATTGTAAATTTACCTGGGGTGTGTAGTGGTCTGTCTCACATATGTTGTGTTACCATTCTTTAGTATAACTTGAGTTTGTTTAAAGAAAGGCTATTATAGTTTTCAAAAGTTTGCAAACCACTACCCTGATGGTATAGGTTTAATTAAGAAATATAGGGAAAACTCATCAATAAAAACTTTATAAAATCAAGAATTTAAAGATTTTCCTTTTGAAAATCAATTTTACCTACAGAGAGTTGACCTAGAGTTCAAACCATGGGTAAAATTCATGCCTTTATTGAAAATCTAGGGAAAATTACCTTTCAAATGACCTGTGGAAATAACCTTCATCTTGTTATAATCAAAAAGAAATCCAAGTCAGATTCTGCACTCATGTTGAATATTAATATATGAATATTCTCTGAATATTGATATGGAATATATTGCCTATTTAGTGATTTGTATAAGGTAATTGTTCTTGTGCATGCTCATATTTGAAATTAATTGAAGTAATGGAAAACAGTACTATTTATATTTGAGTTAATGGTCATAGACTTTGAGAGAGAAATGACCTCAGGAATCATTTATGTCAACACTTTCACTTTACAAATACATACTAATAATAAGAGCACTCATATTTATATAGAACTTTTCATACTATAGGAATCCAGAGAAGTTATTAGTCTTCTTCAAGGTCTAAGAAACCTGGATTAAAACACACATTTCCAAGTACTTAGCCTATATCTTTATATTGCATAATGACTGGTACCCATAATTCAATTTGGGAAACTGGGTGGTAAAATTGAAATGTTTATACTATAAAGTAAAATAAATCAAAAAGAAATATATTTCTGCTCTAGGCCTCTAAGAAACAACCACAAAGATACTGGTTATTGACATAATGAAAAATTTCATTACAATTTTCCTTTAATTCCAGGAGCAAACCTAACCACATCTATGTAAATAAAATGAAGGCATATAATGTAATGGGACATGCCTACCTGAGCTTCCAAACTATTTAGGTCATAGGATTTTTCAGTTTTAAGGAAAATGATTATGTCATTTTCTGCCAAAGACATAATGTTATTTAGAAATAGACTTTTTTCCTATAATTTTTAGTTTCCTATTTTCTGTCAACATTGTCATAAAAATAATTATTCAGTTAATCAGCACATTGATAATCAGGGTGTAGAAATACATAGATTTTTTTGGATAACTAAGATTCTTCTCTTATTTTTATTTTGTTTACCTGTCAGGACAATGAAGATCACTCTGCACCGTCCCTTTTGTCATTAGTGATGCTCTCAGTGTAGGTTCTGAGTCAGACTGCTTAATGAGTGAAGAGAGTAAAAATGAAACATAAAATAGCTAGAGAGAAACATGCTGTAAATACCTGGGGAATTGTAGAAAAAGGGGGTTTGTAGACTACTTATGTGCAAATGAAGGCATTTAATTGTAATGTGTCTTCAGTGATGAATGGGGAGAAAAGTATTGAATAAATTTCCCATTATAAAATGAGAAATCGTCATGCTTTGCCCTTTTCATTTGCTCCTTGAGAAAGGTGAACTTATCTAAAAAAATTTATACCAGCAGAGCTACTTTTATTCAGCTAATGAACTACAGTATCTTGGGACATGGCACTATGTTGGATGGTATTAGAGGGCAGAAATACTGACACTTTTACATTATTAAATTAATAGTAGGATTTTTTTTTAAAAACTAATTTATTTTCAGTCTGTTTTCTCTAGAAAATAATGAGTGACAAGTAAGAGAAGGCATGAGAATTGCATAGACTCAAGCATAGGCCTGGACAGCTCCTCAGTGTCTCAGAAAGAAGCACAATGCCACAGGGCGATAGGTCATTTTCAGATTAGAATTTTGCTTTTTGAGCTCAGGGTTAAAGACCCACTAATCCACCAGAAACTGTCTTCCAAAGTGTCAGTATAGCAGATACTTGCCTTCTGGAGAAGAAACAATTTATTAAAGGTCCTGCCCAGTCTTAAGCTGTAGCTGACGGGATATAAAATTGGTATATTAAGAGTAGGCTCTTGTTCACACACAAAGAAGTTCTGCATGGGGAAAAGAGGGAAATTAAGTGTGACGTGAACAAGAAGCTGTCGTCAAGCAATGGAAGAGTCGAGGGCACAAACCCAATAATAAGACAGAAAACATTTTGCTTTCTATTCTGCTTCCTTTAACATTGCAACTCCATATCCATATTTTCTGTTACAATTAGTGTATTTATGATGCTATAAATCATTTTCTTTACTATCATTTATTTTTTCTGTGATCAGCACTGAAAATACACAGCAGTTTCTTTTCACTGATGACATTAAACTGCAAGATGCATTTACAGAAAAACTTCCAAAACTACCTTTAGAAGTGAATCGGTTTCTTTCTAAGGATAAACACTGCAACTAATCTTTAAATTCACTTAGAGTCCTTGACTATGAACTATACTAAGAAATCAATTGTTGAAAAAGAAATCAATCACAGCATTCCATAAACAAGGCTTGGTTTTGCCAAGGAGTGGCTTCGCTGTTGGCCCTGGGCTAAGGGCCGTGTGGATTGCGCGATTCTCGTTTTCCCCTTAGTGGTCCAGTTTCATGTACATAAAACCCAAAAGTGGTATCTCTGATGGGGTGGTATTAGTTTAAGTAAAACAGCAAGGACATTTCTTTTTGTGAGAAAAAGGTTTAAAGGGGCCACACAAAATTAATATTAAGTTTTCTTTCGCCTATCTCATTACTTCAGTAGATGACTTGTATTAAAGGCAGTGAAGCGAAGAATCAGTAACTTGGGCCTTTGCCATTTCTGCAGTGCTGCAGATACACATTTCGTACAATTTAAACAGAAATTGTGTATGTTTATTGCACTTTCTTGGAAGATCTGTGCACTGAACTAGAAATTATGCCTTTATTATGATTTTTGAAGGTGGTGTTATTTCAAATTTTGAGTGTGAAAACCACTGTTATTAAGAAACAAAACCAGGAAACTAACAGATACTAAATAGATTCATTGTTTATATATTTTACACAGTATTTGCATGTGTGTACAAATGCAAATCTGATATTTATTCTTCTTATGAAAATTCTGGGAAAATTATGAGGTATCATTTATGACTTTGGCAATTAACTCAGAATTCATAACCCTATGTGAATCAGTAATAACTTTCATATTTCAAAAGAGAAATGGGTTTGTACTCTTTCTGAGGAGAGATGAACTGTTTCCCTTATTTCATCGGAAGATGGCCTTCATATGGCTCTTTCAGACGTTTTTTAAAGGACCTCACATGCTTTCTAAACTCTTGTTCATGGGCCATACCCGAGTGCTGTGCAAGTTACAAAGCCGTTGACGAATGAGTGGCGCGCACGGCGAGCCCGGCCCTTTTGCTTTAACTCTTCGGCCTGCATTGCTCTTTATCCTCTGAATGGAAAAATCTCCGATAACACTTGTCTCCATCAATATTGTTCACTGGTTCATTGATGAAATAACAAATGAAATTAAAAAGATACCCTTGACTTTCCAATTCTGAATTTTAAATCCATATATCCTTTGGAGACAGTGCTGAGGAATCAGGGTATGATAAATCTACAGGAGTCTCAAGCTAAGAATTCACTCAGATGGGCAATGGGAGTGGTAAGCAGATACTGAAAGCAAACTAACATACACACCATCAGCAACATAATGGCTTTTAAAAATTTATTTCAAATTGCCCTTTCTTGATACAGTTCTGAACCTGTTTGACACTGCAGTATTGTGATTTATAAGAAATATTTGTTCATTCAGATTTCTCATGTACGAGGTCTGTCCAGAAGTTATCCAGCCATGTAATGTGAAAAATAGAGACGTTTACTGAAGAAGATATAAGATACAAGAAACATTGTACATAGGACAATGACGCCTCAGTCCCCTTCAAAGTAGGTGCCTTGGGATCTCACACAGTTCTCCCAAACACCATCGGCTGCCCCGTCGTATTTTCCTGAATCTCATCAACAGTCTGAAATCTCTTCTCTTTCAAAGGTGATTTTAGTTTTGGGAAAAACTAGAAGTTGCAGGGCACCAAATCTGGGCTATAGAGGGACTGAACCATCTGGGTGATTTGATGTTTCACCAAAAAGCTACATGAAACAGGATGCACGAGTGGGTGCATTGTTGTAATGAAGCTGCCAACCACCAGTTACCCATAGCTGCCACCTTCTGAATCATCTGAATAGTTTCCATGGAGGAACTGTAGAGGGAGTCAGGGCCGACACCAAGGACGAAATGAAATGTTATCTGGCCTGCTGCAGGTGTTGAGACGCTATCTGCCCTGACTAATGCTGTAAATGTTTCTCTCCCACTTCTGTAAGCCCCTTCGTGCCAAATCTATACTACTCCTCCCAATACCCTCCCCTGCTTAGCCCAGCATAAAAGGAATGCGGGGCTATTGTTCTGGGCTCAGAATTTGGAGTTTGTATCCTCTGGGCCCGTGCACGTAAATAAAGATCGTGCTCCTAACCCCTCAGTGTCTGGTCGCTTCATTTTTCTGTAACAGAACGTTCAAGCTTAGTGCAAAATTTGATGCAGATTCGTTGCTCTACTGACTTAGTCATTTTGAACATGATAGCCACATAGTACACATGCTCACCCAACGGCATGTACTGCCCCCCACTGACTAGCACAGTGAAGTCATCATTGTTGACACCTACGCATTGCAGTCCACTCGCCTTGGCTGCCAGGTTATGTCAATATTGTGCAACATCGATGTTCCATTATATTAACAATGGTTGAGCTTTTTCTGGGCAGACCTCATATATTTCATGTCATGAGTGTGAAAGTTGTCTTTTATTATGTTGATGAGTTTACTTTTGGAAAGTACCTAAGGATGGGGGCTGATGAACTGTGGATGCAGCCAACCAGGTGATTAGAGTGTTGGAAATTTTCAGTCCTAACTCCTGACCATTTAGGAGAGGAGAGGGGCTGGAGGTTGAGTTAATACATGATGGCCAATTACTTAATAGATCATGCCTATGTAAAGCCTCCATAAAACCCCAAAAGATTAAGGAGTGCAGAGAACTTGCTGGTTGGTTAACAGGCAGAGGCTGAGGAGAGTGGTGTACCCGGAGAGGCCATGGAAACTCCACACCATTTTCCCATTTCCTGACCCTGTGCATCTCCACCCTTTGGCTCCCCCTGAGATAAATTCTTTATGATAAACTGGTAATATAGTAACTAAAGGGTTTCTGTGAGTTCTGTGAGCTATTCTAGTAAATTAATCAAACCTGAGTCTGAGATTATGGTCAGAAGTACAAGTAACAACCTGAATTTGCTATTGGCCTCCTGAGTAGGCGGGGATTGTTGGAACCTCCAGTCTGTAGTAGGTCTGTCAAAAGCACAGGTAATGGCCTGGGCTTGAGACTGGCATCCGTAGTGGGACTGAACCATTAACCTGGTGAATCTTATGCTATATTTAGGTAGATAGTGTCAGAATTGTGTTGTTTGAGAATTATTTGTTGGTGTGGGAGAAACTCCCCAGCCTCCACATTGGAAATCGAGTCTCAGGACACCTAAAATAGACACCAAGCTCGGTGTCCCTTGTTTCAAATTTACTCTAGAAGAAATTTCATACCAAGTTGGGTGATTTGATGAAATTTCAGGTGCTATTTATTCTGGTTATTCTATTAAATTAGGACTATACTTTTGGTTCTATGTAGGCACAATAGGCCACCGTTTTCTGCCCAAATTGTCTTTGCCAAAATATTCTCTTCAAACAGTAGTGGTCAGGCACTCACAGGGTGCTAGCATAGTGAAGTGGATGAGTATATACCCATAGTTAGAGTAATATCACCAATGAATAGTATCAATTCACTGATACTTTTTCTGGGAGAAAAAAGTGCTTATTTCTGTAAGTGTCCAATGTTGTAAAATGGTCTGTGATGGAAGCCATTAAAAATGAAACAAGCTCTGGGTCTTAGATTCCTGAATTAAAAGCAGATGCCTTTGTTGACCTCTTCTTATGGTAGGCACTTTTATGTAAGCTTTTTTATCTGTTCCCATTGTCTTAGGTTCTTTTGGGTCAATGAAACTGCAGCAATATATATATCTTTATATGATTTTGAGAATTCATGATTTTTTTGTTTCTGAGTCCATTTGCTAAAAAACAATTTTTTAAAATTCAAGTTTTGATATCTTCTCAACCAATATTTCTGCTGACCACATCAGGGAAAACAACCTGTGTGCTCCATGTACTTTGATCTCTTAAAAAATGAAAGGAATTAAAAAAAGAAGCTATAAAAATCCAACTCTAAAGGTTAAAAACTAATGAAACAGAAATCCTAAAGTCTAAAAACAAAAAACAGACCATATCTCATGTAGAACCAACCTCAGGGCTTCGAGCAAGGCTGAAGCAGCCCCTGGAACCAAGAGATTATATAAGCAACTAAAAATCTGGGTCAAGAGCTAATGAAGTCTACTTTATTTTTAGGTTGGCTAATTCCAAGAAGCAAACACTTCTCACTTGTCATCTAGAAATATTTCTGTGTTATTCAGGGCCTCATTAAGAAGTCTTCCATGTTGCTCAGACATTTTTGCTATGAAATTTGACCCTACAGAAAGCCATAGTTTGTGAAAGTGATGATTTTACGTCCTTCTACATTCTTGGCTGGCATATCTTATAATGGGTTATAAAGTGTCCATGTTCTGGTGCAATAACTAGCTTCCTTATGGCTGCAAAAATACTGAATGCTCTGATACAGGCCTAGTGGGGTGGAGACAGAGCAGGGACAATTTGTTAAACTGATGTTCAAAGAGAATTGTTGGTAAGCTCTAAGTTAAGGCTTGGTTTAAGCAGATATTTCTAACTTAGAGGCTCAGCTTAATGGATGGTACTGTCATTTAAGTACAAGAAATAACAGAGGCTTCAGTGCTATGGATTTAGACAAATAATCTTTTGGAGTAAGGAACAAAGTGATGAGCCTTGTACAAGAGGCACAAGGTAGAAGTGACCAGGGGTTAGTGAAGCTAACCTTGGGGTTTCTAAGGTGGAGGGGCACTCTCTAAACAAGAGTCTTTTCCAGAAGTTCAGTCATTACTGCTGGCAGCACATGGGTACTTAGTCTAGGAGGCACCCTGGTATATTTCACAACATTGTGGATCCTGGGGTCAAGTCACCAAATTCAAGTACGAGCCTTGTATGATGGGATTACTTCAGGCAAGTTATTTAATACTCTGAGCTGCAGCTCCTTATCTTCAAAATGAGGATTATTAAATTATGTAATCAGGCATAGGCGTGCCTATAACATAACTAAACAATCAAGTTCATAAAAGTTATTTAAATATTGCTTTGGTAAAATTGTTTTTGCATGTGGTTCAGAATGCCGGTACAGGACTGAAGTGGTTATAGCGGAAGAGGTGTTAAGAAACCTGGTGCTTTTGGTGGACTGTTACCTCTACAACTTTTTCCCACTCTCACAGACGAGCAGACAATACTGGCAAGGGTGAGATGACAGCCCTGAATGCCTTGGTCTAAACGTTCTTCCCTACCAAAGCGTGAATATGGTATATATAGTTCCACTGCCCTCTCACTGATGCTTCAGCCCCCTCTCTTTTTATGCTTCCCTTGTTTCATTTTCGTTTTCTTGTCAACTTCAGTTCTATAGTTATACTCCTCCTCACCTCCTCAGCAGGTCCCCTGTTGTGTGCGAGTGTGCGTGTGAGTGAGTATAAAAGTATTAATGGTGAAAGTGAAGCATAGAGGTTTAAAACTTAACCAACTTTTTTAGAGAAGTTTCAGGTTTATGGAGAATCTGAACAGAAACTGCAGAGATCCCATATGCTCTCAATCCTTTCCCACTCCCACTGTTTCCCCTATTATTTACGTGTTGTATTAATAAGGTATATATTTGTTACAACTGAGGACCCACTATTGTTACAGCGTTATTAACTGAAGTCCCTAGTTTAGGTTAGGACCCACTTTTGGTGTTATGTACTCTGGGGCTTCGGATAAATGTATGATGACAAGGTCCCACCGTTACAGTATCATAAAGAACAGTTTCACTGCCCTAAACATTCCCTGTGCACCACGCGTTTCCCTCTCTCTCCCTCGGGACCCTGGGCAACCGCTGATGGTTTTGCTATTTTCTTAGCTTTGACTTTTCCAGAATATTATATAGTTGGAAACATGTAGGAGATAGCCTTTTAATAATGATTTCCTTCACTTAACAATATCTATTTAAGGTTTCTCTTTCTCTTCATGGCTTAATAATTCATTTCGTTTTATCACTGAATAATAGCCCATTGTACAGATATACCAAAGTTTGCTTATCTGTTTACCCATTGAAGGACATCTTAGTTGCTTCCAAGTTTTGACATTTATGAATAAAGCTGCTATAAACGTTGATGTACAGGTTTTTGTTTGGACATGTTTTCAGCTCATTTGGGTAAATAGAAAGGAGACCTATTGCTGGATCATAGGATAAGAAGAGTATGTTTACTCTTATAAGAAACCGCCAAGCTGTCTCAAAGTGGCTGTACCATTTTGCATTCCCACCTGCAATCAATGAGATTCTCTACTATTCCACATCCTCACCAGCATGTGGTCAGTTGAGTTTATAGATTTTTAAAAAAGATTTTATTTATTTATTCTTAGAAAGAGGTGAAAGGGGGGAGAAAGAGAAGGAGAGAAACATCAATGTGCGGTTGCCCGTCACGCGCCCCCTAGTGGGGGGTCTGGCTGGCAACCCAGGCATGTGACCTGACTGGGAACTGATCTAGCCGCCTTTTGGTTTGCAGGTCGGCACTCAAACCACTGAGACACACCAGCAAGGGCTATAGATTGTTTTAAAAATGCCACTTTCTTGCCGTTTTAGTGAGTGCAATATTAGTTGCTCTAACAAAAGGCCCCGGAATATTTAGTGGCTTAAAGTTTATTTCTCTGTCATGTAATTATCCACTTGGCAGGTTTGGTGGTTTGGCAGGTGATACCGCTCTCCTTAATCTTTAGGGACCCAGGCTGAGAGTGGCTCTGCTGTCTTCAAGGGCTCTTCTTCCAGGGCCGTTCTTCTCGTCAGCGTTCCAAGCAGCAAAAGGTGAAAAAGCATGCTCAGGAGGTACAGCCACTTTTAAACGTTTTCAGCCTAGATGTAGTACCAATCATTCAGCTCCCATTCTGGAGATGAAAACTAGTTACATGAGGATATCTAGCTGCAAGGTCAGCTGGGAAGTGTTGTCCTTGTCCGGCCAGTGGCTCTCAGGTACCTCCCATGTTACTGTGGTAGGTCAGATGGGATATCGGAGACTATCTAGCAATCCTCTCTGTATCTGCTGACATGGTTCATTGTATGAGTTGTGATCAAATGAATTTTATCCTTCTCTCAGTTCAGGCACTAATGACAGTGAAGTTAAGGCAGCAAAACAGCCAGGACTTCCTGCAACCAGTTATGATTTGGCGATAGCTTTGTCCAAGGCGTGCTGGGATGCTTGCCTTTCAACACTGATTTTTCTCAGAAATACGTTTCCTAGTGTTGGGATAAGATATTTATGTACCCAATTCTCATACCTTCCAGAAAGCAGTGGCACTAAAGACTAAAAAGGTAGTTTGGCTTAATTGATATACAAAAGAACGAACAATATAACTTTTAGCCTATTGATTTTGGTGACAGACGAGGGGGACAGAAAATAATTACACACTTCAAAATCCAGTCACCTCTGTGCACTCTTACTGCTGCGTCCCTCCTTGTGCACATAGTAAGTTAGGTTTTGTTTTGACAGGGACATAGAGATATTCATAAACCGAGAGGCAGTATTTAAAGACTTAGTGAATATCTTACCAGAAATAAAAAGTAAGTGACCTAAATTGTTGAAATCGTGGTTTAGACAGATTACCAACCTTCATTACTGGAGTGGTGGGGACTATCTACTAATAGACTTTAAATAAACTCATTCTTTAAAAGATAATCCAAATACGTATTTAATTGAAAGGTCCTCCAAGTAGGTTTGGCCTAATATTATACCAAAATGTTTTTCTCGATAGTCATTTAACCACACCAGTAGATTATCAGGAATTAATGAGCAATTTTATTACCAATCTTCCCTTTTTTTCTAACATAAAATCTCAGTTGATACATTTCCACCTTCCTATTTGGAAGGAAGGAAGGGAGGGAGGGCACGAGGGAGGGAAGAAAAGATAACTTTAAACTAGATACATGAGTTTAAATTAGCAAGAAAACACTTGTTATTTGTCACCAATGTAATAATTGTTCATCAGCATGCTAGCAGTTCTTTAAAAGCAGTAAACTATAGGCAGGTGCTCTGAGCTCAATTTACAGCCTGCAGTTGGCTGATGCCAGAACTCCCAACAGGATTTAACAGCCAGCTTTTGTGAGATGCCTCTCTCCTTTAGGATGGTTGCACTGAGGTTCAGTCAGGGCAAATTGATAATTCTGGCTTTATCTGGGAAGATACCATAAACATATACTTGAAAATAAAAAAAGGAATCCAGAATTATCTCTGACTGCCAGACTATCTTTTGACTTTTTCTTATGAATAAAAACAGTTTCTGAAATGAACCACTGTTGGATTCTAATGGCCAAATTTATGAACAGCCACTTAAATTCTAGCAAAATTTAATCTATGCCCCAGTTTTTGAGTTTTAGTTGTTAACATTAAATAAGCAAGCATCCATGAAATGTGGGCCGAAAGTAGGTTTACAGTGATGAGTATGTGAAACACAGAGCTTATTCTTGTATTATTTATTAATTATAGTATTATTTTCCATATGAACAACTGTAAATGTACTTTCGTGCCACCTTGTGTATTTTAAAAAGACAGGTGTCCTATTCAGATGTGTTTCTACGCTAACCTTTCAGGATCTAAAGAAATTTTAAAATGTGCTCAATAATTGTTTTCTCAGATAGAAAACATTTATTGCAACCCATGAGAGACAATCCAAAGAAATGTTTTGAACTTGCATTTCTTCTTGAGCTATAATTGTTTCTTGAAACCAAAGATGCTGGCATCTCTACTTTCTGTCATTGTGAACATGTCTTTTTAACATTTGTCCCTTACTCAACTGTATCAAAATGTATGGAAGAGAAAGCACATATTTACAACAAAGTGCTTCAGTGGGTCTTTTTGCATTAACCCTGTTCATTAGTTTCTCCTCTGTGTATTTCTTGGCAGATTCACTCTCACTATCTTCCTTTTAGAATCAACATGGCAGATTTAAGATATTTCAGGAATATAGCATTTTCATTGCTATATTGAAAATAAAGGAGAAGCTCTTCTTAAAGGAGGTCTGTTTGAAACTGGTCAATTTGTTTTAAAAGGCTGCTTCTAAGTAAGCATCTTTTGAGTGATAAGTCTGTTTTCTCCTTGAGTTCACATGGTGGATACTGATTCTAATAATCTCTGCTCTATCGACTGCAGTGTTCTCTTCCATAGGTCAGGAGGTGACAGAGTTCATGTTTATGGGACAAGGGCATTTTAAAGATGGCATCCATCATTGAGCTATGAGAAGAACCTTTGTAGTGAAAAAATAAAAAACGGGAAGCTAGTTCAACTGCTTTCTTTTCAGAATAAATGACATTTGAACTTGTTGGACTACGAGGTCTGTCTAGAAGTATGTTTGGAAATTTTATATTCAACACAGTTATTTTTAATGTCATGGTTCAGCTTTTGTGAAAAATAGATTGATCAAGAAGGCAAATCCGCCCTGACTGTGGCTCAGCTGGTTGGACATTGTCCCGCAAAGCAAAAGGTCACCAGTTCAATTCCTGGTCAGGGCACATGCCTGGGTTTTGGGCCGTTGTGATTTCTCACAACGATTGAGGTTTCTCTCACACATTGTTGTTTCTCTCCCTTCCTTTCTCTCTCCCTTTCCTTCTTTCCAAAAATAAATGAATAAAATCTTTTAAAAAATTACAAATAAAATTATAATCTTTGCAGTTTCTTAGAAAATAAAGATCTATAATTAAGCTTCTTATCTAGTATATAGAGTCCTTATTAAATGGTTTAATAGTAGCTCCCCTCACCCCACACACAGAAAGGTGGTATTGAGGTTCATTTCCAACCAAAATTGTAATAATTCTGCTAATCAATATAATAGGAGATGAAAAAGTTCAACAACTTGATGTTTCTTGAGTAACTCTAGGAACTCAGACAACGGTAGAAAGCTGTAGCTCACAATGATGTATTGTTTTTTATACCTGAATACATGCACATGGTAAATGCCCATTAACTAAAGCTGATGAGAATAAGGGTATTTTAGGTTCTTCTTATCATTTTGCCTAATTATATTTTCTGTTTTTAAGCCAACAACCATGAGACCAAATGATGTCCTGAAGAAAAGGGTTTATTGAGCCACATGCCAGCTAAAAAAAGCACCCGGCCCAGGGCCTTGCATTCTAACCCACCCTCAGCAGAACCGGGTGGAGAAGGCGTGTCCTCTGGCCTGGAATTGATAGGGCTCTTTCATGCAGGGGTTTGGGGAAGAAAATGTCAGATGTTTGGGAAGAATTTACACTGGCTGTAGATAATGGGGGTGGGGGGATGGGCAGGAGACAGTAAAGCAGAGGAAGTTCTGCGATAGGTGGGTAGTCTAGAAGGAAGAAATATTTGATGCTTCTGGATTGGTCGTGGGCAACAGTACAAAAGGTTCATGCATTAGCAGGTTGCAGTCAGGCCTGGCATCTTTCTAGGTAACAGCTGAAATAGCTGCCTGGAAATTGATTCAAAGTTTCAATGTACATTCAGGGACTTAAGCCGCCTTTTCTTGGTTTCAGCTTTCAGCTCTCTTGTCTCTTCCCTCCACACTCCCGCCTGCTGTAGTTTAATTTAGGACATCTCAGAATTTTTCTTTTGTCACTGTTTATACATAAAATGGAGGTAAAAAATACTGCATTGTAAGTGTTTAGTCTTTTAGACTTTTCCAAATATTTTCACAAAAATCTTATAGTTAGATCTTCACAATAACCACATGGGCTAATAGGATTAGCCCATTTTGTTACAGGTGAGATAACTGGGGCCCAAAGAAATTGTATGACAAGTGTTAATTACATAGACAATAAAAGGCAGAGCAGAAATGGAACCTAAGTCTCATTTTTCTTTATTTTTATGTGAATAATCTACATTAAAGACCTGTTTCTTCATATCCTACTGACATATAAACCCTTTCACAATTTGTTTTCCTCGTTCTACTGAATTTATTTTCTTCATGATTATCACTGATTTTCAAATACCCTCATGTGAGTACCAACTTTCATTTTTTACCCACTTTGAACATCCCATTCTGTCCTCTTCTTTTTGCTGTCTATCTGTCCATAATCTATCTATCATCTCTCTCTATCATCTATCTATGTTTTTCCCATCCATCCATCCATCCATCCATCCACCCATCCTCCCTTGTTTTCCAAAACAATGTACTCTCCTGTTTCTTCTCTCTCTCTCAGGTTTACTCTTTGTTTCCCTCATTAGCCATCTTTGAAAAAACAATTAATATTTATCAGAAATTAGTCCTTCATACTGCAACTGCCCTGTTTCAGTGTCCCCAGGCCTACCTACAGTCTCAATAACATGGTGAAA
Organism: Mormoops blainvillei; assembly: GCA_004026545.1. Classification (NCBI taxonomy): domain Eukaryota; kingdom Metazoa; phylum Chordata; class Mammalia; order Chiroptera; family Mormoopidae; genus Mormoops; species Mormoops blainvillei. The sequence goes on along the minus strand of PVJD01002138.1, from coordinate 199,772 downwards.
AGACTCACAGGACTTAGCCAAACTGTTATACTCATGGTTACAGTTTATTACAGAGAAAGATTACAACATAAATTACCAAAGGGAGAAGGTACAAGGAAAGAAGTCCAAGAAAAACCCAGCACAATATTCCAGATATATATTCCCAGTGTAGTTGCATGGGATTTGCTTCATTGCCCCGATAATAATATGTGATAACACATGTGAAGTGTAACCAGCTGGGAAGCTCATTCAAGTTTTGATGTCTGGTATTTTTATTGAGGGTCAGTCACATTGGCATTCAGTAGCACCGTGTTTCCCAACTTCAGCTACTCAGATTCTAGCACCTCAGAGTACAAACAGGAGGTCATCATAAATCACACTGTTAGCATAGTGATCTGATCAAACTGGTACTGCCTGGCCCAAGGTCTCAGGCATTCAAAAACTTTTGTCTGGCAGAATATTCCAAGGTCATCCTCCAGGAGCCAGTAAAGAGCCAGTTACAAATAAAAGCTTTTTTTTTTTTTTTTAAGGAAAGTACAGAATTTAAGCAATCCACCTACTGAATAAACCCTTTCTTTCATGAACCCCACTCGCAGACTCTTCTGTATTATACTTTGATTCTGATAATTTCTGATTGGACCAGGGGTGACCACATCTACCCTCAGGATAAAACAGGTTACTTATGGTGCAATTGGGGACAGACAGAAGGATTAAAAAAATGGGTTTGGCATCGTAGAGATAAGACTTAGCAATGTATTTTTTGTGTGCCCTTTGGCAAATTAGAATATCTATTAAATGTCCGCATTCAATAAAATATTAGTTCCTTTGTGTCTCCTACCATTCTCAAACTCTCCGTTATGATACCCAGTTTTCCATTGTTGCCAAAGTGGCCCTTGAGTTCCCTTACCTGAGCTACTGTAATTGCTTTGTAATTGATCTTTTGGACTCTGCACTGAACAGCAGTGTGCCCGGCACTCTCCTCCCAACCTGGCCTGCCAGTGCAGTTCTAATTCATTGTTTATATGGCTGAACAAATTCCTTTGTTAAAAGGCATCTTTGATCACTCTGCTCTCCTTGTCAAAAACCTTTTATGATTCCCAGTTCACTGCTTGGCCTGGTGATCAGTCTCCTCAATCTGTTTCTGACCTATATCTTAAGATTTGTCTTTCTTTACATTGTTTATAATGTATATTTGATTTTGAAATTAAAAAATTTCTAAATAGAAAATTTAAAAGTTTTTACATAGAAAACCCATTGATCTTTTCCTTTATGGGTTCTGGGTTTTCTGTTTGTTTGTTTTTGTGTTTATTGGTTATTCATTTGCCTTTTTGGTCTTATGTAGAAAGGTGTTTTTGCAATTAAGACCATAAAAATGCTGTGTATTTAAAATATTTTGGATAACAGAGGGAAATAGGGGAAGGATAAATAAGGAACATGTATAAAGGACTCATAGACAAAGCCAAAGTAAGGATAGGATCAAGGGTAGGAAGTGGGAATGGGAGGGGCAGGGGGAGTGGTGGGGGGAAAATGGACAAAACTATACTTGAACAACAAAAAATAATTAAAAAATAAAAAAACTAAACAACAAAAAATAAAATAAAATATTTTTGTTATAGTTTTAAATTTATATTAAGGTTCTGATACTGTCATATACCTGGATTTACTTTGAGGCATGGTTTGTGATAGCATGTAACTTGGCTGCAATTTTTAAAAAAATCCTCATTGAAATTCTTACTGCACTAGTGTGCAATGCTGCAAGAATCATAAAATTCATTTTATGAGTACATGAGCCTGCTTTTTGCCCTTCTTTTGTTTTCCACTAATATATTTATACATATTATAACAAAATCTCTTCAATTTCTCAAACTGAATCTACAGGTGTCTTATATTTTCACTACCCTGTAACTGTCCTTTAAAAAGATTTTTAGCTTTTCTAGCATACATGATTCCCATATGTTTTAAAAATAAACTTAACCACTTCAATTAAAATTTGTTAAAATTTTAACATCAATATTACAAATTGTTTTATGTATAATGAGCACTTTAACATATTTTATCTTTCCATACAGAAATATAACATGTAACTCTGGGTAATTAAGTTTATTTTTTGTTCTTTGATAAAGTTTTATAATTTTATTCTTATAGATTTTTTCATATATTTGCTAGATTTAATCCTAGGTATTTTTTAAATCAATTTTGTTTAAGAATGGGATTCATAAAAATTCTATCTTTCTGGTATACTGAAAAGCTATTGCTTTTTGCCACATCAATATTGTATCAGAAATATTTCATCTAAAGTTACAACCACATTTGGGAAGTAGTTGAGGAAAAATAGTTTATTTGAATAATTTATTGGAAACTTTCCAAATCAGACTCAATAAAAGCAGAATCTGAACATCTCTGAAGGTTGAGGCATCAGGAACAATTGACAGCCTTGTCGGAGGAAAATCTCGGACTCAATAATCCCTAATTTATTATTTATTTATTCATTTTAGTTGTTTTCACTTTGCCCAAAAGTAAAGGTCAAAAAAGAGTTTGAACAAGAGAGCTTAACATGACATGAGCCCAACCAATGTCCAAAGATAACAGAAATTACAGTAGGGGTGACTATCCCAAATAAAATAAGCATGCTTTTAGCAAAATTGAAAGTTGGCTATTATTTATGGTGGAATAATTGTATCCACCATGAGGTTGGTTTTATTTTTCTTTTTGTCTAACAAAAATACCACTATGAATGGATGGGATGTTCATATCATCTTAAACTCATGAGCAAGTGTTGTTTTAGAAGACTTACCAAAAAGTAGAACTTCTGGATCATAAGAAATGTGTATTTTTTCTTCATTTTAATAGCTATTACCAATTTTCCCTTTATAGTGCTTGTAGGGAACTACTTTTTATATAATTCTCAATATATAAATGTTTTTTTCTCTCATCCTCTTCAAATTTGATAAACACTTTTTCCATCTGATGATTAAAACTCTATATCATTTTTATGTTAAAAATGAGGGTTTATATCACCTCTATATGCTCTTTTACCTTTTTGCATTAAAATTAGTTTTGAACATGTTTTTTCTCCCATTAAATCATAAGCTCTTTGGAGATAGGAAAAATATTTAACACATCTAGGTACTTCTCAGCAACGTCTAATGCAAGCTTTTGACATGTTTAGTACTTAAAAACACCTCTTGAATTGTATTGGTTGTCCTGTAACTACTAGTTTAGCGCATTATTGACTACAGTGTTCAGTAGTCATGTGAATTTCTAAGACCACACAACAAGTTAGTTGACTAAAGCTAATTCAATTGTGATTTCTCAAAGTGCCTTTGTTTTCTAGTTAGGCTTCATATTGTAGAATGAAGTTGCCCTGCATAGAATCAAGAACAAGTCAAAATTCCTGGCCAATTGTTCTTTACCTTCTTCTGCCTTATCACCACTGTAATTGGTCATGGTTTACTATTTGTTAGTCTGTAACTTATATTTTTGTTTGTAGATGTGCGTATGGGGGTCTGGCAGAAGTAAGGCCTGCCTGAGTGTGGCTGGTAGGGTAATAATATGGGTGTAATAATTTATAGTTTTAATTTGCACATTTCACCTAAAATGTCATATGGTATGTTTGAGTGTCATATTGTTATGTTAGAGAATTTCATGCTTTGATTTTGTAATAAAATATTTTATAATAAAAAAGTGATGTTATTTGTGCTGGACCCTGTAGCTTGCAGATGTCTTCTAGGTTTAAAACAGAAAAGAAAAAGGAAAGAAGAGAACAAAATTAGTTTTTATGTATCTTTGGGATATGGTTTAACAATCAAGATTTCCAAATAACAAGATTAAACTCTGAAGACAAAAATTTTAAATTTCTTATCATTTGAATTTTAATCTTGAACCATTATATGAAACCTGATTTTATTGAAGACAAAACCATATATTTACTTGGAAAGGGAAACTAGATTTCAGAACTGTGAATCTGTTTTGGGTTTGGATGGTCACACTCTGACAACTTTAAGTTAGATAAATTATCCCAATGATGCATCCACCTTTGTTCTCCTTATATTGAATTGCACAGTGTTTAAAGAAGGTTTACCAGAAAGCTGATCTATTCTACCTAAAAGAATGCAACTTTAGCATTGTCAAATGATCAGATCCATTTTCTAATTTCTTCAATGTGTTACACAAACAGTGCTTAAAGATTATTTTATCAAATGCATATATGACATTTTCACTTAATTGTGTTCTTCAGTAGAACTTTGGTACATAGGTTGTCATTGCTCATGGTTATCTGTATTCCTTGAATGAAGGGTTCCCTATCCATATGCCAACTCACCTGACAAAGATAATGTCATTGCTCAAAACTATCAGATTAATCAGAACTGGAAAATAAATGTTCGTGATCAAATAAAGTTGAGCTAGGTAAATATTACTCACTCTTCATTAAGAGCTGTTTCAGCTAGATATTTTAGATGTGAGTTTCTTGTGTTAGGAACTCCTGGCCTGAAGGGTCTGGCTTATTGCTGAATACTTATATACTTGATCCAGATTTTCCATAGGGTACTTTATTTGCTTATTTGAAAATGAGCTGATCAGAGTATTAGAAAACAGAGGAACTACTTGAAGCGATATAACATTTCACAGTGTTCCATAAAGTACATAATTCCTATGCAGGACCTGTTTAAAGAGGGAAGATTACGTATTTCCTACCCTTAGGCCAGAGGGCTGGCACTTTCCTAGTTCCTCTTCATTCCTTGCAGTCAAATCCTATGAGAATAAAGCTAGTTCATCATTTTCTACCAATCTGCTTTTTTCTAGTTTACTTCTATTCCAGGAGTACTTACATCTTGGTCTCTCCCAGCTGCTTCTTCTACAGTTTCTAGCAGTTAGTTTTCAGAGGAAGGAGCTTCCATTTTAGGACTTTATAAAGTTTTTGATCATAGGATCTTTGCGCTTAGGTTACAACCAGTGTATCCACCAAAGAGAAGCTATAATTTAGGTGACAAAAAATTATTGGTTTGGGCAAATTTGAGTAGGAAAAAGGACTTTCCAAAGAGCTCATAGATAGAGGACAGGATGCCAGCTAAGGAGATGGGGTTAAAGGGTGAAGGGATTGGGCAAAAAGGAAAAAGTACTCATGGACATGGACAACAGTGTGGTGATTGTTGGGTGGGGTATAAGGGGACTAAATGGTAATGAAAAAAAAACAATAAAAATTTTTAAAAACATTAAGAAAACAAAGAGCTCACCTCTATCTGGTGCAAGAGGAATTCCTCAACTGTACCTCATGGCACCAGGTCAGAAAATGCAAGGCTGCAAATATAGAGACAAAGATAGGCCTGGACAATTAGAGATGGGAAAGTAATGAGAAGTGCAGTGGAGAGAACATAGGGTATTGATGAATTTTGCCTTTAAACCATCACGTAGCTACAGTTATCTAGACATGTCAGCTCATTTTGAAAAATGAACAAAAAAATGAAGATAGTGTGAGGAACATCTGGAACAAATTCAAGTGTACCAACATTTGTACCATGGTGGTGCTGGCAGGAGAAGAGAGCGAGAAATTGAAAACCTATATGTTTGAAAAAATAATGATGGAATATTTCCTTTACCTGGTGAAGGAAATAGACATACAAGTCCAGAAAGCATACAGAATCCCAAATAAGATGAACCCAAAGAGTCCCACACCAAGATACATCATAATTAAAATACTAAAGACTAAAGAAAGACTCCTAAAAGCAGAAAGAGAAAAGCAGTTCATTACCTACAAGGGAACTCCTCTTATAAAACAGCTAATTTCTCAACAGAAATTTTTCAGGCCAGGAGGGATTGACATACAATATTCAAAGTGATGAAAAGCAAGGATCTATAACTAAGATTACTGTACACAGCAAAGCTATCATTTAGGATTGAGGAACAGATAAAGAGCTTCCCAGACAAGAAAAACCTAAAGGAATTTATTACCACCAAACAAGTATTACAAGAAATGTTTACGGGTCTTTAAGAAGAAGAATGGAAAAATCCCAAATATGAATAATAAAATGGCAATAAATACATACCTATTAAGAATTACTTTAAATGCAAATGGGTTAAATGCTTCAATCAAAAGACATATGGTGACTGAATGGATAACAAAACAAGATCTTTATGCTGTCTACAAGAAACTCATTTCAGATCAAAAGACACACAAAGACTGAACGTAAAAGGGTGGAAACATATTTTCATGGAAATCGAAACAAAACAAAACAAAAAAGCTGAGGGAGCAATATTTATACTGGACAAAATAGACTTTAAAATGAAGAGCTATAATAAGAGACAAAGAAGGACCCAGCAATTCCACTTTCAAGTATTTATCCAAAGAAATCCAAAACACTAAATTTAAAAGACATACACACCATATGTTCATTGCAGCATTATTTACAATAGCCAAGATTTGGAAGCAACCTAAGGGTCTATCAATAGATGAATGGATAAAGAAGAAGTGGTGCATATATACAATGGAATATGATTCAACCATAAAAAAGAATGAAATCTTGCCATCTGCAACAACATGGATGGACCTAGAGGGTATTATGTAAGTGAAATAAGTCAGACAGAAGAATGCCACATATCATTTCATTCATATGAGGAATCTAAAAACCGAAATAAACAAGCAAGCATAATACAAACAGACTCATAGATATAGAGGACCTTTTGACAGTTGGGAGATGGGAGGGGGATTGGGGAGATGGGTGAGAAAGGTGAAGGGATTTAGAAGTGCAAATTTGTAATTACAGAATAGTCATAGGAATGTAAAGTACAGCATAGGGAATATAGTCAATAATGTTGTAATAACTACATACGGTGTCAGACGGGTACTAGATTTATCAGGGTGATAACTTTTTAAGTTGTGTAAGTGTCTAATCATGGGGCCATGCATTTGAAACTAATCTAATATAGTACATCAACTGTAATTTAAAAAAATAACACAATAATACAATATACAGATGATGCATCATAGTATTGTACACTTGAAACCTATATAATCTTATTAATCAGTGTCACCCTATAACTTAGATTTATAAAAAATGAACCTTCTTTTAAACTAGATAACTGGAATTCTGATAATTTTTGTCTTATCTGAGTCCTAATTAATTTAATTCTTAATCCATAATACTAGCCTTCTCAATATTTTAAATTATGAATCCATAATACTAAACTGTTTAATATTTTTATCTTTACTCTTTTTTTATATGAATGCATTTTAAATCTATTGAGTGGGAGCATATTCAAAACAGAGAGGAACATACCTTTTAACATTCAACACTGTTATTACAAATTCTATTAATAAAATTATAAGCAATACTAGTAACAATAATAACTAACATTTTTGAGCATTTACTATGTACTAGGTATTATAATAAGTACTTGATATGCATTAATTTAAAAAAATGTCTCAATAAGTAACACATGGGTGATACAACCATTTTTGGCAATTAGTTTGTAAGCTCAACAGCTGTGGTTATCAGGTGCAAAGCATGGTTCATTATTAAGTCACCCCTAAGTTTTTGTGCGTACCCCATTCATTCAACAATGACTCAGTGTGTTATTGCTATGGGATAGCCCCGGGCTTGATGCTTTGGACACCTAGAAGCAGTAGATAAAATAAGACATAAAAAGTGCCCGGGCCAGGCAAATCCTAGACACTTGGTCAATTACAACTTATAATTTTGACTTAGGCCAAAATGAAGCTTGTGATTTAAAAGACAGCAATAATTTTCAACTGCAGAAGCATGAACATAAAGTCTGCAGAAGAGATGACATTTGATTTGAGTAGTCTGTAATATATGAGTAGAATTCTGATAGGGATAAAGGAAATTAAAGGAACCATCCGTGAGGAGGGAATTCTGTCAGCCAAGCCAGGAAGGCGGGCACAGGAGTGCGTGCAGGTCCCGACAGGCAGCCAGGCTATGCCGAAGCACCAGGGAGGGCACGGAGACATGGCTGGCCAGGACCAGTTTACTGAGGGCCTTTAGCACCAATCTAAATTTTCATAGTTTACTTGGTGGGATTCAGGGAAACATTAAAGAATTTTAGAGAATGGAATATGCATTACTGAAGAGATTATACTCCAGAAATGGTAGGCAGAAAGGCTTATACAGAGAAAACATTAAAAACAGACAGGTCAGTTAACGGGCCACAATCAGAATTTAGGTGTGAGACGATGGGGGTGGCGGTGGGCTTTAGGGTGGTGCCCGTGGAATCGAAAGGAGGGGGCATACATTAAAGGTATTGCGAAAAGGTCAGCTGGCCTTGATATCTGGGAGAGTGTAAGGAGTGAGGAAGAAATCATAGCTCCACTAATGTAAAATCTACAAACAAAAACCCTGTTTTTCTAATGAAAATCATTCGGAAAAGTGTATTTGTTAATCTTGCATCGCAGTGCCCAATGTACCTTTTATAAGGTGCTCACTGCATATTTTTTCCTTTCGTAGTGTGTTTTTCCATTTCCATTTTTAAGGATTTAAATGAACTCCTTTGCTCTATCTCATAAGTAGCCTAATAGTTTAATATTCTGCATTCAACTTTCTTTGAGATGGTTTTATGAACAAATATTAGCTTTCTGTACTTTAATGCTTACACAGGATCTCATGAATTTTTATTTTTAATTAAAAACTGACTCACTGATTTCTAATCCTTTTATACTTTAACCTATTTGCATTGTCTAAGCATCTTTTCTTCTACCAATTTATTTCCTTTCTATCCATCTAAACCTTCAAAGCAGTCCTATGATTGAATCTATCATAAATCGTATTCTTTCATGAACCAGCAAATATTTCTTTGCATTAAACATTTTCTTGGAAAGCGAAACTCAAAAGGCTTTTCTGTTCAAAATGTGTGGTTAACCTCACAGGCGACAAATGCTTTCCTTAGAAACTTTTTATGCTTCATTGACAAAAAGGGGAATTGAAATTAATTATCTACTATTTAAGATGTTTTGCAGTGGAGAAATAACATTATCTATGTTTAGGAATTAATATTTTTTGGTCATGAGGTAAAACAAGAAGCCAGGGAATAATATGAACATTAGAGAGGCGAAATAGGTCCTTCCCATGAGGTGCGGCAAGCTAGAGAGAACCAGCACTACTGATGAGGTAAATCCAAGGGGAATTTATGAAGATACTTTTGATAGAAAGTTGTCCTAAAGCAAAAATGTATCCTGGGTTACAGCAAAATGTTGACATAATAGATATGGTGAATATGTTATAAATTGTCAGGTAAGATAACAATTACTGAAGAGGTGGTTTTTTTCATAATGCAATTAAATTTCTCCAAATTAAGTATAAATTGTATGTTATTGTATAGTATTCTATACTACGTATTCACAGTTTCTTTTAAAAACAGTCAACATTCTGATGAAAAGTGCATGATTGGTGGTATTTAACACTGTCATATTTATTTTGGAGGTTACTATGGGGATCCTGGCCATTTAGTCTATAAGGAATACTAGACTTAGAAGTAACAAACTAAAAACAAAATATTGCCGACAGCGTGGAATGTATCCTATACTTCATGGAAATTAAGAGTTATTAGAAAACACTCTTTCTGATCACAAAGAGTTGGTCTGAGCAACTTCTTTTTACTCTGTTTCCAGTGATAGATGCTGAGCAAGTTAAGTTTTGATTGTTTGTATAATGAAATGGAAGTTTTTGTCCTCTGATTAATACCTTTACTACCTTTGTTCTTCCTGATCTTCACCCATGTGATAAGAGGGGATTCACTTTCATTCACCCTTTCTTGCCAATCACTATTCCTTTCAGGGAAGGAGACACTTCAGGTAATACTGTACAAGAAAGTCTTTCATGCAAGAGAGAGAGTATTTCTTGTCTTTGAGGTGCTTCACTCTGAGGAATCGAAGATCCAGTATAAAGGAGAGTTACATGTGCACCTAACTGGGTCAGCAGCATCAGTCAACAGGACTTAAGGATTTGATTATGTGGGGCTGAGCCCCTGGGGTGCAGAAGCTGGGCAGAGTTACAGGCGAGACAAGAAGTAAGAGAGGTTGCCAGATCTTCATGTGACGTAGGCTATGCATAAACTAAAATATTTCCACTGCCCACGGACTACAAGAACACTCATGATTGACACAAGCTTGGATCTTTTAGGTGATATAATAAACCACCTTCTTTTAGCAGACATGAATAATGGCAGGACCACATCTGAATAATGTTGTTTTTCTCTCTACATGGTTCTGAACAAACACTTCCTCACTGAGTTTGTGACAGCCATTACTCTTTCCCACTCATTTGAATTTGTTGTTTGGAAATGACCGTGAAGCATTGGAACATTTCATTGCGTACCAATAATATTTGTGTACAAAGAGTTCTCCGCCTCCTTCTCTCTTTCTGACTCTGTCTCACACACATTCAAACACACATATACATACATATACATGTGCATACATGTACATAATATATACATGTACATAATATATCACACATCTATTTTGAACCACGACTATTCTATTTCTTTAATTTTAAGTAATAAACACATGTGTTTCTTAAAAGGTTGCTGTTTTCTTATCCTTAAGTATATTAGTATCACTAATTACCCTTGTAAGAGCATGCAGAAAGAAAAGAAATGCCTGTTGGAGTTTCTTAATGAGGTGGAGATGAAAAGAGGAGAAGCGTAGGATATTTCGCCCAGCAAAGTGATCATTGTGCTAGCCAAAAATCACTGTGCTAGTCACATTGAATGATGATACATTCCAAAGGGAACGAAACCCTTTCATGAATGACAACTTACTCTTAAATATTTTTCCCTGTGAATTTTTATAATCAAGGTACCAAGAGAGCAGATATAATTAAGGTTGAGATGAAATTTCTATTAGGAAACTGGCGGCTGAGATTTAATATTTATTCCAGTTATATGGCATGAGTCTCGGTTGGATCCCCAGTCCATTAGAGTTGCTTCAGATTTTTTCTATATAAAAATTTTACTCTACTCCTCATGACATTTTTATGAAAAAATTATTATTTTGGTAGGAAAGACATGTGTTAGCACAGAATTCAGGGTTTATTTGGAAAAGAATAATTGGACTAATATACAAAGTTACTGACATTCTCATTTTTCCATCACCCTTATTAGCCAACTAACATGTGGAAGTATTTTTAGATTTGTATATTCCAGTATTTTGACCTAATTAGCAGTTTTCTTATAACAAAAACAAATCCTTTTACCTTCATATGTACTCCTCCAACCTCCTCCATCCTCTTTTTTTTTCTTTGCTCTCCTCCAATCTAAACAGCTTAATTTAAAAAAGTTGCAGTTGGGCAGACAGCTGGTCTTTGTAGAAGATTTAACACTTGGGGTATTTTGAATACAATTTTGTAGCTGCTGGAAACTGAAATATAAATAAAACAAGAAAAATGTGAGAGAGAAAAACACCCCACAACTGAGCCAACTCTTTAAGGATTCTTTTTCAAATGAAGACACTATTTTCCTTTTAATTTTGGTGCATATATGAACTCCACCTATGAATTATATCATTTTGATAGAGCTCAGCTGCAAGAATACATAGCTGATAGGATATGACCAGCAGAAAGTCCACTGTATATTAGCACTCAGTGAGAACCCCTCGTGAGTGTTTTTAGCATTCTCATTGTGGGAACTTCAAAAGTAAATGACTTACAGTTGACTTAGGATATACTCATACAAAACGCTGAAGGAGGGAAACAAGCAAATGCCTGAAGAAGTATCATCTTATGAATATATACAATGATAAAATTAGCAAAGAACTGGTAACCCAAAGCTTTTACCTTGCCCTCAAGGTTCTGCCAATGAAGTGTCCACTATTTATCTTAAATGTGGTCCTGATGTTCCAGTCTGAAATTCAGAGTTGATTTTTCCATAAAAACAGTATAAAAAGTTATATGTAGGTTCACTGAATTAGCACAATTAATGCATTGTTTTAGGGGTATATGAGTGAAAGCATAATAATAACTGACATTAATTGAATATACCAGGAAATGTGTTCAATACTTTATGTATGCTTTACTATTAAACATTGACAATAATGCTCTAAGATAGGTAATGCTATCCAATTGTATAATTGGGTAATGTTATACCAATTGTATAGATGAAAAAACTAATGATAACAAGAAGCTAAGTTAAATTCATCCAAGGATATGCAGTTTGCAAGAGAAGGGTCTGGACTGTAATGTCAAGCAAGTTAATTTTAAAGACCAATCTTCAATGCTACACTGTTATATGACCATGAGTTACAGAAGCGTTTTGGTGTTTTTGGGGGGAACATAATCATTTATTCATGACACTGTTTCTGTGGGAAAATAATTTCTGCACTTTTGAAGTACAGCTCATATGTTAAGGCAGTAAGGAAGAAGCATATGAAAAGATTGATTATCTGGAGTTAAACTGAGTAAGTATGCAGAAAAGTGGATTTTCAACATATTATCTTGAAATCTATCAGTAACTTCATCAATTATTTTTTACCTCTATTTATGCACTATCTTGTTTAATATATGGTGTGGTTATCTATCTATGTGGCATTTATCCAATTGCTTACTCCCATTGCCAGAGAAAAGCCAGTCTGGGTTGTGTTTTCTTAGTCTGGACCATTTGCAAGAAACGACTGGAAAATTATCAGCATGGCTCAGTGCCCCCAGGTTTTGGAGCCAGGTTCTCTTGGTTTAAATAACACCTGTGCTACTAACCAGCCATGTGATTTGGGGCAAGGCACTAAAGCTCTGAATGCCTGCTTCTTGATCTGCGGATGGGAATAATGGTGCTTCATTATAGGTTCAGTGGTAGTTTAAGTTCATAAGATTGACATGAGGATTAAATGAGATGTTATTTGCCAAACATTTTAAACCAGTGTGTCCTAGTTCATAGGAAGCAAAATATTGTGTTTCTTTAAAATGAATACACTTGTTTTGATAACATCTAACACTAATTCATTATAAAAGCACTCAGTAAATAAAAAAATTAAACAGAAAATCCAGAAACTATAAAAGACATCTACAAAAACTTACAACTAACATCATAGTTAATGGTCAAAGAAAGAATGTTTCTCCCCCTGAGTCTGAGAACAAGGCAAGGATATTTATTGTCATTACTTCCACTTAAAATTGTACTGGAGATTCTAGCCAGGCAAGAAAAATAAATAAAATGTTCTAGGTTGAAATGAAGAAGTAAAACCATTTATTTGCTCATGACATGCTCATACATGTAGAAAATACAGAAATGTCTACCAAAACCACTAGAATTAGTAAACAAATTTAGCAAATTCATAAAATATGAGGTTAATAGCTTACTACAAACATCAGTCAAGGTAGGGTGGTACTAGTAATAAAGCTAGTCATATAGATTAATGGGTTAGAATTGAGAGTCCAGAAATAAACCCTCACATTTATAGTCAATTAATTTTAACAAGGGTATAAAGATAATTCCATAGGTAAAGAATAGTCTTTTCAAGAAATGGTGCTGCGGCAAAAGAAAAAAAAAGAATGAGGCTGGGCTCCTACCTCAGACCTAACACCAAAATTAATTCAAAATGAATCAAAGACCTAAATATCAGCATTAAAGCTCCAAAAGTCCTAGAAGAAAATATAGGCATAAACATTTACGACCTTGTATGAGGTAATGTTTTTTAAAATATTACAATGCAAGCTCATACAACCAAAAAAATAAAATAAAATAAAATAAAAGATAAATTGGACATCATCAAAAGGAAAAGCTCTGGCACTTCAAAGGAAATCATCAAGAAAGTGAAATTACAAGTCACCGAATGGGGAAACATTTTTGCAAATTGAATATCTAATAATGGCCTACTATCCGAATTTATAAGGAGCTCATATAACTCAATAATAAAACAATCCAATTAAAAATAGACAGGATGTGAATAGATGTTTTCATAGAAAAGATCTATAAATGGCAGTAAATACATGATTATATCCTCAATACCATTAGCTATGAGAGAACTGCAAGATAAAATCACAATGAAATATCACCTAATACCCACTAGGATGACTACAATAAAAAAACCAACATATTTTGGCAAGGAATTAGAGAAATTGTAAAGCTCATAAATTGCTGGTGGAAAAGTCAAATGATGCGGCCACTTTTTAAAGCAGTCTGGTAGTTCATCAAAAGGTTAAACATAGAATTATCATGTGGCCCAGCAATTCTACTTCTGGGTATATAACAAAGAGAAATGAAAACATTTGTTCCCATAAAAATTTGTATACCAGTGTTCAGAGTAGCATTATTTATATCCAAAAGTGGAAACAATCCAAATATACAACTGATAAATGGAAAACCAAAATGTGCCATATTCATACAAGGAAATATTACTCATCATTAAAGAACAATCAATTATTGATACTCACTAAAAATATCTTGAAAACATTATGCTAAGTAAAGAAGTCTGTCATAAAAAACTACAGCTCTGGGGTGGGGGGTTCTGGGCTGGGGGGATTGAGCAAAAAAGAAAAAGGACTCATGAACATGGACAACAAAGTGGTGACTGTGTGGGTAGGAGAGTAGGGAGAGGTGGAAGAAGTATAAGGGGAATAGAATGTAATGGAAAAATACAATAAAAATTTAAAAAATAAAATGCATGAAATAAAACAACAGAAGACCACATATTGTACAATTCCATTTATATGAAATGTCCAGGAAACATGCATCTGTAGAAGTAGGTGGCATTTCTATTATGAACAGATAAATGGAAAAAGTATAATTCATGATAATATCAAAAATATTATATGTTTAGAAATGGATTTAACAAAATATGTGAAAAACCTGAAATCAGAAGACTACAAAATTTTGCCGAAATTTGAGATCTAAAAAAAGGGAAGGATATGCCATGTTTCTTGATTAGAAGATTTAATTGTATTGAAATATAATGTCTCCCCAAATTAATACCTGGATTTGATTCAATCTCAAATATAATAACATTGCACTTTTTTGTAGAAAACAACAAGCCTATTCTAAAGTTTATATGGAAATAAAAATAATACTTAATGGCCAAAGCAATGTTGAAGAACTAAGACAGACAACTTATACTACTGATTAAAGGAATTATTATAAAGTTATAATAAATACAGTGTAACACTGGTGTAAAGATTGACATATAGAGCAATGGAACAGAATACTGAATGCAGAATATATATATATGGTAAATTGATTTTTGAAAACAGTGTCGAGACAATTTAATAAGGAAGGAATATTGTTTTTAGTGAATGGTTCTGGCACAGATAGATAAATGGGTGAACAATAATGAATCCTGATCTTTGCCTCAACTTTACCAAAAACAAATATAAAGTAGCAGATAGTAGTTTACAAAATCTGAACACAAAACCTAAAACTATAAAACTAGGAGAAAACAAATAAAATTATCACAACATTCAGGAAGGCAAAAATGTCTTAGGACACAAAACACACTGAATATAAAAGAAAAAAATGATAAACTTAAAACTTCTGCCCTTGAAAAGCCATAGGTAAGAAAGGAAAAAGGCAAAGAACAGACTGGAAGAGAATGTTCACAATGTATATTGGACAGAAGCCATACTTAGAATATGCATACAAACTCTTGAAACTCAATAGTAAAACGATATCAATCCAATTTTTAAAAAATTAGCAAAAAATTTGAGCATACTCTTAACAATACATTAATACACAAGAAAAAATAGTAATAGTGATAAGGGAAATGCAAATTAAAACCACAACTAGATACTATACATCACCTAGAATTAAATAATTAGGATCATCAATAACAAGGGTTAGAGAAATATTTTTTGACTTCTAGTCAAGTTGTCAGCATAGGTGAATATGGCTCACCATCTCACATAACCATAACAAAATTACACTATAGAACAACCATCATTCAGAAACATCAGGAATGGAAATGAATGGAATTCCTGCAACTGTGGAATTAAAGAAGAAATCACATTGAGACTGGTAGGAGGGGCAGGAACTGGAACACACTGATCCTACACCCATGTGTGCCAAATAAAAATCAGGAGGGATATCTCAGGAAGGAGGGGTCCCAGCCCCACACCAGGCCCCCCAGACTAGGGTACCAGTGCCAGGAAGATAAGTCTCCACAAGTTGTGGCTCTAAAAACCAGCAGCAGTTGAGGCTGTGGGAAACAGAAACTTCTAGAACCCCAGGGAGTTCTTCTTAAAGGACTTGTGCACAGACTTACTTGGACTCACTCCCTTTGAGATTCAGCATGGGGTCAGCAGATTGAAAGGCATCAGAGACATACAAGAAAGGATCAAATTGTCCGGCATCAGGGCAAGAACTGGGGGGACAGCTTTCTCCCAGACAGAAGTGCTGTCAGAGGCCATTGTTCCTTTTCTGAGCCCTACCCCCACAGAGCTGGCAGGTGGGTATTATATCCAAGACTCCATCAATCAGCCTCACACTGTTTGCCCCACACTGGTGACTTCCTGAGGCCTTGCCCCACCCAAATTTCAGGCCCACCCAAGTTGTTTCTAGTGGCTTTTCCATTAGAATGTCTTATCTTGGCCTGTGCTTCAGATTTTGCTAAATCCTCCCAAACAAGTAACACCTGGCTTCAGAAAGCCCCATACCTCTTGCTAAGTTGCTCCAGACTCATTGCCCCAGCAGCTGGCCTGGGTTTATAGCTTGGCCTCTCCTGGGTACCTTAAAGCCCAGCACAAGTAGCACCCATTTTCAGATTGCTTTGTAGCTAATGGTGTGTGACCCCAAACAGAACATAGGTGGTGGCTGACCTTGGACATGACAAAAGTAATCAAAGATCAACTATAAGAGGAGGATATACACAACACACAAGCGGTGGGTGCACCTTGAGTACCCAGCTTGGGTAATAGCAGAGACTGACTGTGCCACTGGACCCTATAGGACACCTACTACATTGAAGCACTCTATCAAGCCCTGGAAATATAGTGGTTCTACCTAATACATAAAAACAAACAGAGGGAGGCTGCCAAAATGAGGAGACAAAGAAGTATGGCCCAAGCGAAAGAACAGAACAAAACTCCAGAAAAAGAACTAAACAAAATGAAGAAAAGCAATCTATCAGATACAGAGTTCAAAATACTGGTAATAAGAATGCTCAGGAAACTTAATGAGGACCTCAATAGCATAAAAAAGATCAAGTCAGAAAGGAAGGATACACTAATGGAAATAAAGAACAATATACAGGGAATCAACAGTAAAGTGGATAAAACCAAGAATCAAATCAATGATACAGAAGGAAGCAAAAAACAACCAATCAGAACAGCAAGAAGAAAAACGAATCCCCCCAAAAATGAGGCTAGTGTAAGGAGACTCTGGGAAAATTTCAAGCATGCCAACATTCACATCATGGGTGTACCAGTAGGAGAAGAGAAAGTGCAAGAAATGGAAACCTATTTGAAAAAAATAATGAAAGAATATTTCCCTGACTTGGCGAAGGAATTAGACATACAAGTCCTGGAAGCACAGAGAACCCCAAACAAGATGAATGCAATGAGGCCCCTCCAAGACACATCATAATTAAAATACCAAAGGTTAAAAATAAAAAGAGAACCTTAAAAGCAGCAAGAGAAAATCAGTAAGTTGCCTACAAGGGAGCCCCCATAAGACTGTCAGATGATTTCTCAAAAGAAACTTTTTAGGCCATAAGGGGTTGGCAAGAAATATTCAAAATGATGAAAGCAAGGACCTGCAACCAAGATTAGTCTACCTAATAGCAAAAAGCAAAGCTATCAAGGAAACAAAAGGCAGATAAAGAGCTTCTCAGACAAGAAAAAGCTAAAGGAGTTCATCATCACTAAACCATTTTTATAATGAAATGTTAAAGCATTTTCTTTAAGAAGGAGATGATCTAAAATATGAACAATTAAATAGCAATACATACATATCTATCAACAATTGAATAAAAAAACAAAATAAACAAGCAGAACAATAAGAGAATCATAGATACAGTGAACGTTTTGATGGTTGCTAGGTGGGAGGGATGTCAGAGTTATACTTAAATTTTTTTTTTTAATTTATAAGGTATGCTTTAGTAAAGTTTGTGGAAAAACTAAATGAAAGCATGCAAAGAAACAAAGAAAGGGCTTATAATTTGTGAGAGCCGAAAGTGGATTTAGAAACCACCTTTTAAAATACTCTAATTTACTATTTCAGGAGACTCAGACCTGACCTGGTAAATGATTTCCCTAATGTGAGCCTAGCTCGTCGGGAGCAGACCCAGCACTGAAACCCAATTCTCCTGACATTTTCATTGCTTTGTAGAAAACCTAGGTGACACTGCAAGGCTGTAACTCAGTCAGTGTTTCCTCAAGACACAACCTTTGCATCCAGTAATCAAGGTTTAGGGGGAAAATATCAAAGCAGAGTTAGGAACTTTACCTTGTCTGTAAATTTAGAATAAGGCAAGTGTGATTCATGTGAACACGAATATATCAAAAGAAGTTCTCCCGTGGCTACCCAGAGTGGGCTGAGAGCGCGTTTAGGACATGCTGCTGCAGGTACCATTCAATTATGTACAGGACAGTATGAAGTGAGGATGCATTTATGGAAAAATAGAGTTTTATAATAAAAATAAGTGAAATAAAATTTACCTTTAGATTGGAATGTCACAGCACTAGTATTTAAAAAATAATAATGATATAACATTCAGGAAAAATACAAAAGCTTGCTACAAAAATATTAAATATATTTGAAGTGGAAGCTGGCCTGCTGTTCAACTTTCAGTTCTGCAGGTAGCTTACATTCACTTACCTTTATGAATTTGTTTAAGTCAGCCTTTGTTTTGGCGTTATGATACAGTGGATAAACTAAAACTGTTAGGCAAATGTCTAAAACAATTTTGTAATTAAATTTTCTTAAAAGATATTGACACTGGAAAAGCCAGCATTTGTGCTGCCTGTTGCCTACCAGACTCGATAAGCAGAGACAGGGATTGAACCTTTATGGGTGCTTTATTCAGATGTACGGAGATCTGAGAAGACGGTGAGTTTGTATAGCAGATCAGCTTACCTTTCCTTTTAAGCCAGCCTTTTTTATAAGGGGGCAAAAGTGTAGGTAGGGGGTCTGGAATTCAAGGGAAAAAAGTTTAGGTAAGGATTTGGAATTCAGGAAAGAGGTTAATCAGATAAAAGCTGCAGTCTGGCAGTTTCCCTAACATCCTTTCATCCACTGACCGGTCACTTTCTTTATCTGTGTCCTGTGTCCTGTGTCCTGGGAAGCAGACATTCTCTCACTGGAACACAATGGCTCGGATATCACCTTGATTGCTTATAGTCTCTTCTGGAGCACAAAGGTCAATCTCTAGTGGTGTCCTGGAGTCAGGGCGGGCCGTACCTGCTGTTCCTGAAACAGCAGCTTTTCACACGCATTAAGTACTAGACTTATTAACTACTACCTTAAACTAAAATTTTCCAACTCTTGAGTCCCCTATCAATATGATGCTTTCCTTTTTATAAGGTTATTTTCTTTGATGTAATATATAATTATCCCTCCAATTCTCAAAATATTTATAAGCTACTTCTACTTTCATCTAGTCCCAAAATATAAGAATTTAACTTTAGAAGTAGGAAGTAAAAGTAAAAATACCCTCAGGGTAGGTTTGTGAAAAGTAAGCAGGAAGGGAGGAAAGAAAGAAGGAGAAAGAGGAAAAAGAAAAAGAGTAAGTCTAAACGAGGAGAGAGACCACTTCCAAAGAAATTGACAAATTAAAGTTTTTCTTAGTTCATTGCCCTTTCTAAATTACACCAAAATAAGTGTGTGTTATTTATAATTTAAGGAAATTAATTAATATGCTGAGAGGAGATGAAATAGCATGATTAATGGAGCCAAAAAAACAGAAAATGGTTGAAATTGCCTTTTTGCCCTAAATGACTATGGCTTTAAGATATTGCGTAGAATTAATTACATTGCTATCCCAACCACAATCTTGTCATGGAACTTTCTGTTGGAATCCGACCCACTCTCATCTATATACTGAAGCGAAGGAGAGAGAAGAGGAAGCAGGCAAAGCCTCAGTAAGGGAGACAACTTGTTTCCAACTCTGATTCTGGTCTCTTGGCTACAGCCTGCCCAAAACACTCCATTACTCATTGCTTGATAAAAAGCCGGGAAGAGACGATCAGGAGCAGTGTAGTATCCTACATGGGGTGTGTCCTAGGGGACCAGAAGTGGTTTTGCCTTGCCAAAGCTGTTTCTATGCTAAAATGTTTAGAAATTACTGATTAAGTATATGATGAATGGCTAAAAATCTGTCCATATACACAGGGCAGTGATTTGTCTATGACCACAAAAACCTGGAATAGTACAAGTCCCTTGTGGATGTCAGGCTGAATGATATTTTCATTTGCTTTAACGATTGCAAAAAAAATCTGAAATTAGGGCAAATCTTTTATCTATAAATGGAAAAAAAAAAAACAACAACAAAAAACCAGACCAGAATATAAGCTTTGTTTTTTTTATTGTGAATACTTCTCAAAGAGTTAGGAAAAAAAAATTACAATTGTATAACAGAGAGAACAAAACTAGTTTCTGAGACTAAAGATAAAAAGGTAATTGTGGAAAAGTACTTAAAATTGTACCATCTCTCCCTTTCTTTTTGATGATTAACAGGTTCTTAAACAGAGAAATGGCTTGACTCATGCCAGCTACCTGTATATAGTCTGAGGAAAGACAGAGACTGCCGGCTCCTTCTGTTTTCTTTTTCCCACTGAGTTAGAACCACTGAGAGTCTTGAAATATCAGACTGATTTATTTTTTTAAGCAGATCTATAATGTTTACTCCAAATGTCATGCAATTTAATTTTTGGTTTTCTTGGGCCAAGAGCTGATGGATGAGATTACTTCTAAGCTAGCTCACTTCACTGTGAGTTTGCTAGCTAGGTCACGGTGGGAGAAAAACCCAAATAATGACAGAATCATCACAGGGTTAGAGGCACCGTGGATGCAAAAACCCAGTTTTGCCGTTCCTGTTTAAATGCCTGAGCCAAGTGCTTATGCTGCCGAGAGCCTGCTTGTTTTGCAAACTGTCGCATCCTCTTTTAGATGACATTGAATATGGAACCATAAACTCAATCTAGCAGTTTATTGGCTTCCAGTTTTTCTTCCAGCAGTATCAATCTATGGCTGAACATTTGAAATTTAATCCCTTTGGATGTTTGGATGTTCAATAACAAGCAGTAGCCCTGATCATTTAATTTGTCTGGCATTGTAGGAGAGAAAAAAGGCTGCTGCCGAACAGGAGATGCGCAGAGAGAGAAATCATTGGAGCCGTTTGCCTAGTGCTGTGGGCAAATGAGACTTTGTTCCCTTTTCAGGGTGTGCTTCAGTACATCGTGCCTCTTTCGTGTCACTGCTGGGAAAAGAGGGCATGAGATACCTAGCTCCAAAATCATTTGAAACATTTAAAATTGTAAATAAAGATCAGATTTAAATTTTTTTCTGCTCAGATTTTGAGCCTCTGATGAATTAAAAACATATGCCTTTTCTAAGCTGTTTACTTGTCATGATAGGTGTGTTTATTTATTTGCTTAGAAATTAAGAATCTACTTGAGCTATATGCAGTATGTTATTTAAGTAGTCTGTTTGGAGCCCAAAGTCATGTCCCATCAAAATCTTTAAGTAATGGTGAAATTCATAGACTAACCTATAAAGATACATTCAGCAACCCATAACAGACATGAATACAATATTTTGTATCATATCTTACATCTGATTGTAAAAATTATAATATTTTCATAGAAAAATGTACTCACAGATTCAAATTGGGTTAACTTGAAGGTATCACCCCTGCCAAGGCCTTGGAGAAGGGAAGAATGACCGACACGGAATGGTGGTAGCTTCCACCATTTGGGGCAGGGTCTGTGTGTGCAGCCAGGGAGAAAGGGCAAAATTTGTTACTAAAGATGTGCAGGAGAACTGTGCAAGGAGAGATAGTAAGAGCTGCATAGTCCGACTTCCATCTAGACCTTAGATTTTCTGAAATCAACATAGATTTACAGCTTCTCTTCAGTCTTCTGTTTTCTAAAACAAAACAAATATTATTTAGGTTTTCCACAGATTAAAAAAAAATGCTTCAAAATGTTTCTGCTTATGACAGTTCTTTATTTAGAACTGTCCTGGAGTGGTAGTCCAAAAACACTGGTGAAAAATCTGTGAAGGTTAAGATTTATCTCCAAGTGAAAATGAGAATTCGCTGATTCTTCCAGAAGCTGCCTGCATTCTTTCACTCATAGCCCCAACTCACCATCTTCAAAGCCACTGGGACTGGAATGGAACTAAAAGGTAGAAGGACATGGGTTAAATATTGATAAATATTAATTCTTTTTTTTTTTACTTATTCAGTCAACCAATATTTACCATGTGCCTACTACGCCAGGTACTGTGCTCAATGATAAGGACCTAGAGATTTAACATGCTCTGATTATGTTGCTCAAAAATTTTGCATGCTACTAGTAAGATGATACAGGTAAAGAAATGCTTTAATATATTATTGTATTCCAGACATTATGAAAGCAATGACATTGAGCTCCCTTATCCATTCCCTATTGATGCTATAATAAAAAACCACAAACTAAGTGGCTTAACACAGCATAAGTTTATTCTCTCATAGTTCTGGAGATTAGACTCCCAGAATCAAAGTGTTGGTAGGTTGCATTCTTTCTAGAGGTCTAGGTGGCAGGTTGCATTCTTCCTGGAGGCCTGGGGGATGATCCATATCCTTGCCTGTTCTAGCCATACTTGCATTCATTCCCTCATTGCCCCACTCTCCATCTTCAAAGGCAGCAGTGTAGCATCTTCCAGTCTTTCTCTCCAGGTCCACATGGGTACACCCTCCACCCCTGCTCTTTTCTCTCTCTGCTTCCATCATCATACTGTCTTTTATGACCCCAACCCTCCTGCTTCTGTCTCATAAGGACTCTTATGTTGATAATGGGATCACCTAGATAGTCAAGGATAATTTCCCCATCATAAAACCGTTAATCATATCTTCCCTTTTACCAGGTAACATCTTCAAAAGTTCTGGAGATTTGGACTTTGAAATCTTTGGTGGAGGCATTATTCAGCCTGCCACAGCTATGGTAGAGACCAATGGAAGAAAATTTTGAGTTCTAATTGGGAATGGAGGTCAGATATCAGAAAAGGCTTCACTGAGGTTGTAGTGCTTGAGTTAAAGTTTGGTCATTGAGTAAGTATTAAGCAGGGAAACACTATGGTATCTAGAAAAGGACCATGTGAGAAATTTTTCACTGTGGAAAGCAAAGACAAAGATATGCTCAGAGAACTGCACATAGTTTGACTTGCTGGAAAAATAATTTGGAGGAGAGATTCCCAAATGGATAAAACTGGAGGTGGATGATTGGATCAAATCATGCAGAGCTTTATGTGCCAAACTAAGGATTTAGATTAGTATTGGTACTCTGCTTTGTGAACTGTAGCTACCTTAGTTAGATGCCTCGAACCCCCAGTTATGTTTTGGGGGAGACCCCTATACTCCATTTATGTCCTCTCTCTTTGTCTTGCAACCCGGAAACTTTTCTAGGTAGTAAGCTGCTATAATCATTTTGTTTCCCGTGTCTCATTTGTTTGCTGTTTTTCAGGAATCACTGCCCTTTGTTGCTGATGTCCAATACATTGAATTCTATTGTTAATAAAATTAAAAAAATAAATTTCATACATGCCATAATGCCTGTTCTATCGAAGGCTGAATTTCCTTGCCCTCATTTAAAAATGATAGTAATAATAATAATAATAATAATAATGCTAGAGATATGGTTGAGTTAACTTTTCACCTTTAAGAGCAGGCTTTCTTTATTTTAGGAAAAAGAGCTTAATGGACCTTTTCATTATGCTAATTAAAACAGATAAATTGACAGCTTCAAGACAATGAAGATGAAAAAGGGTGTTGGTGTTGCATCTCTAACTAATCTAACTGTAGAAAACAAATATGTTTGCTCTATGTGGGCCTCAGTGTGGTTGCAGTTCTGGACTCCAGGGTGGGAGGCTTATAGAGTCATTCCCCAACTTTGGGTGTCAGTGACCCCTACAAAACCAACAAACCAGGGGTTCAGAAGTGAGAGATGCAGAAAGCATCTTGGCTTATGGATTCTGCTCTTAATTCTAATTATAAATATTTTCTTATGTTTCAATTTCCTCCTTTAATCTTGAAGCTTCATAAACATTTAGTTAACTATTACAGTCTAGTGTTATTTGGACTGACTGAAATTTAGGGAGAGGCCTGTGTCTAAATTTAGGAAAAGTGGTACCAAGGAAACGTTGGCAGCCTGGCGTGACTGGCGTCTGGCGGCCAGGTGTGACCAACAGGGAAACTCTAAATAGAAGTCTGTGCTGAGAGGGTCGGCTGAGCAGACAAAGGCCATCCCCTTCTGTCTATGGAACGTTTCATAAATTCCGTGGCGATCTGGAGAAGTATGTGGAGAGGAAAATCCAATAAATTTGGATTTCCTGTTGTCAGTTCTGGTGGGGGCTTACACTATATTTAGTAAGATATTAAAGGGAAATGCCTGGAGACCTATAGGGCTTATATCTCCATTAACATAGCCATCAAATTATAAGTAATGTAGTTTAGATATAAATTCTGATTTTTCTCTCTAGTTAATCTATTGGTGAAAGTATAGCCAGTTATCCTGTTGTTTGCTCACCATTTTTTTTTTCAGATCATCAGCTAATTTTTCTTAATCCTACATTACTGTGCTTCTCTTAAAAAAATCACCATCTTGATTTAGAAAGTTTTAGTAACAATATAAACTTCTTACTCTCCCTGAATAAATTATTTATAGGTCAGACTTAAAGTATGAAATCTTTGCAAACTGAATATTTATGGTTATGGCTACTACTGGACCTAACTTTGTTATTGTACAGATCAGCAGGGTTTCAGAATTTAATGAAATTCCCTCTTCTTTATTGTTATTTATAAATATTTGTTGCATCTCAGCCAGAGATAGCTGCTTTTTGCTCTGTGATAATGGAAGCAAAACTACAGAAGTTTTTGTGTTGCATTATAGGGAGAATACCTTCCAGAATTTGTGTTATATTTTTGGTGAAAAAGTTAATCATTAATTCCACACTACTTTATTACAATAGTATCAGCATACCCAGTAATTCCACTGTAATGCTTATATATGATTTGCAATGTCTTCTAGCTAACAAAATAACTGGTTTTAAAACTAGCAATGGCTGTAGAAGGATGATATCTATAATAAGCTTTGCATAATTTTTAAATGCCACTGTTGTTTTATGTTATTCAGAAAGGCATGCTGACAGTAAAATTTCTCTCCAGGGTGAAAATGCCTGTGACTGCTTTTCCTTCTAAATGATGCCTTTTATAAGAATAATTTATAATCTTTTCTACTTTGCAACCTCCTGACACTGCGTTACCTACTGCAGTTTTTTTCTGACACCCCTATTCCATGGAAGGAACTCCCAACAATATCAGCAATAACAGACTAATTGCAAAATCTGTCATTCTGCAGTCTTCATATTTGTCATCTTAACCATGTGTGACACTGTTGTGTACTTTGTCCCTTTTGCGATGCTCTCCCCTTTAACTTTCATTGAACCATTATTTTCTTCTGTAGGTTAGGTGAATCCTTCTCAGCCTCTACCTAGTCCTACAGGTTTATACTACACAGCTCTTTTCCCTTCTTACCAAGTCTTAGTCCCTTAGGGCTGCTATAACAAAACACCATAGACAAGCTCACGAACAGCAGAAATGTAATTTCCATGGCTCTGGAAGTTAATAATCTCAGATCAGGGTGCTACATGATCAAGTAAGGGCTCTTTTCTTTTCTAGGTTGCAGATTTTTCATTGTGTCCTCACATGGTTGAAGAGGTTTGGGGGCTCCCTAGAGTCCCTTTCATAAAGGCACTTATCCCATTCATGAGGGCTCTACCCTCCTAACTTAAGCACCTCCCAGGATCTCCACCCCCTAATACCATCAATTGTGCATTAGGATCTCAACATATATGTTTTGGACGGACACAAGCATTCAGATCATAGCATATCCTACACCCCAAGCTCCAGCAAAATCTTCATAATAATGATTTCCAAATCTGTACCTCTCATTTGGACATTTTTCCATAAACTCCAGAGCAGACTATCCAATATTGACTTGCATGTTGCTCTAACCAGACATGTTTAACATTATCAATATGGAATTTCTTAACCTGCCCACTAAACCCTAATGGAACCACACCATCTCTAAGTTAAAACATTATTAGAATTTAGTGTCTCAGCCTAGAGGCTATAGAGAGCAGATCCTGAGATGAAGACTAAAGTGTTAAAACTTTATTTGAGTCCAGGATGGTGAGGATGAGGACAAAAGAAACATGAGGCAAGGAAAGATATAAGCTATGTAATTGCGATATCTTACCATTTTGGTTCCATCTTTACAACAAACTATAAAGGAATACAGTAAGCTTCTAATAATGGGTGTTCTTTAGGTAGGTGGAACTTCTCTGACCTTTTTGCAAGTAGACACACTTGCCTGGAAGTGCTCTACAGAAGAGAGAATAGAGAAGGAATTTATCTGCCTGACTCTTTTCATAGTCTATACTTTCCATAGCTCAATATTCACACCATCAGGAACTAACTCCCAGGTTGCATCATCCAGGCACTTGGTGTCCAATCAGAAAGTCAGCTTGCCTCCCCAGGTAGTGCACAAACCCAGGGAGAGAGAGAAATAGGTAATTGGGAAAATCTGAGAAAGTTCACAAGGTCTGTGTCATCCCAATCCCTTATTTTGAATTCATTCCTATATCCCAATCTTCACGTTGGATTAATTACCAAGTTCTGCTATGTCTACCTCATAAAGATATGGAAAACTCTTTCCCTAATCTCATTTCAGGCTCTTAGCATTTTCATCCAGGTCCACTTCACCAATTTATTAATTATTCTCCCTAACTTGGCCTTGCTTCCCTCCACTGCATGCTCCATCATGCTGTCAGAATAATTTTTCTAAAGTGTAAATCTTGTTATTGCTTTCCACACTACCTGAAAGTCCTTCAGCGCCTCACCATTGACTCTAGAATAAAACCCATGTCCTTAGCATGAACAGAGGTGAAAAGTCCTCATAACAGAGGTTCGGCTTCAGTCTTGAGCCTCTTTCTCACCACTCCTCAAACTGTACTTTATGATCAGATCGTGGTCATCTATTGTCAAGTTACCCAAATATGCAATGTCACCTTTTTTATTCATGCATTTTATATTATGTGGCTATCCATCTCCTATTCTTTACCTGACTAGGCTTTATTCAACCTAAATTACTTCAAGATGAAAAAACAATTTATTCATTTATTTACAACAACTATTTCTTGAATCACCCTTACATACCGGACATTATGTTCTGATGATGTAGAAGTAAACAAAGCAAACCAACATTCACCTTCCTGGATCTTATATTCCAGATGCCCAGTAAAGTAAATACAGTAAACAAGTAAACTGTATAAAATGTCAGTTAATGAGAAGTGATAAGGAGAAAAAAAATTAGTTCAGGGAAGAGCAATAAGAACTACTCGGGGGTTGCCTTTATAATATGATGACCTGGAAAGATCTCAATAAATAAGTGACTTTTGAGCAAAAATGGAAGAAGGCATGGGAGCATTCCATGAAGATATCCTAGGGAAAAACAGATCAGGCACAAGGGAAAGTAAGTGTAAAGGCCCCGAGGTATAAATATACCTGCAGTGCTTGAAGGATTGCAGGAAAACAAGGGAATCTGGAACAGTTAATGAAGGGAGGGATAGGAAAAAAATAGGTTAAAATCATGTATTTAAAACATATATAAAACATGATACAACTTCAGCTTTTTTCTTTGAGTAAAAAGGAAGCCATTAAAGAAATTTTAAATGAAAAGCAGAGGACAGCTTGGGCTGTTATATTGTGAATGGATAGTAAGAAGGTAAAGGCTGAAGTTAGGAGATTGCTTATTAGGCTACTGTAACAATCTATGTGAGATGATAGTGGCTTGTCCAAGATGGTAATGATGAAAGTGGTAAGTAGTAGTTAAATTCTGCGTATTCTGTGAGAGTATAGCTGAGAATTGAGATGTAGAGTCAGAGAATTTGGCATAAGCAATTGAATTAGAAAGAGAATGAGAAGAGTAGTTTGAGGAGGGCTATAAAGAGCTCAGTATGGAGCATGTAAAGTTTGAAATGACAAGGAGTTAATCAAGTAGGGATGTCAACTATGCAGTTGGAAAATTGGGTCTGGTCTTCAGGGAAAGCTTTTTTGCTAGAGGTAAACATTTAAGAATTATCATCATGGAGATGGTAGCTATATCCAAGAGGTTAGATGACTTTTTCTTCTCACTCAGAATAAAGGCAAAAATCCTATAATCACTGAGGAGAAGAGGTTATATACAGAAAACAGAGCATGTTCAAAGACACTTCAGGGACATTCGGAAATTAAAGGATATGAGAAGGAACTGCCAGTCAAGTAGAAAGAAAACCAGAAAATTGTAGTATCCTGGGGTAGTGGTAGATTAGGCTTTAGTAAAAAATTGAGACAAATGTTTAATGGCTTAAATACAAAAGACAGTTATTTCTCTATCACCAAACAATTTAAGCCAGAAGTTCAGGAATAGGTATGATTATCTTTCAAACAGTGAATCAAATATTCAAGTTTTCTTGAACTTATGACTGGTTCCACCATCCCTTATGGTTTCACTATTATTGTATTTGCATTTAGGAGGTCGACAAGAAAAAAAATTGTGGAAGGATGCATATCCACTTTTTAATTTATTTGACCTGGAAACGGTACTTTTCATTTTGACTTTTGCTTCCATGTCCTGTTACTCAGTCATATGGTCACTTACGTATAAGTGGGGCTTGGAAATGTGGTGCCATAAGAAGAAATACATTTTTATAAAATGTATGAATAGCAAGCAGTCTATATCATAACAAATGAAGAAATTTCCATCCTATGTCTCTCTGAATTTTAGTTTTCCTTTATTTGCCATTTTCCCCTGAATGGGTTCATTGACAGAATTTATTTCTCTATCCCTGATGGCTTTCATATTGACTGGATACTTAGATATTCAAAAAATATTGTTGAATAAAAAGTTAAAAGCATTAAAGCTATATGATGTTTTATAGTTTACAAAAGAAACTGAACAGCTTAGATACAATCCCCATTTTTTCAGTGGATAACATGAGACTCAGAGAGGTTAAGTGTCTTGCTAAAATACAGATAGCTAGTAGGTAATAGATTTGGCCCTTGAACCCAGGTTCATTCTTCTCCATTTTGATTCACTTGCAGGAGACCTAAAGTGAAAATGTAATATTTAAATAGCTAACTCGGATGTGTAATTTACTGAGAGTTTTACTATAACCCCTATTTAAGTATTGATCTTGGGTTATGGCACAGTCGATGAGCTATTTTTGTTCTCTAATGACATTATGTTGGGTGGAGAGCCAGTGGCAGAGAGATTGGCATTAAAATTTTAAATTATCGAGACAAGCTGGAAAAGAAAACAAATGGAATTCAGCAGGGACAATTCAATTAAAGGACTACAGTGTAGAAGGAGGAAGAATATAAATATAGAAATAATCTTAAAACAGATTAGAATGCAAGGCCCAATAAAAAAGTTTTATGCAAAATGTCAAGAAAGTTTAGTGGAAAAAAACTAACTCCCTGCTTCAGGTCAAGGCCACAACATTGTGCTATTCGAAGAGTCCTCAGTGTGCCCAAGTGCCCTTCATGTGGAGTATACAGGGACTGTTTCAGGGATCAAGAAAACATTTAAGATGACCCTTGAGGTGTCAATGGTATTTTATAAGGCAAAGAGAATTTATCAATCATAATGTTTTTTATTTCTAAGTGATAGACAATCTATGTCAGAGTGATTTAAGTAATAAAACAAATGATTTGTTCATGTAATTAAAAAGTCTTAAAGGAAAAGAGTCTCAAACCAGACTCTTCAGTATAGTTTTGCTCTTTGTGGATCAACTTTGGCTACAGGTCAGAAGCCTCCATTGTGGTAGCACAGTCATTGAAACAGTTTCTACCCTTGCACACTCACTCCTCCAAGTGCAGAGCAGAGTAGAGCACACATGCACTGGGGTTCCTTGCAGAAGTCCCGGGGTTCACTCTGATTGGCCTGGCCTGGATCCCTTGCTTGACCCCCGACCTCAGGGACCAGCCATGTGCCCGGAACCATGTGATACCCAAATGGAAAATAGCAGTCTTAGAAAAACAGAGATCCTGCAAAGAGCACAGAGCAGAAGGCAAGCTAATTTCTGGCATAAAACATTATGTTAGGGAAAAAGAAAATGTATCGGGACAAGATAAAGGTGTCTTTTGCTTATTATTCTGTTGGGTGCCTAGAATAATGATTGGCAGACAGTGCTAAATATATTTTTATTAAACAAATGAGTGAATAAATGAATGGATCAACAAATGAATAAAAGTATGCTCCGGTCTGGCTGAGCGTATGATGTACATACAGGAAAATGTAAAGTAGTCCATGCGTCGATGGCAGACAAGCAAAAAGAAAATTTAATAAACCTCATAAGGCAACTTTCATTTTCAACTGTGGTCAGTGCAGTTTTCTCCTTATCGCCTCTCGCCCGCTGAACCAGCTGCTCTGGTTTCCTGCCTACACTTGGGTGGCTACCTGCACTGCAGGCAGTGCCTGTAGGAACACACACTCCTTCTGACCATAGCCTAAGCCACCTGTAAGTATGAAGGAATGTCCTCTGCAAAATGAATCACAGGCTGCATTCCAAACCAGAAAAAAAGAAATGGGTTTGTGTGAGCTGCTACTGGAGATTATCTGCACCACTGATCTGCCCCATTAGTGTGGGTAATTGGGCAGAGACTACACAGAAATGCAAAATGAGAGTCACTGGCTGGCTATGGGCAAGTACAGTGTGAGGCATCTGCAAGTTACAGCTGATCACTGGCTGAGTTAGTCAGAGGTGGTTTCTTTTGTTTATAGCAAAACTAAAAAAATCCTGCTCCAAATTCTCCATGAGAATTGCAGTGGATGAGGTTTAGATACACAGTAATGAGAATGGCACAACGTGCACATCCAAATATAAAAGCTGATTTTCAAAATAGTCAACTTACCACATTATACACTTCTTCAACTAAGCTGTTCTTGCTCACATTTGACATGTCTGTTCAATTCTTTGGACTCCTTTTAAA
The DNA here is from genome assembly GCA_004026545.1 of Mormoops blainvillei. Classification (NCBI taxonomy): domain Eukaryota; kingdom Metazoa; phylum Chordata; class Mammalia; order Chiroptera; family Mormoopidae; genus Mormoops; species Mormoops blainvillei. The sequence continues at coordinate 168,637 of PVJD01002138.1, read as the reverse complement.
ATATTGGGTTGTTTTCTTATTATTGAGTTTTGAGAGTACTTTACATAGCCTAGAAAAACATCCTTTATCAGATATGAGTATTGTAAACATTTTCTCTCAATGTGTGGCTTTTTTTTCATTTTCTTAATAGCAATAGAAGTTTTCGACTTTAACAAAATCCAATTAACCAATTTTTCTTATGTAGTTTATGTTTCTAGAACATAAGAAATCATTGTCTGACCAAAGGTCACAGTGATTTCCCCTGTGTTTTCTTCTTGACTCCTTCTTCTGTTCAGTTGGATCTTCGTATTTGTGTTTTCATTAGAACTACAATTTCTTGATTAGTGTAGCTTCATGCTAAGTCTGGAAATAATGTAGTATGGATTTTCTAATATTACTCTTCTCTTTCAAACGTTTTTTTAGCTATTCTAAATTGTTTTTTTCTAATAAATTTTAGAATCAGTTTTTTAATTCCTACGGAAAAAAAAATCCCATTTAGATTTTGATTGATTTTGCATTGAATCTGTAGTTAGGTTTGGAGAAAATTGACATCTTAAGAACAGTGAATCCAAACCGTGAATGCAACACACCTCTGCATTTGTTAGGTCCTCTTGATTCCTCCCCTTAGTGTTTTATGCGTTACAACAGAGAGCACTTGCACATATTTTAATTTATACCTAGGTATTTAATTTTTTGTTGTTACTAAAAATAATACTTTTTAAAGCGTCAGTTTTCAATTGTCCATTGCTAAACATAGAAATAAAAGCGATTTTACTGAAAATTATACTTTTTAAAATTTTAATTTTTACTTTTCCATTGCTAATATGTAGAAGTAAATTGATTTCTGTATATTAAGCATGTATCTTGCAACCTTGTTAAATACTAGTTCTTTTAGGTCTTTCTGGTTGCTGTGGTTACCCATAATACCCTCCTGGCTTTAGGCTCTTCTATGTGTCAGCACCTCAGGTAGAGTCTCAAAAATGTCCCCCTCTCCTCACGGCAGACTTCCAGTTCTCTAGCTATTCCATGCTTATGACCCTCTTGTCGGGTAGATGGGACATTTTTCTTCGTTGTCCAGCTCCATCCCCAGACTTAGGCAGCACCTGTGTCCCATGATCTTGGGAATGGAACTTTCTCAGTGGCCCTGCCCTTCCCAGCAGGTCTGGGTCCAGTACCGTTGTCCACCTATCACCCAGAGACAGAGGGGATTCTTTTTTCTGTTTCCTTACTCCAGTCTCAATGAGTCTTCACATATATCCTATGGGTGACAGTTTTTGCTACTTTTCCTCCAGTTGCTCAAGGATTCTGCTCCTAAAAGAAGAAAAAGGACATACAGACGGCCAATAGACATATGAAAAGATGCTCAGCATCACTAATCATTAGCGAAATCAAATTAAAACCACACTGAGATATCATCTCACACCTGTCAGAATGGCCATCATCAATAAATCAACAAACAACAGGTGCTGGTGAGGATGCAGAGAAAGGGAAACCCTGTTGCTCTGTTGGTAGGAATGCAGACTGGTACAGCCACTGTGGAAAGCAGGATGGAGATACCTCAAAAAATTAAAAATGGATCTGCCTTTTGAACCAGTAATACCACTTCTGGGAGTATATCCAGAGGAACCTAACACACTCAAAAGAAGATGAGCGCCCTTATGTTCATTGCACTGTTATTTTCAGTCGCCAAGATATGAAAGCAGCCCAAGTGTCCATCAGTGGATGAATGGATAAAACAACTATGGGACATTTGCACAATGGAATACTACTCAGCTGTAAAAAAGAGGAAAGTTTTACCCTTTGCAACAGTATGGATGGACCCGGAGACCATTATGCTAAGCGAAATAAACCATTCAGAGAAAGACAAATGCCATATGTTTTCACTCATATGTGGAATCTAATGAACAAACTGAACTAATGAGCAAAATAGAAACAGAGTTCTAGATAACAGCAAAAAGGGGCAGGGGGTAGGGGGTGGAGAGATTGAGCAAAAAGGGAAAAGGACTCATGGACATGGACAACAGTGTGGTGATTATGGGGGGAGAGGGTTATAAAGGTACTAAATGTCATGGAAAAAGCAATAAAAAATAATAAAAGAAGAAAGTTCCAGTCCAGGCTTCATGCCTTTTCCATAGCAGTATTTGTTCTTCTTCAGACAGCCCCACCAGGGAGGCTTCCTATTAACCAGTTCTTTTTTTTTTTTTCGGTTTCTTTGGTTTGTTTGTTTTATTTTTTGCTAGCACCTTGTGAGGTCTAAGGAGAAGAGCTTGCAAGTTGTGGTGCACTTTCCCAGTGTCTTTGGCTACTAAGGTTATATGCTCTCCATTGAGCTGCTCTTTTTATTTTTAATTGAATTTATTGGGGTGACATTAGTTCACAAAACCATACAGGTTTCAAGTGTACAACTCAATAAAACATCATCTGCATACTACGTCATATGCTGATTACCCAAAGCAAGGACTCTTTCCATTCCCATTTATACCCTCTTCGCCCCTTTCCACCTATCCTCCCCCTTCCCCTCTGGCTATCGCCGTACTGCAGTCTGTGCCTAGGGGTTATGGAGAGATGTTTTGTTTTGTTTTTTCGCTTAATCCCTTCACCTTGTTTTATCTGGCACTCCGGCCCCCTCCTCTATAGCAGTTGTCAGTCTGATCCATGTATCCATGCCTCTGTTTCTGTTTTGTTTATTAGTTTATTTTGTTCATTAGATTCCACATATAAATGAAATCATATGGTATTTGTCTTTCTTTGACTGGCTTACTTCACTTAGCATAATACTTTCCAGGTCCATGCATGCTGTCGCAAAAGGTAAGATTTCCATTTTTTTTTTTTTATTCTTGATCTTTAAAAAACATTTACAAACAGTTTAGCCGAAAGCTTCCTGCCTGCTTGCAGAGTAATCCTGTCTTTCTCCAGACCTCTGCTCCAGGTAAGCTAGTACTGAGCCCTCCTCACTTACAGGTGGATGTTTTTCTTTTATTTCAGGCTCCTTGGTGTCTGTGTGACCTTAGGTCTCTGATGGGTTCAAGAAAAGTTGATATGTAGGTATTCCATGTTTCTTCTTCTTGATAGAGTGAGAGCAATACTTTTCTGATTTTCTGTATGGAAGCCTGTCCCCTTTTAAGCCTGTGTTTTATTTAGCCTTAACCATATTTTTTGTCTGTCTGTTAGTAATAAAACCAGTTAACTTGAGTTTTAGTTTTTAGTGACTGGTACAAAATAATGGAGAGACCATTATTTCATATGAGCAATTGAGTTTTTTCTTCTTCTGTTGTGCTATGTGAAGTGTATTCAGACTCACCCCACTCCTGCCCTCACAAGATTGTCAGTCCCAACACCCGACTTTGCAGGAATTCTCTGGAGCTGCAATTTTTTTTGGATAGACTAGAGTTACATGACATTATGTCCTTTATGTAATCAAATGGTGGGAAATTATTCTATTCTTTTTTTCTCTCTCTATTGTTTCTCCTATCTGTTGGCTGAGGAAGTCTCTTTTATGTTCTCTTATAAAAGGTTTTTCTTAATATATCTTTTGATTATTTCTCATTTCCTATAAGCTATTATTTCTCAACTTAACTTTGTTTTAAAAGGCACTCCCTTTACATAAGTTCTTGAGCACTTCTTTCAAATTTCGGACACATTGTGATTCCTGTCTTTCGTGAACTCCCAGATCTCTTCATGGGTGAAAAATACTGGTATCTATTCCATAATCTTGTTAATGTAGCCTCCTTATTATATTTCATGTTCTAATTTTTTAATGATAATATTGAGTGGGTGCTTTTCAAGGTGGGTGCTTGTCCTCCCATCCCATCTGCCCTGACTTCTCTTGCTTTATAATAATTTTGTTCGAAATGCTATTTCTGTGTAATTAAGACTCTTCTACTTTTATTTACTTTTCATCAGCTTACACCACTTTTCCAGCCTTATTTTCCACTTATGATGTGGTAAAAAGAACTAGGAGACAGGAGACTGCATTTTAGTCTGTGTGTGGCCGCTTTCTAGTGGTGGCTTTTCTCTTGTTTTTGACTAATATATACTGTTTGGATATTTTCATTTTAGAAAATTATCCTTGATTACTAATTCCACTATATTTCCAGATAAAAACCAATCTATTTAATTTTAGATGAGAACAAACAACTGTATTTAAATGTTTCAGCAATTCTGGTTTTCACTAACATTTTCAGCCCAAAGCTCCTAGTACCCTTGAAATATTGTTTCAGACTTTTATTTGCTGGCATAAGATTGATGAGATATGATTGGATTTCCCAGTATTGTTTTTTATAAACTTACATTAATTGCATAACTCGGTACTTTTTATTAAGAAACTTAGGCTTATACACAGAGAATTATTTTAGAGACATTCTTCATAGACTTTATTGTCTTTTGCATTTCCCTCCTGCTCAGAGTTTTTTGTCTGTTTTACTCCCCCATTTTTTAGCATTAATAGACTTTATGTTTTAGAGCAGAGTTAGAAAACTGATTAGAAAGTACAGAGTTCTCATATACCCCTTAATTCTCACCCAGCTATCTTAATATTAACATTGTGCACTAATGTTATACATTTATTACAATTGATGAGGCAATATTTATACATTATTAATAAGAAAAGCTGTAGTTTACATTAGGGTTCATGCTTGGTGTTGGACTCTCTGTGGGTTTGGACAAATGTATAATGACATGTATCCATCCTCAGAATGTTTCACTGCCCTAAAAACCCATGTGTTCTGTTTCTTCATCCTTCCCTCCATTCCGCCGAGCCCCTAGCAAACATTGATCTTTTTACTGGTTTCATAGTTTTGCTCTTACAGAATGTCATATAGTTGGAATTATATAGTATAGAGCCTTTTTAGATTGGCTTCTTTCATTTAGCACTATTTATTTAAGTTGTATTGGTTTTTACCAGTGGTCACTAAGATCTGTCCCCTACTGTGTCGCAGCTGACCGGGTCTAAGAGGGCATATGGCTCCAGGTGGACACCCATTGCTCTGTCCACTGAACTGACTAGTAGACCTTATGGGGACCTGATACTAGAGTCTGTAATATAGCTACACCCTGCAGTAGCTATTGTCAAAACCAATGATAATCTCTCTTTCGGAGGGAATTTGAACTATTTAGGAAAATAGTTTGCTGGTTTAAAGTTCTACTACAAAGAGAAATTGGATATATGTTGCCAACAATGACTATTTACCTAAGTTGCTAGACTTAGAAGGAAGAAGTGACCACAGAAGAAAGAAGGCAATTAAACTGGAAGATGCTTGTACCAAAGATAACCTTCAGCAGGTTAACAGCCTTGTCTGGAGGCACACAGGAGTGCGGCTGTAGTGATAGAAGCCTCGCCGAAAACAAACTGGAAGGATCGTGGAAAGGACCACATCTAAACCTCAAGGCCGATATCCCTTTGGTAACACTGTAGGAAATTTCTCCTTTAGTTCCTATGTGCATTCATCTGGAATTCCATTCTTTTTTCTTACTTTCTCAAAAATTAGCCTGTTAGCCCTTTCTCAAGGGTGTGCGAACGAGAATGCCAATGACTAGTTAAGAATATTCAGAGAATGTAAGAGGTAAATCAAAGAGAAAAAAGAACAGTGAAAGTGAGGCTACTTCTACAAAGGAGATGCTTTACTATCATATATGACACTGCTTGCTGTAAAATGTATCTCAATTTTATTTTCCACTTAATTCTGTGGAAAACATTTTGATACCTTTTTTTCCAAGGTACTCCATTTGCTATTTCTACATGCACCCACTCCCCATATGTCCCTCAGGGGGCTCAATTCTTCCAAATAATTTTTGGTAGATAAATATAATTAGACATTAATATTTATGTATCTTGATGCATGGAACTGACACTAATATTTTAAATAATAGAATATTAAAAACATTGTAAAGAAAGAAGGCATAAGAAGGCTGCTGGTGATGGTGATAAAGCTAGTATTTCCTCATCCCTTACTCCTGGCACTGGGACCAGCGTCTTCATTAATTATTTTCATTTAATCTTCTGACAACTTTATGGAAACCTGAAGCAAAGAAAGAATAAGAGGTACTAATTAGGCAATGATTTCAAGTTGGAACAAAAGAAGAAATTGACTGTGATGCCACAGAACAATAGCAACTGATGAGAAAGGCCAGATATGATTGGCAGAGGAGTGTGTGCATGAAAGAAGGGCGGATAATAAGGACACCACCCTACAGATGCCTCTCTGCGGGTCCCCCAAGGAAGGTGAAAAGTGATGCCCCAATTAAATAAGACTTACTCTCTAGACAACCAGGAGAGCTGCTTTCAACTAGCCATTTTTATAGCTACAAAGAAAGTGCATCATCTTCATTCCACCCTCACCCACCCTTAATCTATTTCTCTACCAATTATCATAAATGCCAAAATCTCAGGCTAAATGGATTCAGTTGCTCTATGTTTAAATTCCCTCTCACATATTCCAAATTCCCATATATTTGAACATATTCCAAATACAGGCTGATGGAAGATGATTTGACTTTGGGTGGTGGGCACACAATACAATAGACAGATCATGTGTCATAAATATGTACACTCGAAACCTATATAATATTATTAAGCAATGCCACCTAATTAAAAAATAATAACTTGACAAGACTAAGGCTGTCTTAGTTCTGCTAGACTCTTTCCTTAACCCTGGCGAAGCAATTTCAACTTCAAATACAGAATTAAAGAAGGTATACATAGTGAAAATTGGGCAATTGCAGGCCCTCTGTATAAACTGCCTGCAAGGATTTCATGGATTCCAATAACTAAATGCAGTTCTAGTTATCCTGCAGAGAAGATGCTGGAAGGAAGCATTTGTCTCCTGTAAAAATCTGCCCAGAAGAATAATATTTTCACAATCACTATCAATGATGGAAATCAGATACCCAAAGAATTCTTACATATTTTGAATATGCTTGCTCTTGCTTATATATGCATGATTTCATAGCTCATACTGCTTATAATTCCCATTCCCTTTGTTGAAATCACTTGTGTCCTTAACTGAGGAGGGCAATGCCACGTTGTTTTACGGGAAATCTTTGGAACTAACCACATCTCAGAGTAATTTCAAGTGATAATGTTAAATGAGGTACAAATTACAGGGAAATGCAGTTTAAAGATGTTGCCTAATGAATAGGAAAAAATATCTGAAGCCTCAATAAGAGATTAAAATTTAGATTCAAAGATGAAACTTGGAACAGTTTTCAATGCCGCATCAAAGCAAGAATAACACAACTCCGACTCCCAGGAAGCCCACAGTTCAGGAGGAGCAATCGAAGTGATTCTGGGTGAGTCTGAGGGCAGAATGCATAACCTCCTTTCAGCTGGCACCTCATTCCTGAATGCTACTTGGGAAAAAAATGGCTGCTAGAAAAAAAAAGTAAGGTTTTTAATACTGGCTTCCTAGTGTATTAAAATTCACTCAGAACCCTTAGTACCCATTAGTTCTTCTTACCTAGTCAATCCAATGGCAAAAACAAACAAACAAACAAACAAAAAAAAAAACTCATATATATACACAAGCAATACCAGTGGAGCCACAAAGAAGTAATGTTACGTTTTTACTTAAAAAGATGATCCTTATGTATTTCAATATACTGATTCTGTCAGTTTAGAAAGAAATCCTATTTTCTAATATCTCCACTCTTAAGACATCCCCTAAAAATTGCAATGTTGCATCAGGCTTATTAAATAGTACCCGTATTTTAAAAGATAATTAAAAATATAGGGCTTCTTTGTAAAATTTTCTTAGCAAGAGAGCTAAGTTTATACTGATATAATGCATTTTCTTGTATAACAATGTAAGTTAACTAGAAGAATTACAAAGGGAGCCTGGCAATAGTTATTTTATGATGGCTGCCAAATAGACATACATAAAAATCAGAGAGGTTGACCTGCCAGGGAGAGGTTAGAAACTCCCTGGCAAGTATCTCTGCCACCTATCACTCAGTAACTGAGGTATTGATTCTGAGTTAGTTCTTCAAGCTCCACCCTGTCATAGATGTTTGTCTTCATTATCTCTTTCATCTGGCAACTATTTGGCATGACTGCGGTTCTGTTTCTAACAGCTGGATTTTAGAATTACAGGGCCTTAGGGTTAGAAGGCATTTTACAGACCACTGACTACTATCCGTCATTAATTCATTAGCTGAGACCATTTGTCAGAATGTGGTACCTTCCTCCATTCAGCCTCTGCTACAAATCTACTGGGGATAGGGGCTCATAGATCACTACTCCATTGTTGGAGAGGCTTTAGTTGTTAGGAAGTCACTTTTTAGCACTGTAACCAGTCTTTTTAGGGCTCGCAGTGAGCATTTAAATGGTCTGGCAGTGTCAGCCTGCTGATGTGGCGACTTATTGAATTTTCAGTTGACAAACATTAAATGTGAAATCAGAGTAGAGTGGCCGTCCTGTTTTCTACGTTATGGTCATTGATTCTATTTTGTAGGAAAGTAGATATAGAGGTCAGCTCAATCACTTTAATTCTGTGCTGCCTTGTTACTACTTCTTCCAACTTCTTCCCCCTAGATGCACATCCTAGGTTTACAAGGGAGACACACATACACATAAATGAAATGGTACCCCTTAGTCATTAGCCTTAGGGATCTTTTTCTCTTAATGCCAATGCCATCCCCTGAGGAACTGGTTGAACCCCATGAGGAGCTCTCTTACCTATAGAAGGTAGCCAATCTCCCATTGCAGTCCATATTTATGTATATTCTTGTAAGGGGAAACAAAAGCTATGTTTAGAAATTTAGAAGAAAGATTCTTATTTTCTAAAATTAGGGAATTACTATATTTTGCCATGTATAATGTGCACTTTTTTGCCCAAATTTTTGAAGGAAAAATAAAGATGCACATTATATATGTGTGTGTGTATATAGAGATATATCTAAATATATATATCTGAAATGCCTTGTATCTGTTCTTGTATTTTGTAATTATTTGTTACATAAAATTTCTTGTACCGTAATATGTTAAAAAATAAATGCTAAAATTCCTTTATAATATAAAAAACAAGTATCTAAATATAAATAAATAAAAATTGAATTAAAACAAAAGTGTTTTTTTTTTTCCTGAAAGTTTCGGCCAACAATGTGGGCATGCATTATATATAGCAAAATACTTCTTGAGGGGAGGGAATTAGTTTGCTCAGACCAGTTAGATCCTCCTTGCAGGAGGGGAGAGCAGTTCTAAATTTCTAAAGCAAAACGTCTTCCTAGGGAAGGGCAAACAACAGTAAGAAAATTCCAAAACAGACCACAGCCTAAGCAAGGCTATTTCTTTAGCCTGGTTGCCTTTGACCTTTCTGCCTTTTGTGGCCATGATCCTACAACTCTACCGGATGTTTGTATCTCATCTACTCTTTAGGGCTTTCATATCAGATAGTAAATATATCATAGTGATAGGCAAAGAAGATTACTTAGAGAGGCACTAAAAAGTAATAAATCAGTTTTTAGCACAAATGATTTTGGTCATGCTCAAGTAATTCATTTGAATTCTTTGCCTCGCAGCTGAACTCTGTTAGGTAATTTTTGAATTGAGTTACCAGAGAACATTGTCAACTGATATGGGCTACATTGGAACCTCTCCCATTACAGTATTCAATAGAAGTCCCATTTGGCTTTTCATTTTTCTCTGTGAAGCTCAAGTAAGGTAGCTTTCATGTTGTTCACTGGAACAATTCAATTTGAATGAGTAATAGTTATCATCAGAAAGCACAAAGAGATCACATGTCTTTAGTATTAAGTTCAGAGAACCCAATATCTGTGCCTTAAACCTAGCTCATCTTTAGCATTGTGGTGTCTAACATTTGACAGAGAATTTTATTTTTATTTTATTATCACTGAGACCTTTTAAAATTACTGCACCCAAACATTTTTTAAATTGTAGGTAATTTCATGAGCATATTAATTACCAAAGTGATCTACATGAGACTTAGGAGTATAAAAACCAAAGAAATATAATTAATTAATCTTGGAGTCATGAGAATGTATACTACAAGTGGAGGGCTTCTGCAAAGTGGTACTTTTTCTTGGGTCTTACAGTAGAAAGCTGTCATTTCCTTTAGCTTTTCAGCCTTTCAGTTACCTCTTCATTTGATAAACTCTCTTCCATATGTCATATTAAGAAGTAAAGCCCACCTCCCACTCCATAATTGGAAAACAGATTTTCAATATTTTAGGCAGAGGAGGTAGGTTCCAACAATTGCAAGCTGAATCTGGAGCTAGTTGTACAAAAAAGACAGAGGCCGGAGGGAATTTGTTCTGGGGCATTGAGAAGTGGAACCCAGCTCCAGTTCCCACAGGCAGTGGTGTGGCGATGCCGGCAGCCTTGTGTGTGAGATCCTGGACCCAGTGTGGGTCTGTGTCGGATGTCCAGGGGTAGCAGCAGCGATGTCCTCACCACACTAATCGTAGAGTGTGGTTTGGGATGTGGTTGCAACTTCTTGTATTCATGTTTCTTAGACATTTTGCGAATCTGTGAGTTACCCCAAACTATTTGTATATTTTAAATAGAAAATATTTTGCTTTTTTTATAATTTAAATTCCTTTTTTTTCTGTTTAAATCAGTCAGATTTAGTTTCTGTTGTTTGAAGTGAAGAGTCCCAACTGATTCAGTTCTAGATACCTCATTTAATTCACTGAGAACAGAATATGAAATGCATTCTTCTTCATCCACACACTGTTTCCTCCTGGGTTTTTTTTGGGGGGGGAGTGGAGGGGGCAACGGAACTCAGCTAGTCTATCATTCAGAAACATGGTTTTCAACTTTTCTGAAAAGTATTTTTTGACTTAAGTATTTCTGAAAGATAAACTTCATGGGATTTTAACTATTATTTAAACATATATTAAACACAGTTCAGTTTGAGAGATGAAAGTATCCAAAGAGAGATTTATCAGCCCTGGATACATTTCCCAGTACTTTAGGAAACCTGTGTAGAGGATGCTCTGAGTGCTACCCAACCCGTCCTTTGGGATAAGGGCTCTTATTTCCCCAGCTGCGAGTGGAGGGAGGGCGGGGGTGTTAGCTGGTCATGACTCACAGCTGAGTCCTTCTTCAAGCCTTGCCCTCCGCTAAAGAGATTTTCCTTGCTCTCAGCTAAAGAGATTTTCCTTGCCCAAAGTTACATCCTTGTCTGAAGACTAGTTGACAAAGAGATACTAAAGGCTGGCTTCCTTGCGTAAGCTTGGAACAATTCTGAAAGGTCATACCAGTTTCAGAGATCGCTGTTGTAAATTGAATCACAGCTTTACTTCTGCCTCTGCCCAGTCCTGTTTCCCTCGTTTCTTTAAAGTTATGCCCTAGACCACTCCTCATCAAACCTCCTGCAGGCAAGTACCCATATCAGAGTCAGTCTCCTAGGAAACCAACCCAAGACACATTTTAAAAGGTCTTGAGACAATGGAGATCTATGACAATATTCTCCTTGGCTAGAAGGCTCTCCAAGCAATTGCTACTTGATAATGAAACTTTCTTTGGTGGCCAGATAGTAAGCTTCCATGCCTTAGAGATTTAGTTGCCTAGCATAACCTGTTTTATATTTGAATTTAAATTCAATATATGTTTGAACATTATGTTTAAATGTAAGAGTATTATTGGCTTATCTGAACCTTTTAAAAGGATGAATGGATTGCTTGTCCCTGGGAACTCAAACCTAAGTGACTTGTTCAGTCTTACAAATAGTGCTGCAAATGAATGGTCCTTCAGGTAAAAGTGTCCAAAGCCTTTTCTTTGGGCAGGCTATGACAACAAGACACATACTCGGTAAATGCTGTTGTATTGCATTTTTTTTTTTGTGCCCAGACAAAGGAAGAGATATCCCTCCACTGAATGGAAAAGAGCACAGATAAGGACCCATGGGGATATACTCATACTTTTCACCAAAACTCTGACTGAGGTGGTAAAAACTTAGCATCTTATTTTAATTAATGATTGTCCCTCTCTCCCTCACTGGAAGACAGGACACAATTCTAAATAATACTTGTGTATTTTACATTTTGAATCCCTTTTCCATATAAAGCTTTTACTCATTTAGGAAAGTTGCAAATGTAGAACTAGAAATTATCGTCAGACTAATCCAAGAGACTTCAGTATATTCATTTCATGTAATCTTAAAATAATCCTACAACTTGAAAGGAAAAATATATAATCAATACGGGTAGTTATAAAGCAAAGAGCAAAATCTCACTCTTTATCTCACTCATCCCTCTTAGTAAAGGTAAGTACTGTTGACATTTTCTGTGGGGGGGAACTTTCTGGAGAACAAAATCAAATACATGTGTGGCATGGGGTGGCATGTGTTCCCCACACAAAGAAGCTCCCCTTTGTCAGCTGCCACGAGGAGTTGGATACATCTATTCAAAATTCTGGAAAGGGGATGCTGAGGAACAATATGCTGAGTGTGTCTCTTTGGATGTGTTGTGAGTTTTCCTAGAATTAACTCACCAGAGCCCTGGTGTGAGATGTTGCCTTACGCACAGGTGAGTTCAGTGAGCAGTTTCTCCCCGCCTTTCATCACACTTGTTTTCATAGTATGTGACTCCAGCCATGAGGAACAAAGCTGTTGCCTGCAGATAAAATGCCACATAAACAAGTTGACAAGAGTAGAAAACATATGGCAAAGTTTGTGCATGTTGTTAAATGTAAATACCATTTGAAATCATCTTTTTAATTACTGCACACTTGGCTGTGACAATGTGAAACCAAACTATCTAGTTATTCCATTAAACAGTCAGTCCAAAAGGGAAAAAGAGAAAAGGCAGCTGATTCAGTATATTTGCTTGTGTGTAAGGACGGGAGTGAGCGGGAATAAAACTTCTTTAATGATTTAGACAAAACTCATGATTGACTGACATTTTTACCTTTTAGTCAATTATTTATTATAAGTATTAGAGACAAGTAGATTTTTTTTTAAATGAGCTGAATATGTAATTTGCTTTCTTATTGGTATGGTATATGATTTAAGTCTTTCTTTAATAGTCTTAACTTATTTATTTACTTACTTATTTATTGAGATTCAGCCCTGCACAGTTTGGATTTTAGATGCTGAAGATACAGGACAAAGAAGTCCATCAAGCTGCTCGCCCTCTACCTCTACTGCTAACGTTTAGTATGGGTACAGAGTCAGTAACTTAAAAATTTATTTTAAATTTGTTGGATGGTCTTAACATCGTGGACTTTATTTTTGTCAAACCACTGACACTTAGGATGCTCGGTGGAGGCGCACGTGTTGTTCTTCCACTCTCTCTATGCCTCCGCCATGCACCTGCTGGGTTACTGCCAAGGCCAGATCAGCAGAAGGAGGCTCTGAAGAAAACAGGCAAGTGTGGCACTCCAGTCAGCTTTGTGCCTCCTCCAGGCAAGAGGCAGGCATCAGTCTCTGAGTTCCCATCGAGCTCTAGAATCTTGGTGGCCCAAGCCCTGTTCTTCCAAAACTCTCTTACTGTGCCTCACTTCTGTGTGTGGCCACCTGGGGTTGGGCATTTGAGTTCTATAGCTCCCTGAGCTTCCAGCCTGGATAGAACATGCTCATCTCTCCTTTCGCAGCCTGCCTGCTCGAGTTTTTCTCTCGGCTTTTCTCTTTTGTTTTATCTGGAGAGGGGAGGATAAAGACATAATTATACTTTGGCTTTATCATTTTTCTTTGAAGAATTTCCTCTGAAATTCCTAGTCTTCTCTTAAGTAGCTTGGATGGGGTGGTGCTCAATGGACTAGTTACACTGTTATTTAGTCAGTCCTGCAAGGATGTTATCCAGTATCTCTCTTCAGAGGTGTGCAACCTTTTGGTGTCCCTGGGCCACATGGGAAGAAGAAGAGCTATCTTGGGCCACACATTAAATATATCGTGACATGTAATTACAAAAATATTCTCATAACATTGTGAGTAAATGTACGATTTTGTGTTGGGCCACATTCATAGCCATCCTGAGCTGCGTACCAGGGGGCCGCAGGCTGGACACCTCTGCTTAGGATGTCCAGTTGTTTATCAAGTGCTGTCTTCATCCTTGAGGCTTTAGTGAAGGTTTCTAGACAACAAAAAAGTACCATTTGATACCTGTTACCTACAATGTAATTATGGTAACATTGTAGGTAATTGGTTTGTTGTTGAGTTGTAGGTCTATTTAAATATTTTAATTAATTATTTTAGCAAATATTGTTAAGCACTGCTGATTATACTGAGACATTTTATTAGAAAATTATTTTGACATATGAAAATTCATTTTATTTTGTCTTATTTCCAGAGAATGTAAGAGTTAAAAATAGTGAAGGAATTACTTTTATGAGACAAGAGAGGATCTTAGAATTTTTTCCCTTGAATTGATTAAGGTGCCACCTGGAAACCTTATGGTGCTCTAGTGTTTTAAGTTTGCTGTTTAATTGTGGTGAATAAATTACAGGTAAATATAAATTACTTTTTACATAGAGTTATTTTCAAGCAATATTCCCTCAAGCTTGTAATAGCAGAATTCAGTATTTGTATGGGATCCTGACTATCTGAGCATCATCTGCTGATGATCATTTTTGGGGTTTATTGCCTTTTTGGAGAAATAGAACAATTGAGAAAAACCTTCCAAATGTGTTACTTCAAGTCTGATGAAACTAGTCTTCATTAAAGGGAAAGTGTCATTTAGCTTTGCAAAGTCCTTTCCTGCTTTATGATTTTACAATTATATATTAATTGTCAATTATATTTCTGATAAAATTAAACTATTAGCTCTTTAATCTTTCTTTCATTTAAAACAGGGCATAAAAGCTGCAATTTATCTTGGAAAATTGTGTCTGATAAATTTTTAGGTGGTCTAGTCCAGTGGTTTATAACATCCGATGTTCACAGGTCCACCTGGGGGGGCTTGGTTAAAATGCTGTGTCCCGCCATCAGAAACTTGGATTTAGCGTGTGTTAGGCTAAGTCCTAAAAATCTGTCATTTTAGCCAGCAACCCAAAGGATTCTGATACAGCCTGTCTATGAATAGCATTGGGTAATAATTAGCCCACCTCCTTCATTGGTGGTGTTAGAAGACTGAGATTTAGCCCAGCGAGGCGACCTGGCCAAGGGCTCTAAGCTTGGTTTTGAACCCCATGTATCTTATTCCAAAGCCACATATAAATTGTCCATTTTCAAAGAATTAAATAAACTATGTCACAATTCACTACATATTATTCATCTGAAGCAGTTTCTATTTTTGCTTTATTATTGAAAATAAACTTTAGAATCTGTCAGTCAGCTTTGTCTGTATGAACTTTGATCCTCATTGTAAAAAAGAGATACTAGAAGGTGAACTATGTAGAATCAAAATGGAATCCATTCTCTACTTTGGACACTACTTACTAAATTTACCTGCTACACATATTTTTATAAATCTTGGCATTTATTTTCTTAAAATAATGAAGGGCCCCTACCGGAGACCTTCATGCTGATTTTGATACCAGATACATTCCCACTTATACTTCTTGTTGCTATAGTGTAGCATGGTGGTTAAGATGGGGGCTCTAAAGACTGATTTCTTGAAATCAAATCCTGGCTCTATTGCTTAGTATATCTATGGCTGGGGCAACTTTCCAATCTCTCTGGCCTTCATTTTCTTATTTGTAAAATGAGGATATTTATAATACTTACATCTCATAGAATTGTTAAGAGAGCTACATTAGGTGAATCATATAAATAATCTGAACAGTGTTGGGAACATAGATATAAAACACAGCAAATTTAATCATATTTACTTGGGTGACTATGTAACTTATCCATGCACTCAAGGGTCAAACACCACTTTATGCTTGTATATTATGCTTGAAAGATGTGAGTGATAATTATAAATGAGCCAGGAAATTATTGTAAGCACAGCTGGTATTTGAAAAGAGAAAACAAAATAAAACAAAACTCATGAAAATTAAGATGATTTCTGAAATGTATATAGAATGAAACAAAATAAAGTTTCTTTCTAATAACAATTTCATTTCTGCTTGAAATATAGAAAAATGGAGTCTATCCCAGGTGCTAAAGTGATCTACAAAAATATCCTCTTTCTCCCCTTGGAAAATTTTTATGTAAAATTCATAATTGAATCTTAAGGTTCAAGCAGAAAGAGTAATTGGTGATTAAATTGAAGGTAAACCTTAAATTATCTGAGCTCTTACTCTTATGTGTCTCAAACTCTGGGTGAAGAGCTGCTTCCAACCACTTCTATCACATTTTGTTTCAAAGGTCTGAAAACTCCTAAATGATAGCAAGATTGGATAGTTTGTCATATTAATTCTTTTAATTTGTTTTAGTAGAACTGACACTTGGTTTTTTGTTTAGTAATTCTGTTACTTATTATTTGACAATTCTTAAAATGGATTTGCAATGTGTGTTTCTTTTTCTTCTGCTTTATTACCTAATTTATCACTAAATGATGGAATCTATTCTGTTTTCCTCATCTTATTATCATTTTTAATCATACTCAGAAACTGGAAAACTGGATGGCTCTCCCCTGGATTTTAAATACTAGGTTTGTCTGGTTTATACCATTACCACTAACTGTAAGCCTTTAAATCCATGTTTCTAAAGCATCGCTGTGTTTAAAAGCCACATGGGATGTTTGCTAAAACTCTGTTTCCTAAGCTGCTGACTCCAAAAGGCATTGACTTAGAACCTGTATTTTTAATAGAAACCAGATAATATTTATGGATGTGGACCAACCAGAAACAATATTTGGGGAAACTGCTAAACTAAGCTCAGTCTCATGTTAGGAAACCAGTTATTACTTCCTACTCTCATAGGGAGAGTTTCAGAAGCTTACTTCAGAGACAGGCTCTCTTTCTACTATAAGATAGATTGTTTTGACTTGGGTCTTCACAATGGGCTGTAGCATGGACTAGTGCAAAGAACATCTTCTTTGTTGCTTTAACCTTGGCTTTTATCAACTGAGTAACCTTTGGGAAAGCCACTTAGGTTCTCTGAGCCTCAGTTCTTTTTCTATAAATAGCAGTATAAATGACTGTCTGAGGCAGTTGGGAGGATTAAGAGAAATAAAAGCTGTCTGAAAAGATGTTGCCGTAGTGCCTGGGCTATCTTGAGAAATCAATACATGTTAGTTTTTTCCCCATCTATCTGTCTCATTTCTACCACTTATCTCTCTTGACTTTTTAAGTCTTCATGACCTCTGCCTCCTTTTGGTCTTGATCTCTTGTTTCAGTCTGTCCTTGGCTTTTAGGTTCTGAATCTTTTCTCTTCTTGCCCCACTAGTCCAAAGAACTCACAGCTTTGACATCATAATTCTGCTTTCATTGAGCACTAAACTCAAGTTTTGGGTTTTACTATTTGACTCCTTATGTGTGCCAGTTATGAATTCTTACAGTGGAATTACAGGTTCAAAAATTAGAGTAAAAAAGGTTATTTACTAAGAATCCCTCAATTATTTTGTAAACTATATTATCTAAAGTATGTTTCCTATCAAACATACTCTGTCTCTTCTGGGGAATTAAAATATAATTTGATACATGCTTTTTTTTTCTTAGTGACTATTTAACAAAAGCATCTTTCACATAAAGTGAAGGGGCACTTATATTGGTTATAACATCAAGTTGGTCCAGTTCTCCCAAAGGCCAGTTTATCCTACCCCAAAATGATAATTTAAATGTATATAACCCCTTACCTTCTAAGAGTTGAACAGCTTCTAAATGGAGCTTGCTTTTAGGGAATAATTGTGTTCAGAGAGACTAGTTCATTAGTTTGAAGAGAAAGCTTACATTTCAAAGTGTGGAGACATAATAAATCTACCTTCAGTGTAGTTGAGCGCTCCTAACAAAAGTTATTACAGAGATGCTACATTGATCTCAAGACTTTAAAATACAAGCGTATATTCTGGAAAATGCCAAAAGCATTACATTACTCAATACCCTCTTCTGAGAAGCCACAAATTATGCTTAACTAAATAATCACAATTTACTGAAGCCTGGAGAATTTCATATTTCTGCTCTTCTAAATAGATCTATTTGAAATGCTTGTTGAATCTGAGGTATACAGCATGACATTTATAAAGATATAAGCACATAGGTATGTGCTTATATACATTGATAGCTGTGTAAATAAACTATTTGATTATTTAACATCAATGCTTTTATTCACTCACTCACATAAATAGTGCATGCTGATTATGTGCCAAGAACTATAATAGATTTTGGCATGAGCACTTCCCAACCCTATCGCTGAAGCTCTAAGTTGGTAAATTTTTTGCAGGACAATTGAAGACCTATTAAAATCTGAAATGTGTATAATTTTGATCCTATATTGCTAATGACACTTCTCATAGTTTCTCCTAAAGGAAAACGTGTTGTGTGTGTGTGTGTCAGTGTGTAAAGAAATGTGTAAGTAAATTTTAATGGCATCATGTTTATAAGAAGAAATGAGAATCAACTCCAATACCCCTCAGTAGAACAGTGGCTAAATACTCAAGACACAGGAATATCCTCAATGAGATAGTTCCACACTAGGAAGGCAGCCTTACAAAGGGAAAACAAGAGCTACTGGATAATATGTGTATCGTGACCCCATTTTTGTTTAAAAAGTAAAATAATTGCAATAAAAATAATAACATGCTGAAATAAGTAGAGACATATCAAAACAATTGAAGGCAATTATGTTTAGAGGATGGGACAATGAAGGGATTACACTATAATATGCATTTCTATAATTTTTAATATGATAGGACTTCTAATACTTTTTTATCCATAAACATAGCAAAGTTTGTATATATTCTTTTTTCCCAAAGCATCCCTTTTCTGGTCTGCAATCTAATGTGTGAGGCAGAAGTATGTATTAATTTTCATGGAGCTAAGTCATGTGTTCAAAGTCAAATGCTCATCAGAGGTAGTGGGACCAAAAGTCAGATTCCAATTCCTCAGGCAACTGTACTAGTATCTGGTCAAAATGTGTGTCCTTCCTGGCTCCCCAGGTGACTAGGAACTCTTGACTGACATCCTAAAAGGAACAGCTATCCAAAAGTTCCCGTAGGTTTTAACGGTCTTCTATTAAAGAGAAGCTACACTAGAAGACAAAGCAAGCAGCTATTTAAATGCTTTTAAAATTATTTGATCACATATAAAACAATTTGTTTCCCTAATATTCATTCAGTCTAAGTATCAAGTTAGAAGCCAACTAAAAGCCATTACTTTTTAAAAATGCTGAAAATGTTTGTGTGATTTTTTAAAAAGTAATTATTTTATTTTTAACTTAACATAATGGGTTGGAACAATCACAGCTTCAGAAAGGGAAAATTATAGATATAAGCTTTCAAAGATGGCAGGAGATATAGGTCTCTGTTTAATGCATTAAAATATGTAATTTTTCCTTTATCAACAAGGTGGCAAATGCATTTAACTGTTGGGAAACTTAAATGCATCCAAACATTGTTTTTCCTTTTGAGCTTTATTGAATGGGAATGAAAGAGAGAATGTGTTTATTTGAAAGGGCTGCATTTACTCTTATTTTCAACAACTTTATATGAAAGCTGGAAATTTAATCTGGCAGCAGATTGTGGTCAAATCCTTGCCTCTATTCTGGGCTAAATTTGGGTTTACTTGGAAGCCTACTCTTCAATGTTTGGAGCTCACTTTACTTTCTCTCAAAGTTTTCCATATTTCTGTGACTTTCAGAGTGAAAGCTAGAAAGTCAGGAGCTGCCATTCCTTTTTCTACCCCCTTCTAAGTCTCCAGCATCTTGAATATTTTTATCTTCAGATTGGAGTTCACTGCCAGCTAGGAGACTTATGTTTCTGTGACCATAAGTGATGATCTAGTAATTTGCCCATTTTCCTAAGCAGGCGGGTGGAAACTATTTCTGTTGCAAATGGCGGCTGTAATAAATAATAGGATTATTCAACTCAGTCCTCTTTATATCTTGCAGAGTAAAGCAGAACTATCTTAATGGAAGGGAATAAGGGGGTAATTTTGTTGGGAGAGTCTTGATTTTATTACCTTGCACTCTCCTTAGATTCCCTGAGCCACATCCAGTTGAAAAATAACCTTTTTGGTTCAGAGCTTGCAAAATCTCAGCACACCATGCTGGCACATCAGCCCCAAGGTGCAGGATGGAGATGCCTGTTGCTTAGAGCCTGCACAAGGGCAGAAGGCCCAGAAAATTCTAAAACAGTCCCTTTTGGAATGATGGCAGAGATCCCAAGCCAGACAGCACAGTGAGCAGCAGCTGGCCTCTGCTCTCCTTAGGGGTCCTTCAGGAACCCTCCATCTCTCAGTATCATTTCTCTGTCCCTTCCCCAGAAGGCTTCCATTCTGGTCGTCTAAAGGAAATGCACATGAAGGCACACACATGTGCGGGCACAAACACACACAGGCTTGCATGCATACACATGCACAACATGCACTCCTTCCTGGCACCTTTCAAAGCACTGAAGTCATGAGTGTGGTTCCTAGTTGATCGATAAATCCCTTGTCTTGACCTCATTAGCTTTGGTGGCAGAATAGAATGAACTAACCCTTACTGATGAATTTCACACCAGACTCTGTGTTAGGTTTTTATATTTCTTATCTCGTTAAATGAGCCTATAAAATAGCAAATATTATCCCCATTATTTAAATTAAGAAATTGAGGCTCACAGACTTTAAGCAACTTGTTCAGCTCCAGGTTCCTAGGGTTTCCAGTTCCAAAATCCATGTGCTTTCTGTTCCATATAAAAACCTCTCATGATACGATGTTTAGTGAATAAAACAGGACTTGGGATTATGATGCATTTATAAAAATATTAGGGAAAAATACCAGAGTGTTTTCAAGGAGTGGTGGAATTTTCTCTGTTATACTATATTATATTTTCTGAAATGAGCACATATATTTTGTATTCATAAAAGGCACATAAGGCACTTAATTATGTTTATATTGAATAAGCCAATAATTTTCACAGTAAATTTACTGTCTCAGTTTAACTAAGGATACTGAGGATCAGGAAGGATATTTGTTTGGTTTGTCCAGTGTCGTAGAGCTTACAGATAACAGCACTATGAACAAGCCCACATCTACAGGGGCGAAGTCCTTACCTTGCTTCATTAACTACTGGACAGCATGTCTTACAGGCCTCGCCATGTTTTAGAGACCTGGTACTCAGGGCAATAAACTCTGACCTACTCATTGTTTGAATATTCAGGTAATTTCAGGCCTCGCCATGTTGTAGAGATCTGATACTCAGGTCAATAAACTCTGACCTACTCATTATTTAAATATTCAGGTAATGTTTGTTCTAGTCGTAGCTGGAATTTTAAAGTTAACCATTTTTATTTGTCACCCTTTGGTTTTAGCAAACATTGGGTCTTCCAGACCTTGGGTAGTAGGTCTAATCCCCAAAATCCCATTGGATTTTGATTTTTTGCAGAATTTTCTTTTTGTTTAACTCGTTTGTTCTTGTGGTTGCCTTCTAGTTCTCCTGTATTATTGCTTAGTCCTGTGTTCAGATGGACTGCTGTGTGTCTCAGGCATCCGTAGACAGCTGTTTTCCCAGTACATCAGGATTTTCTAGTTTGTGTTTTTACTGTCTATTACTTGGTAAGAACAACAGGCATTGGAAGTCATTTATGAGGAACCACTGAGGAGAGAAAGGCCTGACAACTTTTCTGAAATGTCAGCCTTATACTTTAATCTGTTCGGATTGTCAAGACTGTTTCCCCCCTTTTGATATGTGAATGACTGCAGGAGAGGTAAGTAGAAGCCAGTGTTGGCTAAATCTTGATTATTAGGGATTAACTGACGTCCAGCTGAGAGTTAAGATAGATCATGGGCTCAGCAACTGGAAAGAAGTGAGTGGAATCAGGGCTGGAGAAGTGGGAACAATTAGAGGAAAAGAGGTGGCTAATCAGGAGATTGGGGATTCAGCGCAGCCCTCTTATGACTATTTTCAGAGCCATGTGTCTGTATCTTCCAGATGATCTTCTGCGCCCAGGTTTGTTTTGCTGCTGCTGCCACCATATGCAGACACACTGGCATGAACCTCTATCTGGATAAAACCAATGCTCAGATAATTAAAATGCCGAAAAGAGCCATTAGATGGAACATGGACAGTGATGTGCATTCCCGTTGCTCTCAACCCTTGAAGAGCATCTGGGTGAATAAGCTCCTTGAGATTAACTGTTGTGTGACTATACATAAGAAATATGCCAAAGCTGGAAACTGGATTGCAACATGGTACAGTGCTGAGCAACAGTTCTTTGTCCCACATATGTAACATATATTTCATCTTTACTGCCCTCTATTTCCTGTATCTTATTCATGGGAAAATGGAGGAGGTTGTCTGGGCAGAAACACAGAGGAGGCTAAAATATTTGTTAAGGTGAACGGAAAGGATTACAATTTATCTGCACAACACAAGGACTCCCAAAGGAGCGCCCCGGCCCTCATTTGCATTTTTTGTAGCTCTGCTTTACATTTTTAACCAGAGCCAGCTAGTAGGTTCCATTGTACCCACCGTTAAAGGAAAATACATCAAGCTAAAACTCAGGCTAAGAATTCCATCAGTGTTGCTACAGAGTAAATTTACCTTCTTGGCTATCATTTTTATGTGATGGTCAGTTGTTGAGAGAATTGTAAATATAAGACAGATTATTTGTATGGAGGTAGAAGAGAAAGTGAGGAAAAGTTATAAAGCCGGTAAAACAAGCTTAGCTGGTTTAAGTCAAGAAATAATGCTTTATGACAGATGATAAAGAGAAAGGAAGCAATTAACCAGGATGTAATAAGAAAGGGCAAAAATAAATCTGATGTAGTACAATACCTTTTAGTGGATGCAAAAATTAAAACTATTTTTGATAGCTGTGTGTATTTTAAAGTGTTCTTTCTTATAAAATATCTGCCCCTTCCACACCTGATACTGACATTTTAACTATAGGGAGGATCTGGGGGAAAGAAGACAAGTAGTAAATCTGCACATCCACTGATAAACAGAAAGAAATCAGCTCTAATTATTTGTTTTTTATTTGATTTTGCTGTGAATGCTGGATGGAATAATTGCTAGTCATAGAATACAAACTCAGCACTTTTGAGTAAATGAATAAAGCAATAGTGGTATTGGCCACACATGAGAAACCACTATTGCTTTATAGAACTAAGTACTGTAAATTACTTTGTGGGTGTCCATTTTGTGATTATATTCAATCATCTTTGTCTATTACTATATTTTTTTATCCACCTCGTTTTTACTGCTTTACTATCTGGAATTGGCAAAGGAGTGCTAGGATCAATAATGCAAATAGAATTTTGAATTATCATGGTTTCAGTTAATTAGCACTGTTTTCTTATAGGGAGAACTATAAATTATGATTCGGTAGAATTATAGCATTGTTGTATAGCTCCACCTATACATGTACATGTAGCATCTTCAATGATGGTTATTTAATATTCCTAAGTCTGTACCTTTTTTTGTCCCTCCTCTTTCTTTTTGAATGAATTATAGCACTTAAGATCAGGAAAAGAAATAACTTCATTTTAAGCTGTCAATTTGAATTCCCTACATTTAGTTCAGATTTTAAAATAGACAATTAAAATAATTCACTAAATACAGGTCATGAGATTTCTGTGGATATCAGCCTATTTCGTAGGTATTTTCCCATGACCAAAGTATTTGGATATCCAACTCCATACAAGTAGTGTATTGAATTTGTAAACTTAACAAGTTATTTTTATTTAGTGTGCTATTATGGGAATACTTAATGCAGAAGACTTTTTTGGGACAGAAGGAATTATTATGAAGTTTTGGTCTATGACCTTGCACATTGCACATTGCTTAAAATCACACTGAGATCTCGCATTAGATGAGAAGTTTAAATGGATCTTACTCACATCTGAGGCCTTCTGTTTCGTTCCCCCTTTTGGGCCTG
Source organism: Mormoops blainvillei (assembly GCA_004026545.1). Lineage (NCBI taxonomy): Eukaryota > Metazoa > Chordata > Mammalia > Chiroptera > Mormoopidae > Mormoops > Mormoops blainvillei. Next base: position 144,801 of record PVJD01002138.1, on the reverse strand, counting down.
GTGTCATTAACTACACAGAGGCAACAGACTTAGAATACTTGAATAATTCCAATTTCTTGACAATATTAAAAGCTGCAGAGATTTTCTGTATGTACAAAAAATAAATCATCCACCACATTTAAAACATGTCTATTGGTTTACATTCCCTACAAGTAACTTCTCTGATTTGTGAGATGCACGATAAGGCCATTATACTTGCAGTGCTGATATTTATAACACGTAGTTTGTAAGAACATGACATATAATGACCACATCCACATAAGGACCTGGAAATAGATAAATCATCAGTTAGTTATGTGTGTGGTATGAAGCTTATTCATTATCATTAACCTCTTAAGTGAACTGATAAAACCAAACAGTGATATTTACATATGTAGATAATGAAGATTTATTGCAAAATGTTTTTAGATATTTTTTTGTTATTAAAATTTCACCATAACAAATCTTAAAGCAAATAACAATATGCTGAAGTGACATCTGTGGTTATTCTGTGAGCCCAAACTGGAGACTACCTGCTTACTTGCTGCTGTCCCATTTACAGTCATGTCCCAGGGTCAGCTGTTTTAATTCTTTTGCAGATGCTGGTTAACTGGAGGAAATTCTTTTGCAGATGCTGGTGGGGGGAAAATGAGTCTATCCTAGATCCTGTGTTGGGAAGATCTGAAATTTGGAAAGTTAAACTGCGCACAAAGCTGAGTAATTTCCAAATAGGATGGCAGAAAACTGAGTCTTTTTCTCACCACCATCTGTACCTTCCTGCTAAGGAATGGAGTTGACTAGCAGGTGGGAGTTTAGGATCTAGAAACAACTCTACTATCAAAGAGATAAATCTGATAGTTTATTAGTTTTTTAAATTAATTTTTGACATTTCACCCCAAAGAAGCAAAATATATATTCTTCTCAAAAGCACATGGATCATTCTCAAAGTTAGACCACATGGTAGGATACAAACAAGCCTTAACGAATTCAAGGAAATTGAAATCATATCAAGCGTGTTCTTGGATCACAATGGTTTGACACTAGAAATCGACCTCACAAAAAAAAAAAATAACGTCAAAACATTCAAATACATGGAGACTGAGTTACACGCTATTAAACAATGAGTGGGTTAACAATGAGGTTAAGGAAGGAATCAAAAAGCGCCTGGAAACAAATTAAAATGAACACACAACAACCCAAAGCCTATGGGACACAGCGAAGGCAGTCCTGAAGGGGAAGTCTGTAGCATTACGGGCCTACCTAAAAAAGATAGAAAAATTTCAGATAAACAACCTAATCCTAGACCTAAAAGAACTATAAAAACAATAACTAACAAGGCCCACAGCAAGTAGAAGGAAGGAAATAATCAAGATCAGAGCAAAAATAAGTGACATAGAGACTGTAAAAGCAATTCAAAAGATCAACGAATCCAGGAGCTGGTTCTTTGAAAAGATAAACAAAATTGACAAACCTTTAAACAGACTTATCAAGAAAAAAAGAGAAAGGACCCAAGTAAATAAAATCAGAAATGAAAGAGGAGAAGTAACTATTGATACCACAGAAATACAAAAGGATTCTAAGAAATTACTATGAATAACTATATGCCAAGAAATTGGACAACCTGGGAAAAATGGGTAAATTTCTAGAAACATGCAACCTTCCAAAACTAAATCAGGGAGAAGCAGAAAACCTGAAAAGACAACTAGTGACAACTAGTGAAATTGAAGGAGTAATAAAAAATACTCCCAGCACACAAAAGCCCTAGACTAAATGACTTCACAGGCAAATTTTACCAATCATTCAAAGAAGTAGTAACACCTATCCTTCTCAAACTATTCCAAAAAATTCAAGAAGAGGGAAGACTTCCAAACTCTTTTTACAAGGCCAGTATTATTCTAATTCCAGAACTAGGTAAAGACACAGCAAAGAAAGAAAACTACAGGCCAATATCTCTGATAAACACAGATGCTAAAATCCTCAACAAAATACTAGCGAATCGGATCCAGCAATACATCAAAAAGATCATCCACCATGATCAAGTGGGACATATTCCAGGGCAGCAAGGATGGTACAATATTCACAAATCAATAAACATAATACATCACATAAACAAATTGAAAGACAAACATCCCATGATCATATCAATAGTTGCAGAAAAAGTGTTTGATAAAATCTAGCACCTATTTATGATAACAACACTCAGCAAAGTGGGAATAGAGGGAGAATATCTCAACATAATAAAGGTCGTATACAAAAAACCTGCCGCCAACATCATACTTGATAGGCAAAAACTAAAATCATTTCCCTTAAGATCAGGAAAAAGACAGGGCTGTTGGTTACCACCACTCTTATTCAACATGTTACTGGAAGTTCTAGCCACAGTACTCTGACAAAAAAAAAAAAAAAAAAAAAAAAAAAAAAAAAAAAAAAAAAAAAAAAAAAAAAAAAAAAAAAAAAAAAAAAAAAAAGAAAGAAATAAAAGGCACCCAAATTGAAATAGAAGAAATAAACCTGTCATTGTTTGCAGAGACATGATATTATACATAGAAAACTCTATAGGCTTCACCAAAAAACTACTCAAACTAATAAATGAATTCAGCAAAATAGCAGGATACAAAGTCAATATTCAGAAATTGATGGCATTTTTATACACCAATAATGAACCATCAGAAAGAGAAACTAAGATAACAATCTCATTTACTATTGCAACAAGAAATAAATAAAATAAAATAAAATAAAATAAAATAAAATAAAATAAAATAAAAATAAAATAAGAACCTAGGAATAAATTTAACCAAGGAAGTAAAAGACCTATACTCAGAAAACTATAGAATACTGAAGAAAGAAATTGAGGAAGGTACAAATAAATGGAAGCATAAACCCTGTTCATGAATTTGAAGACGAACACCATTAAAATGCCCATACTACCCAAAGACATCTACAGATTCATTGCAATTCTTATTAAGATACCAATGGCATATTTCACAGATCTAGAACAAATATTCCAAAAATTTATATGAAATCAAAAATGACCCCAGATAGCCTCAGCAATCTTGAGAATGAAGAATGAAGTTGGAAGGACCACAATACCTGATATCAAACTATACTATAAGGCCACTGCAGTCAAAACAGTCTGGCACTGACAGAAGAACAGACACGTAGATCAATGGAACAGAATAGAGAGCCCAGAAATAAACCCAGGTCTTTATGGCTAATTAATAGTTGGCAAAGGAGGCAAGAGCATAAAATGGAATAAAGAAAGCCTCTTCAATAAATAATGTTCAAGAACTGGGCTAGTACATGCAAAAAAAAAAAAAAATGAAACTAGACCACCATCTTACACCATATACCAGAATAAACTCAAATAGATAAAAGTCTTAAATATAAGTCATGATACCACAGAAATCCTACAGGAAAACTCAGGCAGTAAAATTTCAGATGTCTTATGTAGCAACATTTTTGTCAATGCATCTCCTAGCACAAGGGAAATAAATGAAAAAATAAATAAATAAACAAATGGGACTACATCAATTAAAAAGCTATGGCACAGCTGAAGAAACCATCATCAAAATGAGAAGGGAACTGACTGTATGGGTGAACATATTTGCCAACAGTACATCGGACAAAGGTTTAATCTCCAAAATATATTACAAACTTATATGAGTCAACATCAGGAAGACAAATAATCCAGTTGAAAAATGGGCAAAGGGATTGGATAGATACTTCTCTAAGGAGGACATACAGATGACCCACAGGCATATGAAAAAATGCTCAACATCACTAGCTAGCAGAGAGATATGAGTTAAAAACACATTAAGATATCACCTCACACCTGTCAGAATGGCTCTCATCAATAAATCAACAAACAAGTGCTGGTGAGGATGTGGAGAAAAGGGAACCCTAGTGCACTGTTGGTGGGAACGCAGACTGGTGCAGCCACTATGGAAAACAGTACAGAATTTCCTTTAAAAAACTAAAACTGGAACTGCCCTTTGACAAGTGTTTTACAGTGTAATTTTAAAAAATTTAATAAATACTAATGAGTTGCTGGTAGATTGTTGTAATGGACCATTAACTATTTGAAGGGATGTAGGCGAGCCAAAGAATAGGAAGAGTCAGACACAGGTTCCTCTTTTGATTCACCTTGGTGAGTATATTCTGCACCATGTCATTTAGTGCTTGATTTTAACTGACCTACCATGTTACCTAACTGTTGCTTGTATACCTGTTGTATTTCAAAAGAACCTGCTTTCTAAACAGCCTAAGTCTTCACAATGCTGTCAGTTAACTTGTTCAGTTCTTGCTAGCTGCAAAAGAAAAGAAAATTGGCCTGGAATTGGCTAAATAACTAATTTATCTGTCTATCTATCTATCCATCCATCCATCCATCCATCACTCTATTTATGTACAACCTATGGCATTTGAAAACAAAATAACAAGCAAAAAAGTTTATATATATTAGAAGACAAAATCATTGGGAAGTTTGATAAAAATTTTAATTTCCAAGCTTTTCCCTTTGAAATTCTGACTTGAAATTCAGAATTTGTACCCAGGAATCTGCATTTAATAAGCTTTCCTGTGATTACATTGCAAGTGTTTCTTCTACCCCTGTTGGAAAACACTGACTTAGAGAAACCGTATTAAGGATGATTCTGGTTTGCAAAGTTTATCAGTTTTCTAGCTATTCAATTGATAGTGGTCTACAATAAGGTATTTTAGGTTTAAGTATTTTATTCTGGCTATTTGAAACCTAAGTTTATCCCAGAAGGGCATTATTAGCCCACTTTGAGACCCACATTCATTCCTACTTTCTTTTTTATTGACTCTTGCTTGACCTGCTAAGAAATAACTATTATTTGTGTCCATGGAGGCCCCCGGCTGTTACGTATTTAGCACTTCCTTCTCCTAACTCCAAGCCACAGAGCTTGGTTTAGCTGTCTAAAAAACACATACATGCATAGTGGTGCTTCTTTCTCCTTATTTAGCTGCACATCAGTTCAATGTTGCTTGCTAAATTCTTTCTTTTTGCCTGGCAGAAATGTTAAAGTACCAGCCCCTATTACTACACATTGTCTACAGCCTTCAGCCAAAATTATTACACAGATTTTCTCAGAGAGCCTTCATTTATTTTAAACAATTTTCTTTACCTGCAGTCATTTGTATTTTTTTCTAGCATTTTTCTCTGATATGCTTGAGTTGTTTCTTTTTAATGATAATTTGCCAAATAGCATATGGGAAAGTGGTTTCTAAAATCCTGAAATATCTAAATGGTTTAAAGGATTTAGTATTCCTCCCACCCTGACAAATACTTTTCCCCCTGTAACATGTGTGTGGATGTGTGTGTGTGTGGGTGTGTGTGGGTATGCCTGCTTTGATCCCATCTCTGTTCCTGAAAAGGAAGTGATGCTGCATAATTAGTGGCCATGGGAGTCGGGGGTAATTTTTGGTTTACTGTAGCTCTATGTGTGTGTGTGACAGCATGGTTTTTATTTCAAATACATTATTGCATTTTCCTCATGAATATGTTTATATTTGTCAGAGTGTGAATAAGTACTGATTTGGGAGTGAGAGTTTATGTTAATCATTTCCCATTTTTCAACAATTTGTGTTAATTTCACCTTCTAAAATATCTCTTGAATTCATAGTCTCCTTTTCTTAGTAAGTTATTAAAATAATACGTTATAGAGTCGGCAACCTGAACCCCACTTCTGTTTGCCCTCTGGATGATCCAATTTGGATTCTTCCACTATCATTAAATGATCCTCAAAAATTCAATTCTAACCATGCTGCTTCATGCCTTCAAAAATCCCTTCATGGGTCAAAACTGACAATACAATAAAGCCCAGACTCCAACATGGCAAGTTGGCCCGCCCTGTCTTCCTGATCCTAGTGCCCTGCTCTTGCCAAACTCACTTCCTGCCCTTCCTGCAGTGCAAACTAGTCCAGCCATAGCAAACTTTCCTTAGTGCCTAGCAATCAGTTTTCACACCTCTCTCTGTTTGCTCATGATCTTCCCTGGGCCTGAGATCTACTCCCCAACTTGCCCACCTAATGTCAAAGTGCGAACTCTTCCTAGGAGCTTGAAACTCCTCTCTTTCCCAAGTGGGCCACTTTATCCGTACACTCATTTATTCCCTGTATTCTCCTTTGTCCCAGAAGTTGTCACACAGAATTAAAAATCATTCTTTTTCTCATTTGTTCTTCTTTTTGGAAAAATGACTTCATTTGGTTCATTTAAAAATCTTTGTGCTTAGCCAAGTATCTTCAGAAAATAAATGTTGATTTAAGAAATAAGTATTTACATGTGCTAAAAAAGAAAGAATATAAAACACTGGCATATTTATCTTCATTGGCCTCAATTATCTTTGATGTAGACACTATTTCACTTACCAAATTATTTCGACCTGAAGGAAAATTATTTCCCTACCTATGATAAAGATTTTGCATTTTTGTGCTCTAGTTGAAGACTTGAGGACCAAATTATATCTATTGTTTCATATATTAATACCCCCTAATTTATGTCTGTTGTCATTACTTCAGAAGCAAATTAAATATAATCTAACAATTCAAACTTTACCTCGACTTAGCATCAACCTTACCTACATGACAGTTATATGAATGGAAGAACATCATGCATGTTTTCTCTTTTCCCACGTTGAAGTGGCAATTTTGAGTCCTTTTAATCTATTTTTTAATTCTAGCGATTCCCAGGATTTCAGAATGTTGTTAAATCTTGATAGTCCTGCTGCAAGAAGAACGCCGTTCTGCCTAGAGCTTTCCCGGCCTACTCTACCGTTGCCTTCTCCTGGCCTGCCTAACTCATAGGGTTCAGATTTTCAGTTGAAACATCACTTCTTTGGGGATGCTTTTCATGATTGTCCAAAGAAGAGTCCAATGACTTTCACTAACTTCCCTAAGCCTTGCATTTGCCCCTAGGAGAACACCTTATTTTCTCTGTATTTACCACTGAGCTATAAAATTGTTGAGAAAGGAGACTACCTCCTTCACTGTTAAATCCATGTACCTAGAATGTCCCTGTACAATAAATATTTATTAAATAAAAATTTAAAAAATTTCTGTTAGAGAGAAATCAATTATATTGAAAATTAAGCTTTTGCTTCTTAAAATATGCATGTACCAAGATGGAACCTAGAACCTGTAAAACTAAGTTTGGATTACATTTTATAATTCAATATAAGTTTTCTGATGGTTACAAACCTAACCTATGTTATACTCTTCCATTTCAGAGGACACTGCTATGTTTTCATGCCAGGAAGCTTCAGTAGTGCTCCTATTATAGTTTGGTTCTGATTGAGAGCCCCCATGACACCCGAAATAGCCAACTTATAAGATGCTCAGGCCATGTCAGTGTCAGTTTCCTGTTGAGCCACTGAGAGCTGGTATGCTCATGAGTGAGGACTCAACAATATTTGAGAAAGAGGCATGGCTGCATGAACAGGAGGCCATTTGGCTAGAGGATAGACAGGAGGATTGTCATAGAAAAAGTCACATGTAATACTGATAATAAAAGTACAGTGGATCCTTTATGGATGTGAGATGGATTCATCATACTTACATTAAGGATGATGGGAGAGGCCCAAGCTGAGTTGGTGTCCAATGTAGCACCTGACCTTCGTGTGCCGTGGGAGATACGCTGGCTATCAGCTCACTTTTACTTGAGGACACTGAGATTTTTCCTTGAAATATACAGGGTCCTACATACAGAGTCTGAATGCAGACTAATTCCATGAATATCTTAGATATTATGAATTTTGACCCCCAAATTTTCTGAGAGCTTTGAATCCCACTCAGACATGGAACCAGCATTGGTACCTGGAGGATTTTATTCCATGACTTGCCAATTAGTGGCATAACGATCTGGTAGTTTCCGAAATTATAAAGGCATGCTTCCCTCTTTTCTGAATGAGTAAATTAGCATCTATGGAACTCCTTGGAACTCCAGGAAATCTTCTAAATTTTCACATTTTAGTATATGCCCTCTGCCTTTTTTCTTAACCTTCTCACTTGTATTCTTTTTGTATATGGTATTTAGAAAATATGCTTATGAAAATGACATAGTGCACACCATGCCAATCCTTACTGTAGTTGTTCCTGATGTTTAATGAACTCACATTTGTGTATAGCCTATCCATCTCCTCCCCTCACTAGGACACAGTGTTGTTTTCATTTTATCCAGGTACTTTCCCCTTTAATGTTCAGCGTGTTGTCAAACATACCTTATCTGAAGTAAATGATGTTACTGGCTGTCCTGGGAGAACACAGTAAATATCAGTAGGTAAACAGAAGCTCTGGTAACTTCTGCAATGTCAGCTTTATCTCTGTCACCATTATGGTGATGGAAAGCATGCAAAGCCTGCTGGTCCGTTCCATCTCTCTGACTACATCCCTTGCAGTTGGGGAATGCGACTAATGTGTAACTACACCTGAGTTTTTAATTACTTTGAAATAATCACAGCAGCAAGTAAAGATAAAGTCTCAATACCCAGATGTTCTCAGAAGCTCAGTAATCATTAGCAACGTTATCGACATTCATTTCATTCACACGTTTATTCATCCATGGGAGTCTCAAGCTTAAATAGGAAGATTTGCCCTATTTAGGGAGTTCAGGAAATATTTTCATGTGAAAAGAATTCTTGTTCTAATATATGAAAAATCAGTGGGGATTAAGTTGGACAAGAGAAAAGAGAGGAGTCTTGAAAGCAGTGGATATACCAAAACTATTTTAATGTGAAGGAGTACATTGAGTAAAATGAACAGAAGGAAGGTTGGTGTGGCGAGAGTGAAGAGGCTGAGGGGGCAGCGTGGTTTCAGATGATGTTGGAGAGACAGGTGGTTGACATGTTGCATGCAAAATCTTGTTACCCATGTTAAAGATCTTTTTTTGTTATCACTAAAATGAGGAGAGGGTCTTTGAAAGTTTTAAGGTGTGTAAGTCTGTGTCTCTTTACTTGGCACGTATGTCTCTGCATTCATCTGTGTTTGGCTGTGTATATGCATTTGGCAGAGTAACATAATCAAATTTTATTAATCTATTGAGCAAATACTTGACCACCTTAAGTGTTGGGGACTGTTCTATGTGCTGAGATAAGATTTGTGTATAAGACATGTGAGACCTTTGATTCCATGGGAACATGTATTCTCATAGGAAATCCAAGAAAAAAGTAATGAAGTGATATAATTTCATGTAATATCATGTGCTGTGAGGAAGCTTAAGTTGAGTGAGACAGTATAGAATGACAGGTGATGGTGAGCAGGAAAAACAGAGTTAGGGAGTGAGCTATGGGAAGATATAGGAAGGAACATTCTAGTCTGTGAAAAGTAAGTGAAAATCTGCAAAAAAGGTATAAGTTTAGTGTGTCTTAGGAACAGTAAGGAGGCTGTGGAAGAGGTACCATGATAGTGCATGAGTTGATGTGAGTTAAGAAAGCTAGTCAGAGCTTAGATCTAGAGGCTTTCACTGTTGCATCTATTAGTGTCTTCCCACAATGAAGCATGATTAAGGGATTACAGAGAGTCGAGGAGGTTAGAAGGATAGATTCAGAGACTAAGTAGAGAAGGTTGGTGCAATTGATCAGGCAAGAGATGATAGGGGTTTATCAAGGAGGATCAGATTTTATATCTATCTTGAAGGTAGAGTCAACAAGACTTGCTGATGATTGCTATAGACTGTAGATGGAGAGAAGATGGGGAGAAAAACCAACCTTGTTATGGGCATGTGCAACTAGGTAAATGGTGGTGATCTATGCTGAAATGGTGAAGATTGGAAGAAGAAGGGGTTTGAAAAGAAATTAAGTATTCTATCACATTGTATTTTAGGCATTGCATCATGTACAAGTAGTCATTCTGATATACCTATTAGGCACGCAAGTAAAGAGTTGATTATGAAGTTGGGTATGAGTGTGGTTTGCATTTTCGAAAATATCTCTCTGCCTTTGAAATAGAACTGTTTGTTGAAGAGGCACTCTTTCCTCTCAGCCTACTCTTAGTAACCAAACTGTAGTCAAAGTGTGATTTGAGTGCTTGAAATACACACACTTAAAGGATAAGTGGTATAAGAAGTTCATGTAGTTATAGTGAAGAGTTCCAAAAATAACTAGGGTTTCATAGTGGTGTGAGGCAGGACAGCTGAAATAGTTCCCGAGGTGTTGGCTGTCTGCCAAATTAATTTGGTCCTAATTTCCAGATGGAGGAGGAAAGTGTGATGTCTTCCCCTCTCTATTCAACTATATAACTCCTCCACAGAGCTGCTTTACATGGGAAAACTGGTAGACTTGTGCCTACTGTATGGGTTAGGATTAAGCTATACTGTCCAATACTGAAGCCACTAACCACAGATGACTATTTAAATTTAAATTAATATAAATCAAAATTAAGTAACATTAAGCATTTAGCTGTTTGGTAATGCTTGCTGTATTTTACATTCTCAGTAGGCACATGAGGCTAGTAACCTACTATATTAGACAGGGCAGATAGAGAATATTTCTGTCATCACAGGAAGTTCTTTTGGACAGCACTAGTATAGAGGGAAATGGATTGCAGGATGGACTTATTTCTGCCCTTTAGTTCAACCTGTATCTATTGAGCCCAAATGCAAATGTTTCTTTAGTGTGGAGAATCTAGTGTGGATGCATATTTAATTGGAAGTTATGATAGTAATTTAGAACCATATATTCCTGCATTTTCCTTTTATGGGCTTTAGCTTTAAAATATTACACACACATGTACACACACAAACCACCTTACATAATAAAACAAACAAACAAAAAAACCCACTGCTCTTTCAAATTGAGAACTAGGAACGTGACTTCTGCAGTAACTCAAAGAAATATATTGAAAACCAGAGCTAATCAAAGCTTGTCCACTCTATTTAGATTTCCAGAAATGTATTCTCTATTCCTTTTGTTCCAGTTTGATGGAGCTTTGCCACTACAGCAAATTATGTAAGTTGTAAACAAAGGGGTACATCATTATGAGCAGAGCCTAATGTAATATCAGCGTTTAATGGTCTTTTATAAACCTGGTATGAACAGCAGTGCCTTACAGAAAAGCAGCACAATTGATCTAAAGAAAACTCTCTCGTTCTGCACACTAACTAGTACAAGAATAAAGGACACCCTACCAAACAATGAATTGTATTGAAATAGAAAAATATGTGAAACAAGGCGGCCAGATTATTTATCTTTCATTGAAGGAGAAAATCATACATAATTATTTCTAGTAAATGAGCATGTTTGTGAAAGTTGGCAGTGGGCTCAGAAATAATAAGCATAAAAAGACCTACCTTTAATCAAGTTAAAATAGCTGTCTTTTTTACAGAAATTTGAGGAAAGAGATATTTGAGCGAAGAATGCATTCAAAAATGAATGTAAATAGCCCTCAGAGCCCTGCTTGATCTTCGGGAGAGATGGCGCAGCATGGATCGCTGCAGCCAAGTGGCGTTGCTCATCCAGGCTGAAGAGACTTTTGTATCCCTGTAACTTAATTACTGAGCAATTACAATGTATAGCTTTGTAACTCATGAAGAAGCAAGTAACAATTGAATGCTTTTTTATCTAGAGAGAATTGGAATCCCGTTCCCAGAAAGGGAGCTGGTATGCAATACTTCACATTATGGTTTTGGGTGTGCACGTGTGTGTGTGTGTGTGTTAAATGAGGTTGTGTATCTCTTAGCTCTGGCAGTCAGAAGTCTCAGCCTACTAACTTGAGAGCTTTCAAATTTTAGTATAGAATTCCTCTTGGTTCTAAAGATAAACCTATGGATTTACCAGAAGCAAGGACATAGCAGATTTTGCCAGGGGTGATGCAGGGGATGTGCGGAGTTGCAGAAGGGTATAGGGGGCATAAATGGTGATGAATGGAGACTTGATTTGAGGTGATAAACACACAATACAGTGTACAGATGATATGTTGTAGAATTATGTACCTGAAACCTGTATAATTTTGTTAACCAATGTCACCCCAATGAATTCAATTAAAAGGAAAAAAAGCAATTATAAGGATGTAAAGCACAGCATAGTGAATATAGTCAATAATATTGTAATAACTATGCATGATGTCAGATGGGTACTAGACTTTCTGCAGTGATCACTTCATAAGTTATATAAATGTCTAGTAAGTTTATTGTTCACCGGAAACTAATGTAATATTATATGTGAACTATAATTGGAAAATATATTAAGAAAAAGTTCTCTTTGCTGTTTCAGAGAAACTGAAAAAAGTTATTTTATTTGATTTTTAGGGTCAAACTGCTCAGTCTATAAACATTCTTGGCAGAACTTTTGAACAGGTATTTCTTGATATTTCCACTGAAGAAGCTTGTCACATTAGAGAAAGTGAAAGTATGCTCCATCTCGTAGCTATTGAGGAGAAACTTGAGTTAGAGTGGAAGATTTTTCTTTTTCTTTTTTGTTATTTTACTGTAATCTGATGAAAGGTTTTGTAGACTTTGAGACTTCCAAGAGGATAAAAAATTCACCTTAGAAACAAGTTGCTGCCTCTGACCACTGAACTCTTTTCCATTCTTCAGTTACTTCAGGAGCTCATACAAATTTCCCCTAATATTGTCATGATCGTTGATGATTATGGCATCTCCATCCTCCAGAGCTCCCTATTTTTGCTGCTTTAAATAGAATTCTAGATTCCCTTTTGGTAGAAAATATTGAAAAGTGTGTGCATTATTTTATAAAAGCATAAGGGTTCTGTTTCATTTCACCCTTCTTTTATTATGATTTTTACTTTTAATCCTCACATGGGGATATGTTGATTGATGAGAGAGAGAGAGGGAGGGGAGAGAGAGAGGGAGAGAGAGAGAAAGGGAGATCTTTTACCTCCTGTGACCAGGGATCAAACCCACAGCTTAGGTTTGTGCCCTGACTGGAGATCAAACCCTCAACCTTTTTGTGTGTGGGATGATGCTCCAACCTACCGAGCCACCCCACCAGGGCCCACCATTCTTTTAATGTACTGTTAGACCTTTCTCCTTTCTTTTTTTCACTACTTCCCAACTCACAGAGATCACCTGAGCTCACAGCCATTGTTTGTCAAAAGGAGAGAGAATTTTAGGAACCACATTGGTACACTTTTGGCTCTCACTTTACCCCAGTAGACTATTTAGATTTAAAGGCTCTCACTTAGCCTATTGCCAAAGGTAACCATGTAGATTTAGCTCCTTCATAGATCTGTAGAATGCCAGAGATGGAGAAAATCTGAGGAATTATTGAATCTATCTCCTTATGATTTAAAGAGGAGGAAATGATGAATCACACACAGATGAAGCTCATGAACATCAGAGGTGCATTTAACTTTAGGCCTCTGGATACCCTTCCTCTTTTGCCAACACCCTGCACCAGATGCTCTTTTCCCATAATGTTTAGCCTATAACTTATTACCCCTCCTCCCAAGTGGAGTTACTAACATTGCCCCCTTTCTGGTTTCTAGGGGATATGATTCTTTCCTCGTGTGGCCCACACTCATCCCCGGGGCTTACTGACCCTTTTTTCTTGTGAGCCGTGGACATCTATTTTTCCAAACAGCACTTTCTTTCTCTTCTTTGGTCTCTGTGCCTGGGGATCTTTCTGAAATCTGCCCTCAGAATAAACTAACCTGGCTATGAATTCCCCCAGTAGACAGGAACAGAGTGACTTAGCTCAGAACTTTGTCGCATCAGAGAATTCGAAAATGTGCTATAATAAATTTTAGTGTTTCTTAGTCATACTCTTTTCTCATTCTTCTTTCCCTTCTAAATTTTTAGTAAGTAACTCACTTCCTGGATTATCATGAGGATATATTACTAGTAAGAAAAATAATAATAAACTGATAATAAGGTAGAGGATTTGGACTGATAATAAATCATACCTCCTGAACAGACAAAGAGTCCAATTAGAATCTAGGATCTAAATAAATCATAATTATTGCTGATAAAGATGGATTGGGCAATGCTGTTTAAACTCTCTTCCACCTTGAATTGATCTTACCTTTTCAGAAAGATGCAACCACCTCCAAGGGAGGGAGAATCTGCCTGGTTACCAGCCGGAGGTGAGAAGTGGAGAAGTATCTTGACTGTGATCCATGAGGGAAGCAGTAGGAGAAGGGACACAAATCCCAAAGAGGAGCCTGCAAGAGGTCACCTCCCACTCGTTCACCCAGCCCGACCCATGGCATGCACTGAGGCTCCTTCCCATCACCTGGTCAGGGAAGTCCTTCCTCTCAGGAGGAATGAGGAAGGAAGAAATGTCCAAAGATTCACTTTGAGGACTTCCAGAGAAATGGTGAGCAACGGTGGAGCTACCCGATTATGTGTGGAATCAGGAATAGAGAAAGAAATTTTTTTAAGAACGTTCTTTCCAAATACTAATTACAACTGAATTTAAGAAAAATATTTGACGTTTCTCATTAAGTGGCATTTCTCATGCATCAGACGTGATACTTGTATTTCTCACATTTTTTCTCATTGAATTATATCAATAACTCTATAAAATAGCGTAACAGAAGAATTCATCCCCCCTTCCCAAATCCTCCCCACCACAATTGTGGGCAGTGCATAAGGCCCTGGAATTTAAGTATCACTTAGGGAGAAGGCAGGGAGGGGAAAACTTTGAGTTTAAATAATTAATAACTAAAATTACCAAAACTTACTAACTTTCTATTTCCAGATGCAACAGAATGGAAAAGGAAAATAAAGGAAGGTGCAGTTTTAGGACATCTGAACACTTGTCTTGTAAGTTCATAAATTTGTATGTGATACTTATGAAACTTTATGAGGTTAATCTGGTAAGCAGATTCTTGTCTCCCACAGTTTCATTTATGCTGGTAGAAAACATGAGGTTCATGGTTGAGATACAGAAGAATTGATAACTCATAGCACAGCAGGCAGCACAAGTTTATGCTCCCATTGGTTTCCCTCCTCCTGCAGTCCCATGGGCAATGCAGAAGGTCCCATGGGGGGCTGCACCTGCGGTGGGTGTGCATCACTGCTGAGGAATCTAGAATGTAGCCTTAATCTTTGGAAGAGTTTCAAACAAACCTGCTCTGCTTTCGCCCCACAGAGGGACATTATCTTTAAACCTCACAGCGACATATTTACCCACTCTGCTCTGGAGCAAGATACCATCCCTGTCTTCCAAGACAATTTGTTACACAAGTATCCTTGAAAACAAAAGTTATCAATGCTTCTGTTCAAAAGTGGGAGCTATGCATGGGGGAATGTCTACTACTACTAGGTTCTTGTTTGAGTAGAAGTGCTGGTTATTGTTGTTTAGAGAAGCACCTGAGATTATACTTGCTGGGAAGCTCCCAGGTGATGCCAATGACCAGATGGCAAGAGAGAAGTGGGTACATTTATTACCCCTCGGTAGCCTAGTGTACTTTCTTGATTTTAATAGCAAAGAGAAAGCATAAACAAAAACAAACAAACAAAGGGACTGTGATGATGCCCCAGAATAAAACTAATTGATGCCTCTCCTAAAGTACCATGGCATGCTACAAGTTAGCACCCTTCCCTCTGCCCTTCCTCCTCCTCCTCCTCTCTCTTTATTTCTCTCACCCACCTGTTCACATACACTGTATGTAGAAATCCTAGCCATATATATTTGTGTATATATATGTATATACACACACATATACGCCCAGTGACAAACCTCACATTGCAAACTGAGAACATTATATAATGCACACATATTTCTGCCATCACAAGAACTCTTCGCTATTTAGGGTTTTAAGGAAAAAATCTTGTGCTGTACTTAAGAGCATGGCCTCTGGAGCCAAACTGCTTAGATTCAAATTTGGATTCTGCTAGTTACTAAATTTATGAACTTCGTCTAGCTAATAAACCTCTGTGACTCAGTTTCCACATCTGTAAAATGGAGGTGGTATAACTAGTGGGTGTCAAGTTTGTAGAAGAAAAACTGTCCTCTGATAATAGCTACAAAATATTTGTTATTATTATTGCTGGGTCCACTTAACACTTTCTTTTTGGTTTGATATATTCCCTGAAACCAAATTATGCAATCAAACAGCAAAAGGACCTGTTCTGCTGCAGTACAATGCTGAAACTGAAGTTTAGGATATTAAGGATTTGTCATCAAATAAATCACAGTTTTCACCAATATCATGTTATGTTGTTAAAGACCCTGTAGCTATATACTTCCCATTGTAAAAGTAGAATACGTTAAGTTCAAAATGAAGATAGATATTTATTACATGAAATATCCCAGGCTGAATATATAATGAATGCATCTTCAGAACCATAGCTTAAGTACAATAACTTAAAGCGCCATAAATACACATACACATGATACATACGGTTCTAAAGTTAATATACTATTGATCCATTGAGTTACAAAAAACATGTAATGAATGCTTTTGTCATTGCCTTTATTTAAAAGAGCTTTAGTACCTTTCATTTCAGCTTTGCAAATACAAATAAATGTCTGTTATTTAGTAGTTGTATTACTAGGCACTAGGGATATAAAAATGAGTGCGATCTAGCCTTTTAACAACCTCACAACCTAATGGTGAAAAAATATATATACATTATAATACAATTATTTAATTATTATGTCTATAAAATAAGAACTCTCAGGTCACTGAGCAAGGATCAATAATTTTTGAATTCCTAAAACATGAAATACATGAGAATTTGAAATAACTGTGGCTCTTTAAGTTCTCAGTCACATTCTCTTAAAGAAGCGTGCCTTTTCTTTCTGCCATTTGTCCTACGCAATTTGTAAATATGACCTTCATTCATTAATTCAATATAATTTACTAACTGTTCTACAGTATGCCAGGTATACCTATGGGAGGTAGAAGAGCTGAAAAAATTAAAACAGAAATGAAACAAAATGACAGCCTGTGCCTTTAAAGAGTGCACAATGTATGGGCAGGAAAGGCAGGAGAACCAGTGGCCATGGATTTTGAGGCTCCTGCGGCCGACGCAACGCACAGGTGTCCAGGAACGTGTGCCTTCAGATCATGCCCAGGGTGACTGCTGTTGTTTCATTTCAAAATGTGAGAGTGATTGCATTTATTATCATTCGTATTTTAATTCCAGTAACTGTCTATTCCTGTTCATTGCTCCCTTTAGTTTCTATTGAATTATTCATCTTTTCTTACTGATTCCCAAGGTTTTTATCTTGTTGGCACTGCAGTGGCATTGAATAATTTAATAGGGAGATAGGGAGAGGGGTTTATAGGTTGACATGACTTTTCTGTCATGTTGTCTTAAACTCCAAATGCACGGTTATTTCAAAAATAATATTAAAATAGGCAACACAGAATTATTTAGTAAGAGACAAAGTCCCTTCCTGTCTGACCCTAGCAGTCCCACTCTCCAAATGTAAGCACTTTTACATTTTTGTGTTTTCTTAATAATTTCATCAGCATAATCAAGTATATATACAGAGAGATATAAATTTATAAGCCAAATGGTAATTATTTAGTAGCAATGGAATCATTCTATTTGATAGCTTATTCATTTAAATAAAATGTCTTAAATAGTTTTCCATGTATTACTATACAGAGATTTATCTCATTTATCTGAGGTTTTAAAAAAATTATTGAATTTCTAGGGGTGACATTTGCTAATAAAATTATATAGGTTTCAGGTGTACAATTCTATAATATATTACTTGTATATTGTATTGTGTGTTCACCACCACAAGTCAAGTAACCTTTCATCATCTTTTATCCCCACTTTGCCCTCTTATATCTTCCCCAGCCCCCACCCCTTTCCCTCTGGTAATCACCATACTGTTGTCTGCATCTATGAGTTTTCTTTCTTTGCTTAATTCCTTTACCTTTTTCACCCAGCCCCCCAACGTCCCTCCTCTCTGACAGCTGTCAATCTGTTTTCTGTATCTATGAGTCTGTTTCTGTTTTGTTTGTTTGTTTATTTTGTTCATTAGATTTCACATGCAAGTGAAATTATATGGTATTTGTCTTTCTCTGGCTGGCTTATTTCACTTAGAGTAATACTCTCCAGGTCCATCCATACTGTTGCAAAATGTAATATTTCCTTCATTTTTAAGGCCAAGTAGTATTCCATTGTCTGAATGTACCATAGCTTTTTAATCTACTCCTTCACTGATGGGCACTTGGGCTGCTTCCAAATTTTGGCTCTTGTAAATAACACTGCAGTGAACATAAGGGGGCATATCTTCTTTTTAATTAGTGTTTCCAGCTCTTTTGGATATATTCTCAGAAATGGAATTGCTGGGTCATAACACAGTTCCATTTATTATTTTTTGAGGTAGCTCCATACTGCTTGCCAGAGTGGCTGCACCAGTCTGTGTTGAACAGTGTACAAGGGTTCCCTTTTCTCCACATCCTAACCAATGCATGTTGTTTGTTGATTTATTGATGATGGCCATTCTGACAGGTGTGAGGTAATATCTCATTGTGGTTTAAACTTGCATCTCTCTGATGATTAGTGACATTGAACATTTTTTCATATGTCTATTGGTCATCTGTATGTCCTTTTTGGATAAGTGTCTATTCAGACCATTTGACAGTGTTTTAATTGAATTATTAGTTTGTTTGTTTGTTTTAGGTATTGAGTTGTATACGTTTTTTACAAACTTTGGATATTAACCCCTTATCAGATATATCATTGGCGAATATGTTCTCCCATTCAGTAGGCTGTTTTTGCATTCTGCTGATGGTTTCCTTTGCTGTGCAAAAACGTTTTAGTTTGATGTAGGCCCATTTGTTTATTTTTTTGTTTCCCTTGACAGGAAGATATAGCAGAAAAAATGGTATGAGAAATGTCTGAGATGTTACTGTCTGTGTTTTCTTCTGGATTTTTGTGGTGTCAGCCTAACATTTAAGTCTCTAACATATTTTGAGTTTATTCTGAAAATGGTGTAAGGAGGTGGTCTAGTTTCAATTTTGCTCATATCTGTCTAATTTTTCCAACACCATTTATTGAACAGACTATTTTTACTCCATTATGTGTTCTTGCTTCCTTTGTTGAATGTTAATTAACTTTAAGACATGGGTTTATTTCCGGGCTCTCTATTCTGTTCCACTCACCTATATATCTATTTTTGTGCCAGTATCATGATCTTTTGATTATGATGGCCTCATAGTATAGTTTGATATCAGATAGCGTCAAGGTTTTTTAACATTACAAACATCAGTGATTTGTACATATAACATCAAACATACAGCTTGTGGTAAAAGTAGATTTACAGTTGCTTATAGGGAAAGTAATACAATAAGTAATAAATAAATATACAACATAAACTCTGTGTTTCATGTACTCACAACTGTAAACCTACTTTTGTATCACTGTATTTGTTAGCACTTATAGAATCGATTTTGGAAGTGAAATTGTTGGTTGAAAGAATATGTACATTTATAATTTTTTTTGATACCACTAAAATGTCATCCAGAAAGAGTACCAGTGTTTATTCTCCCCAGAAATGTATGAGGATTCTCCTTTCCATCCATACTTACAACATATTATCTATTTAAACTTTCTATTTTTTTCTGAGAGTTAAAAATTGATATCACAAAATTTTGATCTGTTTTTTCTTAAATAATTTCATTGGTTATTTAACAGTGTGCATAAGGGTGTGTTTGTGTGTGTGCTTGTGTATAAATTGCCTGTTTATATCCTTAATCCATTTTTTAAACAGTGTTGTTTATCTTTTCAAAATTTTTAAACTTATCTATCCATGTTAATGATCATCCATTTCAACAGCTGGGGTCACTCAAAAGCCCATAGATAATTTAGGGGGTGGAATTAAGTTTTGTCAATATTGTTTTTCAGATAAGGCAATTTAGAGATAGTGAACTTTGTGAAGAAATAAAGGGAAGGCCACACAAGCTCATGACTAAAAGTAATAGTAACATTCTTTAATCAGACAATTAATGCCCCATTCATTTAGTCAAAAACATTTTTTAAAAATAATGAAGTTGAACGTCACCTCATTTTCTTTTTAAAGCTCAATATGATACTTTTTTTGCCCTTTGAGTGCCTTATGTTTTGGTATTTAGGCTTCATTCTTCCCTGCTAAAATATACAAGATCAGCAAAACTCATCAGAGATATTTAAAATTATTGCTTGGGCTTGTGACCTCTAGACATCTGAATATTTGAATAGATCATTTTTTTTAATCCTGGTTTTGGATAACTCTCTCTTCTAAAATAAAGCCCCACATCTTTCAAATTTGTTAAAGTAGTGAATTCAAGGCTATTGGCAACTTTCAGTAAAATATATTGTGCTTGTTCTAATTTGCTCATTAGACATATTTCCTCTAGAAAATATTGAACAGTATAAACTATTTTTGAGACAATGAAAAATTATGTAACTATAAATATTATACATAGTGATAATCATATAAAGACAGATATAAATAGATGTATTAAAGTCATGAATAATTCATCCTAGAATATTTGGCAGAGATGAATTTAAACTAAGAATTTCAATACAAGTTACCTAATTAGAAAATGACCTTTATGAAATATATTTAGAAATTAAAATGTTGTCTTGTGAGAGATTTAGCTTTACTTTATGCTTTGCAGAGCAGCTGTTTTAGAAACAGGACTCCATTGAGCAATATGGTCATCTTTTCAAAGATACCAAATACACACATTGATTTTTAAGCTCTCAGAAGATATTTAATAAAATGTAGTATATGCATTTATTTATATATGGAGGTATTTCTGGTCTCTTGGTAAACTTACCTTAACTTGCCCCTCAAGTAATGATGATAGGTTTTTAAGAAATGTCATTCACATGATCTAAGTGCATTGCAATAAAATAAACCATCAGATTTTTGCAATGCTATCAGTATTTTGAAAAAATGAGATCGTGTACTAATTATAGTTTTTAGTCATTGTTTGATGGCAGTATATTGGGTATGTGCATTTTATTTTTAATATTTCACTAGAAAGATAAATATTTTAATGCAAATGCAGAAAAGTGAAAACTTGGTTATTCCTGGTTTAAAATACATTCTATCTTTCGAAAAACAATATATGCCTTCTTTGAGCTGACTCATGCAAAAAACATTATGATGGTTTATATCAACAGAGAGAATCCATTGAAATCTTGATTTCTAATTGAATTAATGAGCATGCCTCTAATCAAAACAAAACCGAAAAGTAGCACTCTCCAACTATTGCAGACTAGAGTCAGAAAATTACTTTCATTGTGATTTATCTTCATCAGTTAATGCAGTACAAAGAGTTATCTTGAGTTTGGAAAAACACGTAATTTCAACACCAAACATGGTGTCTGGTGTGTCTACTCTGAATATGATTCAATTAGAAGGCAGGGTAGCAGAGTGGGGCAGGGCCGGGAGCATGGTGTCTTAGATGAGTGCCCCTCAGACTTGAGTACACTTATGAATTACCTAGGGAGTTGGGCTAACAGGGCGGGGGCCAAGATTCTTTCATCCCGATGAGCTTCCAGGAAGGTGCTGATGCTGCTCCGTTGTGGGCTCCACTTGAGCAGCAAAAGGTTGGGAGCCCTTTTTACTCAGGAACCAGACTATGGTGTCTAACGCTTGGCCAAACGGAAACCTGGATCATCAGACTGTGCTTCCACTTTCTAATCTGTAAAATGAGAAAATGATGAATTTATCTCATAGGTTATTTTGAGGTTCGCATAGCTGAACACACAAAAAGCCCCTTTAATAATCCCTGGCAGGTAGTAAGTAATAAATTCTTGAAACATCATTTTAATTTTTATTTATTCCTAATTGAGCAATAACATGTTTGACAGAGATACAGAAATCATTGTCAGAGACCTGATTTTGTTCGGGTGTAAAGGCTTTACAAATAGCTAAGTAAAATCTCTTGTTTTACCCTTCTAAGATATCAAGTTGACCAGATCATAGAGGAAACAGCATTTATTAGCCTCTTGGTAAATATTCTGGTGCTTTTCAACACCGTACCATTATCCCCTGTAATTGATCTGTTAACTAATAGTGTCTCAAATGTTTTTAAGAAATTCACAGTAAAGCCACCATAAAGATATATAAAGACAAATAAATAGAAGTTACTAAAAGGCAGTTCATACCCTTTCTCAGCAAGAAACCCCAGATCTCCTTCAACCTGACAAACAGCAATTCATTATTATACGTGACTTGTTACCATAGTGATATATCGCTACTCTCAAAAATATAAGCAGCATCTCTTCCACTGAATTTCCTTTGAGTTAAACAAAGAACTGAAAAAAAATTCAGGATGGACGGGATTTGAATTCAGCCTTGGACAACCCATGCATTGCTGGAGTTTGTTGAAAGGAGTGGTGTTGAAAAGGTATGAACCATTCATGGGGCACTGGAACAAGTGGGTTAGGGAAACCCTCTGTGACCAGCATGTGCTGCCCTGGCTCTGGGATGTACAGCATCACACTGTTGTTGGGAAGAGCAGTTGTGTTCAAGTGCCTGGGTACATCTGGAGACCGCAAAGAACAAAAGCTACTCTTATTTTTTTATTACTTCTTTTTAATGGAAACTGGTGTTTGCTCTCTGAAAGAAGTACTTTCTTCCTATAGGTATTCTTCTTTCTTTTTTTATAGCCTAGGTAAATGGATGATGATTAAACAATAAATGCTGGCCATGGGTCAGGTCCAATACTTGGCATTGAGGGAGGAGCAGATATAGCTAAACCCAAGCTTCCGAGGACTTCGTAACGTAGAACAGAGTGTGAGGCTGCTCACATAAGTTAGAGTCCAAGGCACAGTGTGATAAATGCTACGAATGAAGACTCAGTTGTATTCTGAGAAGGGAGACATTCCTATCAGTGGACTCTCCTTGGAAGAAGTGATACTTCAGCTCTGCCTGGAGGAGTAGAGAAGATATTAACAGACAAGCAGAGAGGAGCTTATCTCATAGGAATAAAAGTATAATAAAAAGAGAGCAAATCCTAGACAAGCTCTGGGTAGGTAGGTATTTAAATTTGGACTCAATACAAGTTGTATAATTGATAATGGTAGGGTTAGAGGGTATTTGGGGGATAGGTCATAAGGGACTGTACTTATGCTAAAGAATTTGTACTCTCTTCTCATGTACATGGGGAGAATCTGAAAGCTCTTACACAGAAAAGTAACATCAGAATGAGGCTTCCTGACATACCTTGAAGGATTTGGGACAAAGATTAGTGAAAATGCAAGAGGAAAAGACAAGATAATCTGTAGCTGTGGTCCTCTTTCTGCTTGATGTTATATCAGAAAGCTGAGACTAAATACATTTAATTACTATATAAATCTACTTTCCTGACTAAATATACCTAGATACTATATAAATCTACTTTCCATGTAACCTCAGTGTCTTATCTAGTAGAATCTATGATTCAAATCTAGTTTGTGCTCTTATTAGCAGAAGAGAGTAAATGCATACTTATTAAAGCTCTCACGTGACCGCTACCTGAAAAATGGTTGTGCTGTATTCTAAGTCCAGACCGAAGCTTAATTCTTGGTCCAATCTAAAGAATAAAGAACACTGGCTTTGACAGAGCACTTTGTTTTTCTAATGGTAACATCTAGAAAAAGTTTTCAATTATTCAAAGTTGGTGGAAACTAGAGGGGAGATTGAAAACAAAATAGTTAAAATATTGTAAGGTTTAAGAAACAATTATTACTTTAAAAGGCTACCTTCTTTTGGTATCTTGCACCTAGGGTTAACCTAAATTATAGAGAGTCTTTGTTTATTTTTTACCAAAAAAAAAAGTTCATTCTAAATTTGGGATCAGAGAAACTACCAATGAAATATTCAGGTATTTCCAAAAAGCATTTGGGGATACCCTCCAGTTAGTCCTCAGAACAGCTCTATTTTGTAGTTGTTACTAACTTCCTATTAGCAGATGAAGAACCAGATACAGAGAGGTAAAATGATTTTCCCATGTATATACGGGTAGAAAATAGCAGAGCCAAAGACAGAACAAAGATTTATTGGGTCTGAATCCCATATTTAATGTAGCCTCAAACTTCATTAACCTACTTTACAAAGGCATCATAAACCAGGATTATCTCGATCATTGATTTGAAGTCAGAATACCCAAGCTTTTGTTTGGGCTCCGCTCCTGAACTAACTTCTTATGATCATATATGAATTAGTTATTTTGGGGTTTCATTTTAAGATTGTGTTATTTGTTATCTTCCTTGTGGATGCTGCCAGAGTCATGAAAAAACCTGATGCAAGCTCACCTTGCAATCTTGAAGCAATGTGTAAATTATGTTTAAAATACTATTAATACTTAATATTAATATCAATGTTGAATTAATATTTTGTTAAGCATCAATAATGACAGTAATAATAACATTGGGTGGGCTTTGGGAAGCTTACATTTTGCTCAGTATATTCCTGTTGATTCTTGTGTTTAAATTAACATAGGTATTTCCACCTGTCCAAAATAGACACAGTATCAATTTAGAAGTAGAAAGCCAACTGTATATGGTACCTAAGAAGTAGTTTGGGACAGGGGTAGACATTTGGTTTTTAAGCCACACAGGCCTGGTTTAATTTTCAGCCCAGACACCCTCAGCTGTATTAATTTAGTTTAATTACTTAACATATTTCCATACTTACAAATGAGGATATTAAAATATGTACTTAAAATTATTATGAGGATCGGAGGCTGTGCACATAAAGCACCTGGCACATAGCACGTGCCTAGTGAAAGGTAGTGACTATCACGGTTATGAAACTGATTTTCCACTTGATTTTCTTGTGTAGATAAAAGCTTCTCAATGACATGACAAAGGAAGTAGCCCTAGGAAAGACTATTTTATTTTCCTTCTAAAAATTTAATAACAATATGAGATCGATCACCAGGACCAAAAGTCACAAAGTCCATACTCTCAGGTCATTTGGTGATGCTGCTCTTCTGCCTGAGCTGGAGCTCAGACAGGAAATTATACACTGGCAAGAAAATGGCCAGTGTGCTCAGGTGATCTGAGGTTATTGTCCCAAAGCAATGTCACATTTAGGCACACAGATGATATGGTATTTTGTGCTCATAATACATATTAAGCTCACATGTAGTTATAAAGTTGATATATTAGTTAATTTGCAATCCATAACAGGATTCGTACTCGCTAAAAAATAATGTAAAAGGAAATAATTAACAATAAAACTATACCAAAAGATGCTTTTCCTGTGATGACTGCTCGTACAGGGACTCAGAATCATAAAACGAGTAGTCTGAGGTCAAGCCACTCAGTTTTCTTCTGCCTTTTTCTCTACTTGCTGTGTGAGATTAGATAATTTGACTTTAAAATTCATCTTCCTTTTCTGGTAAAAAAGTAAAATTAAAAAGTACTAAATGTGCCTTTTAAGGTTGTGGAGATTAATGAGGATGTTTATGTAAAGTCCATAATACAACACCCAGCACACAGGAAGCACCCTAACATGCCGTGGTCGGGGATGATGGCCATCATGGTAGGGCCTGTTGTCCTGTAGAAGACACTGGGCACTGGGCCTCTGCCCCATAGCTTGGATGTTCCTTTGTGCACAATGTATGCATTGATTATTTGGTTAACATTTTACAAATCTTTCTTCTCATAATAGATTACAATTTATTCTGGTTATTTGAAATTTTTGGTACTTCGATTACAAATTGATGACGTTTCCATTTCTATCTATAAATGTCTCAAGTCTGTTTTTAGTACCAAATTTAGAATATTTAACTAATTGAAGCCAATTTACAAAAGCAAAATCAGCTTAGTTTTTGAAATGGATCCATAATTTTTCACCTCTGGCATTTCTGCTTGCCAGAGTGCACACTACCATGAGCAAATCTCATTTTCCCTTGAAAATTGTGGGCATAAATTTGCAACCTGCTTTCAGAATTTTGCTTCATTATGCCTAATCCTTTTTGGAATCATACTAAACTATTTGCTTCAATAATCCCCCTTAGGAATAAGTTCCATGGGCTAACTTGGCTTTATGCAGAGAAATATTTCTTTTTATCTATTATTTTTAATTTCTTTTTAATGCTATTCTGTCTTCCTAAAATGGAGCATCTAGTTTATACTTTCTGTACTACTTATTCATTTTATAATAAAATCTGTGTGATTAAAGAGACATGCATATACCAATATCTGCATTTTTTATCATATGGATATTCTATCAAGATGTTAAGAAAACATGTGAAAATAGCATAAACACTCTACAACATTCATAAACTGGACATAAAAGGCATATTTGTAAGTCTGTTATTTGGAATATGAAATGGAATTTCCATAATAATGACTTAAGAAATAGTGATTAGACTCTAGTTCAACACAATTGAATACATTTATGAAGCACATACTAAATATATCAGGCTCTGTATCCTGTTCACTATTAGAGACATGACCTCTGACCTCATGAACTCTATAATATACCTATTTGTAATTATAATTGTAACAACAATAACAACAATATCAACTACCATTTACTGAGAACTTATGCTAAATACTATGCTAAACATTATATATACAGTATCTCATCTATCCTTCACAAGTGCCCAATGAAGTAGATACATTTGTTACACTTATTTTATAAATGAGGAAGCAAGGCTTACAGATAGATGGTGTTTTGCCTGAATTCAGAAAAACAGGAAGTAGCAGAGTCATTGAAACCAAGCTTGCAACACCTCAAAATACATGTCCTTACCCTTTAAATGATGCTGTTTGTCTTATGTTACCACTTTAGAGCACCACTACTAGCTAGATGGATGTTTGTAGGCTCTGTACATAATTACTGGGTGAATTATTGCTTCCTTCAACAGTGTCACTCAGAATGTCTATAATATACCTGCCCCATGCTTTTAGAAGTTAGCAGGGGCTCTTGCCAACCTCTGGCCTAAAAGAAAGCCTTGCTGGCATCAGTACCAGCAGTGATGGTGAGAGTAGGTCTGCCAGTGGGAGAAGTGCAAATCTGTTAAGGTCCTACTCAAGGTCAGTATCTTTTCCCTGGAAGGAGGTTTGTTCTCCTGATAGAAATGGATGAGGAGTCTGGGCCCGCAGGCATGGATTGTCTCACCCTCTTAATCCATGTATACCTTCTTAAATTGATATTTTAGAAAGGAAGTAACAGGAAGCAATTTAAGGGGGAAAAACAGCTAATTAGTGAAAGAGTAAAATGGACAGAAATTATTAATCTCTTTAAAAAAAAATCAAACCTTAAAACAAAACAAAGCCTGCCCTCCAATATTCCTCATAGCCAGATAGATTTGTATTTTTTGTGGAGAAGACATTTCCACTGCAAGTGAAAAACTCATAGCTTTCTAATTTTGACTCAGATTCAAGATGTTTAAAGAGGACAAGAGAAATATGATAGGATAGTTCCTAAGAAAATAAATTAGTATTCATACACATATGATTCCGTAATGAAGGGACTGTTTAGGCTGAGAGCTTTAAACCTGTGTGCTGGAATCGGCATGCGTTGAATAGGATGGGAATGTTTTTGGAGCAAAGTGATGGCTGCATACATTTTAAACTGGCAGAATGAATATGAATATTTTCCTCATAGGGAGTGAATAGGCTAATTTGTGGCCTTTTTTATTTATCTTTAGGTTACAGAAATCTATGATTCTGTCATTAGAAATTGTCTGAATAATTACTAAGACATAAAAGCTACATCATGATTAAAACATGAAATATAGAGGGTGTTTATCAGAAAATTATCCAGATCTCTTTGAATTCATAATTCCACAAGAGTAGATACCTTCAGAGCTTACCTCCTGGGAAAAGCATTTCTTTTAATCATAATAAAAGTCTTCCTTCCTATGTTTACAAAATTGACTGATGTGGTTTGTAGAAAATCAGACAATTCAGAGGCTTTGAAAAATAAAAACATAAATGGTAAGTTTGTAAAATGTCCTAAACTACTTTAACTTTATTTTTTTCCTAAGGTCAATGTCTGTATTTGCAGTGGTTGTAGACATTTTTGTTGTTGTTACTGCCACAATGCTTTGCATTAATCGAACGTCTTCAAGCTATCTGAAAGAGAAGACCACAATAATAGGAAAATAATTTTTAAGTGAATAAGTCATTTGGTGAATGTATTTAAAGATTGAAAACCCTGAGTCCCTACCAGTTAGTTAGTCTCTGTGAAATTGTTTCACATATTTTCCAACTCATCGTATTATAAAACTGGAGAATCTTGGAGATTATTCTAAGCTGATTATTTTTACAAATGAGAAAATTGAAACAAGAATTTATGACTTAAAAAGATGATATAAACTGGCAGACTATTACTGGGAGTCAATCTTTACAAATCTCAGTTTATTGCTCTATGATCTCTTTCATTTTGTGATTATTCAATATAATTGTCCTTAAAATTAAAAAAAAGCTTTTGTCTTTACTTTTCATTTATAAGAGATACTAAAGAGTAAACATACAGAGTAAATGCTGTTTTAAAAATATAGTAATAAAGTATGTATGTATTGTAATTTTTATTGTTGAATATGAGGAGGCACAATTTTACTAAATGAGAAAATGACTGGTTTTGTGAATGGTTTTCCCATACATTCTATGTACATATTATTCTCTGTGCAGCAGTTATAAAAATGATGAGGTCCAATTTGTGTGTTTCCAGGGACCCCCCGATGACGACCTGGGTTGTTAGAAGTGTCTTCTGAAAGCTAGTAAGTTTAACATATAAGCTGGCAATAAAAGAAAACATTCATAGCCATGATAACCCAATAGGAAAATTAAAAAGAGGGACTAAATTATCTAAATGCAGTTGAAAGTAATTGGTCCTGTGTGCTTTAGAACCATCTAGTCAGGTGACTAATCCTGTTGACCAGTGATCAGCTGAACACTTGGGAGAGAACCTCGGTAGGTCTCCAGAGCTCTTCTCTGTGTAGCCCTGTCCTCGCTTGCACTGCGCCCGGCTATTTCTAGCTGACCGAACATCCCTGCAGTTCTAACTCAGCCTCCTCAATGCAAGGGCCCACCTTGGCTCTTTTGAGGTTTCCTCTTCCTGCATTGTGGGATAGAAATTATGCCAAGCAGTAAGCTGAGACAATTTGTAGGGCTCACTGTGTTTGTTTTCTGTGCTGCCTAGTGTCTGATGTCTGAAGACCATTATTGCATATTTTTGTCTGTTGTTTAGTTCTGTCAGGTGAGAGGGCAATTCTAGTCTGTTATTCTAGTTTGGCCAACAGAGTAAGAAGAGTGTCTGCTAGTTCTTTGGATGTAGAACTGGATAAGCCTTGGACATGAAATGTTTTCCTTTTCTTTCACCAAATAAAATTCACCCTTACCCACTGCCAATATCAACTGTGACAAATCTCTATCTTTATTTTCTCGTCCATAAATTTTACTCATTTAACCTTTCAATGGTAAGTAGCAATTTTATTTGCTTTGTTAGTTTATCTGGCTAAGTGTTAATTATGTTCACTAGGTATTCTTAACATAATACTTTAGTTTCAGTTACAATGTGGAACATATTCATTACAGTAGTATATATGATAAGAAAGTCTGTGATAAGGACTGAACAGAACCTTAAGTCTGGAAGTATGAGGTGTTGCAAAATAGGAAGTGATAGGATAACAGAAAGAATCAACAGAGTCACTTTTCTTAGAAGGCTAGTCTGATGTGGAGAAAGGGCCTGGGGATGAAACTGTGGCTGTAGTAATGACTTCATTGCACCATCTGAATTCAACCAGTCATACCACACAGCTGCTATTCCAGGCCTGATAGGACTTAACACTATTTAGGATGTGTCACTTAGAAAGAAAAAAACAATGTCCCGTACCTTGGAAAGAAGTCCCTTTCCTTGAAAATCCCATCCCACGGGGCTTGGCCACTCTGTGTTCAGTTAGGGTTGCCCTGCCTTCCCCAGCGGTAAACTCAGGTGAATATTTACCAGGCCTCAAAGTCTTTATTTTTTCCTTATCAACTCAAAGTATAATTTGTATCTAATGTTCTGTCATTGCATTCTAAACAGGATTCGTGTTTATCTCCCATGTATATGTCCTTTCATGTGTATAATTATGAAATAATAAGGTCTTTAGTGTCTTCAATGTGTTATGCAATGAAGGAATTCTCCAAAATGTTTATGGAAGTGTTTAGGGTATTTAAATGCTTTTTGGGGAAATGGTTTGGAGTTTTGGAATAGCCTGCAAATGAATTGTATTTCACCTATAAAATAATAGAACAAAGCTCTTATTATTCAAACATTTGATTTTCAGTCAGTTTTAAGAAATCAGTTGATTCAGGTAACCAGGAATGCCTGTATTAGCAAATGGAATACACTATGCCAGTACACCATGCCAGTACACCAGGTCAGGTTCATGCCAGTAATGAAAAAAGTGACTCAGTAGTAATAAATATAATACTATGGAGAATGAGCCAATTGAAAAACTACTAATTTTATCACCAGCCCAGTTACTAAATTCTTACTTTTCCACAGTTTTTTAGTTCATTTTGTGAGAGAATTTTCTAGTATTATAATAAAATTATCTGACAGAAAGTGATCATTTCCCCTATCTTTAAAATAATTTTATGCATTTTATTTTTGCAGCTTGTCAAATTACATTACCTATTTCTTCCAGAAAAGAGCTACATAACCAGGGTGAAACTGGTGGTTTGCATATTAAGAAATATGAATATGCTATAGATGATGAAGTTACATCTCAAATAAATGGGAGAATACAATTCTATACATATAATTGAGAAATGACCAGCCATATCATAATATATACACATGTATATACATATATACACATACACACACATACATATAATCTTTCACAATACACTAAAATAAATCCCAGATTAAGTAAAGATTTAATTCATAAACTTGGTATAAGAAGCTAAGAATGAATTTATTTGTTAGAAAAAGGTAGCCTTCTTAGCAATACAGGCCACCAAGAATCTATACAGAAAAAGATGTAATTTTACTAAACATTACAAATTTTATATGACAAAACTAACCTTAAAAAAGTTAAATACCTCATCATACATTGTGAAAACTTAGTACAGTGAAAATGTCAGGCAAAAAAAGCAAATTAACTTGATTTATGATGATCTCATGCAAGTTAATGAGAGAAAGGTAAAAAGTTTTATAGAAAAAAGGTTTGGTGTTCAATTCCCTGTCAGGCCACATAGCTAGGTTGCAACTTCAATCCCTGGTCAGGGCACGTATGGTATGGGAGGCAACTGATCAATGTGTGTGTGTGTGTGTGTGTGTGTGTGTGTGTGTGTGTGTGTGTGTGTCTCCCCACCCCCTATCTGTTTTTCAAATTGATAAACATATTTTTTTTAATTTAAAAATGACAATGTTAAGAAGTATATAAAAAACTCACTCTTGCCCTGACTGGTGTGGCTCAGTGGGATGGGTGTCCCCAGCAAACTGAAAGGTTGCTGGTTCGATTCCCAGTCAGGGCATAAGCCTGGGTTGTAGGCAAAGGCCCTGGCTGAGAGGCAGCTGGTGGGTGTTTCTCTAGCACATTGACATTTCTCTCCCTCTCTTCTTCCCTCCCTTCCCCTCTCTCTAAAAATAAATATATAAAATATTTTTTAAATCTCACTCTTACTTATAATTAAGTAAATGTAAATCAAAATATCAAAATGAAAATATTTTTACATTACCAATTGGCAACTATTTAAAAAATTGGATGATGTATATATGGGGAAACAGTTACTGTTCCATATTTCAGAAAAGAAACATATATATGTATATATATACGAATGCGATCTACTTTGCAGCATCATTTATAGTAAAAAGCTGGAAAATAGTAAATGTTCATTAGTTGTGAAATTGTTTAAAAATTGTAACTATACTCTTTAGTTGTAAAACAGAATAAGGTAAATCTCTGTTTTGATATAGAAATATAGGATCCTTTTGGTGAATATAAACAAGTAAATACCATATTACTGCTGTGTAATTTTTTTCCCAGAAGGATAAATAAACAAAGATGTGATTATCTTTGAGGAAAGGTACAGAGGTGACTGGATGTGGCAATGAAAAAGAAGGATATTTGCACTTTATATCAAAGCTTTTGCATGTATATTCTCACCATTTACATGCAGCATACATTCTAATACCAGCAGGGGTTCCTTGCGTGATGGAATTAAGAATCTTTTTGTTTCTCTCTGTATTATATTCTTTAATAGCAAAATAAAAGTATAAAAATTAAAGTAAAAGTCAGCTATATCAAATATTTTTTTGCATGAATAGTTTGACAAACATTTTTCCCCAAACTATACTCTAGGGTGATTTTGCTAGATATTTTAAATATCAGAATTGCAAATTAAGCCATTTATTGAACAATCTGAACTTGAAATGATATTAAACTTGAAATGGAATTATTTTCCTCCCATCTCTCTTTCAAATAACATGCATTTATGCATAGCAAATCAGTCTTCACCAGCCCTAAACCATTATACAGTTTTTCAGTCACTTTCATTTAATTAAAAGCACAAGCAAGTCCACTTTAAACCTCTGATCTCATCTTCCCCACTCCGCCTAACTTTGCTAGACGGACCTTGTTATGGACTGCTCTTCTAATTCTTCCCCTGCCTCTTCTTGTGTTATAGCACACAGGATGCATTCAAGAGAAGAAATATAAATAAATATATATATATATATATATACACATACAGTTATATAGTTATATAGTTATACGTATTTCCCCTGAACTGGGCCTGAACGTGCACCATTACTTTGGGGTAGCTGCATCCAAATATCCCTGGAGCACATGTGTACATTTTCTGGAAGTCCCTTCAAGAAGCCTCCTCATCGCCCAGTTTCCTGGTGTATGAGATCTAACTCCCACTCTATTAACCCACTTTCCCGGTGAGATGCGAAGTGGTAAGCATGTGAACCCCAGCGAGCCAAGCTATACTGAACCTCCTGACGGGGTTTCACTCTCACTCTCATTCCCTCCCTCCTTCTTTAGCCTTCTTACAGTGAGGAGAGCAGGGGGCAGGTCGTGTGAACAGAGGCAGCCAGCCACTTGGTGGGCCTCTGATCAGGTACAGGAAGAAAAGGCTGCCGGCGCCTATTGGGCCCAATTCCAGGACAATGGAAGGGTTATCGTCCAGTCTCATTTTCTACCATGTTTTCTCTAAACACATTAAATATCCCGAAAGTGAGCTATCTTGAGTAAGTCTTTGATGCTAGGAATTTGTCAGTTTCTCCTAAATCTCTTACTGGTTTTAAGATTTCTTGAGGATATTACTAAGCTGATAGTGCTAATACTTATTCTGTGCCTGTAAGAGGAGAAATGATAAGATGTAAGGCTGAAGAGATAAAATAGAATAAGATGCTGAAAAGCGTTTTATTCCACAGAAATGAGTTTGGATTTTGCGCTGTCAGTAATGAGAAGGCTCTGAACATTTTACACTGGGCACGAATAATGAACTTTATCATTTGGGGTTTATCCTGGCTGCCGGGGGATGGTAGAGGAGAGGCTGGCTGCTTCGATGTGATGGACTCACACTCGGGTGGGAGTTTGTTTCTAAATTCAATAGGTAAGCCCACAAACCTTGAAGTTCTTCGTAAATGTCTTGAAAATCAACTAGGGACATGCCATGTTGGGGATCAACATATCTTCTCTAAATAGACATAGAACAGGGGCAATTTTCCCTCCAGCTGGAGTACGACTGCTGTGTCCTTGGTTAAATGGTTAGTTAGCTTGCATTAAGGAGTTGTATTGTACTTCTCTAAAACTGCCTGGGCTGTTAGTTTGGAAATGTTAGGGCAGCAAGAAGCTCACGCATGAAAGGGCCCGTGGTAACTGAAACCGTGGAAGGACACAGCGGAAACATTTCTCTCATCTCTTGCTGACTCTGGCATAAACCTTCATGAAGTGAAATAATGGTGAAATTGCCCATTCTGTTTGAATAATTATTCTCCATTTTTGCAGAATAAGTAAAGTTTAATTATGCAAGGTTAATATTTACCTAATATGGCTCCATCATAATCTAGGCAAGGATAAAGAGCCCTGATGGAAATGAAGCAAAGTCAAAGTATGCATGGAGGTTTAGGGAAGAGAAAGTAATGTGACTTGGAAAATGGTAGAATTTAGGGGAGACACGACAATTTCCAAATTACTAGTTTGGGAAACTGACAAAATAATCTTGTCATTTATTTGAATAATGAAAACTCCAGGAAATACACTTTTAGGGGGGAATTAGTATTTCAATACCAGGTGTAGAGCAGTTGGCTCTTTGTATTTGTGTAAAGCTCGGGCTATGGATCTAAGTTGAAAAGAGGAATTTGGAAGTCACCAGCCTGTGTGGGCAGTGAGCATCACTCAGGTTTCTCATTTCTCAACCTCAGCACTACTGACCTTCTGTTCTGGGTAATTCTTTGCTGTGGGGAGCTTTTGTGTGCATTGCAGGCTACTTCACAGCATCCCTGTCCTGTTCCCTAGCACTTACCTCTAGCACTTACAGTTGTGACAATCAAAAATATCTTCAGACCTTAAGAACTGTCCCATGGAGGGAAAAATTGCTCTGATTGAGGCTGTGGGCATAGTTGATATAACCAACACAAATAATTAAACGGAAAATTTATTAGAATGGAGAATAATTACCAAAGTTACATCAAGATGCATTGGATAGGCAAAAGAAGAACCGTCACACAAGGCTACTGAGGAGGGCCTGCTTTAAACAAGAGGGAAACTCATGGAACATGGAGTCATAGAACCATGAGGGCAGGGTGTTTCAAGAAAGAAGTGGTGAGTTATATCAAAAGCTGTAAATATAAAAGAAGATGAATGTAGTTTTCTATTACTGCTGTAACAACTGTTTACAAACTTGGTGACTTAAAATGATGAGTTGTTTTTTAACTTGTTTTCTTAAGTTCTGAAGATCAGAAGTCCAACAAGGATCCCACCCAGCTAACATCAAGGAGTCAGTAGGGCTGGAGGTTCCTTTCTGGAGGCTCACTGGGAAGACCTTTTTGCATTTTCCATCTTCTAGAAGCTGCCAACTTTCCTTAGCTTGTGGTCCCTTTCCTGCATCCCCCAAACCAACAACACTACATCTCCCTGACCCTTCTTCCTTAATCCACCCCCACATCCCTGTTTCTGACCACAGGTGGGAAAGTTCTCTGTTTTGAGGAACCGCGTATTAGATTGGCTCACCTGGATCATCCAGGCTACTCTTTATCTCAGCATCCGCAAGTTAGCTACATCTTGTAGGGGTTCAAAACAGACCACCCCAAAATGTGCCAGTTTAGCACATGAATTATTTTGAGCTGAAGGCAATGAAGATACTGAGGGCTTGTCAGAAGCTTTTACTTCTCCCTTAAAGAATTTAAATTAGTGGCTTTGCCCATAAGAGTTATCACCAGAGATAACTTTTGATGACCTATCTATAGGGCAGAGCAAATGTCTAATTACTGAACATGCATTCTTATTGTCCTGCCATGACCTTCCTCCCCTCAGAAGCCCCCAGGCACCTTACCTCATCCTTAGCTCAAAGTGTCGTACACACCTCATTTTATCTTTCTGTCTCCAAACCTCCCATGTGTGTAGGGTCTTTGACTCTCCTGTATATGCGGGAGTCCCATGCATACATATACAGGGGTGGGAAAACTACATGAAACGCAGGGTTTATTCTTGTACTATTATTTATTTACTAATTATTATTTATTATTATTATTGTTAACCTACTTTTGCCCACCCCTGTATATTAAATTTGGCTATTTACTCTTGTTAACCTGTCTCCTGTTAATTTACTTTTAATCCTTAGGGCAGGAGAAAGAACCTAGAAAGGGAGAGGGAAGTTTCTTCCTCTCCCAGAATCCAGGTCTCTGGTCATGCAATTAAAACATCAACATTTTGGGACAGGTTTTATTTTGCCTACCACAATGAATCAACAAAATTGTTTAGATTTAGCAAGAAGAGAATCACACTCGGCCTTGTCGAGAGGATTCCAGCATCAGGGGCAGCAGAAGGCAGGTTGCTGTGGCCGAGAGCACAGCAACTGAGGCAGAAGAACCCTATCAGCCATTGTGCTTGTCTGGTTCCAATTTTAAATGAAATTATAGTACCGCAAACTCAAATGTTTTTTGTTTCATTTTCCAGAGAACCTTTTTGTTAAGGAAGACATTTTTATAACCCTGAATTTCCTAAGAACTTTCGGCATGAATAAGGGTGTTTTGCGGATTTACCATTGCCTTCTCCACTGATGAGAATTTTGGAAATTTAGAATCATCCTTCTCTTCCTGGCATAGAGAGGGAATCCCTCCTTTCAGATAGGTATTTCCCTTATAAATGTAACTACCTCTTTCAAAAGAGTAACTCCTATTGAATTTTTAGAGCTTCACCTGTGTCTGCTGTTTCTTAAACATGATCCACTTAAAATGATCAATATGTCGAAGAGGTCTGTTTTGTGGTGGCCTTTTTTGTTCCCTTCACTGGGCACCATAAATATTTTACATCCTTTCTTCAAAAGAAGAATTTCATTCTGGATATGCTGAGCAGGCCTTGGCTAGTTGGGCATAGTCATATTAAATTTAGAAATGCTTAAGCTGTTCCATTTCTCAGATTTAATTTACAATTATAATTTTTCATCTAGTCTGCATGTTATGCAGGTCTCATTATTGAAAAAAAAAATGTCATTTTCATTTTAAAATTATTTTGGTCTCAGTGCTGCCCCAAGTGTCATATTCATTTCATGTTAGCACAAGTGTTTAGAACCATAATTGCTTAAATTTGGGAAATTTTTTATTCTGTCTTCTTGTCTTTTCCCGGCAATGTATACACATGCTGCTGATTGAAACAGCATCCACTTGTAAACACATGTTACAAAATCAATGATTTTCAACTTGAAGCCTGAGGTCCTTGGACACTACAAACCTTTCTGTATAATCAAACTGTACAACCTATTTTATTACAATAAGTCTCAAATGGTTTGCCAGCTTTATTCATATTGACAATTTTCTTCTATTGTTCTCAAGGTAGGTGGTCAAGAACTTATGCTATGAGTTTTTGGTGATATTTTATGAGGTTCTCCAGAAATAAGGTGATCTCAATGGCCCAGGACTCTTACTTTCCCAAAACTGAGGAGTTTCCAAAAACTGAGCAGTTTTAAAACACTCATGGGCAAAACTGGAACAATTAGTCATCTTATCTCAAAGCCAAACTAGATCCAAAGTTTGGATTATCTCTATTTCCAGGCAAAATTCAGTGCGTCACCCAGTTTGTCATTATGTAATTTTTTTACTTCTTCTACTGATACATGTGTTAATTCCCTTCATGTGTTTTATCTTACAAGTTTGAACTCAAAAAGCTTTACAAAATGTGCATTGTATATGAGGTACATGAGAAGAAAAATTTTTTTAAAGAAACTAGTTTGGAGAAGTAATTTTGCTCTCTAGCACTCCATGTGCCCTGCTAAAAAGAAGACATCAGGCCCCAAATGGACTCACTTATACCAAGCCCCATGTCACCAAACCAAGACCTAATTAATTACAGTTCCTGCTTTTTCCAGGAATGCAATCTTACCTCTGTGGATAAGGAATCACGAGATCAGCACTAGTTAGGTAATCTGCCTGATAGAGCCTGCCATCCGCTAAGGGGGAGCAGAGTATGCTGCCCCAAAGTGCACCACTTTGGCATGGGGACTGTTAGAAGCTGAAGGTAATCAAGACCCAGCCGTCTCAAGAAAACTACCACTTCCTTAAATGACTATTAAAAAAAAAATAGGTAGGGGACCTAGCCCAGAAACAGAGCAATTGCCAGAGAACTTTTTATCTGAAAGACTTACTGGTAGGACAGAGCAAACATCTGATCACCAAACCTCTGCTCTTATCTCACTATGAATGACCCTCCTCCCCTTTGAAGCACCAAGCCCCTATCCCATTCCTTAGCTTGAGGTGGCACATACACCTCAATATCTGACCGCCTTGGGGTCCCATATTTTTATGGGGCTTCTGGTCATAGAAAATCAGTGTTTTTCCTGTTAACCTGTCTCATGTCGATTTAATTATTAGACCAGCCAAAGAACCTGAAAGGGCAGAAAGAAAGTTTTCCTGCCCAAACACCCCTAAAGGAAGTGACCTTGCCATAACCAATCCACTTTTTGCCTACCTGTACCCACTCCCTCCAGCCCATAGAAGTCTTTCATTGTGTGCAGCCCCTCAGAGCTGCAGGATTAGATGCTGCCCTGATTCATGAATCGTTGAATAAACCAATAAGATCTTTAAACTGCAGTCAGTTTCATTTTTTTAAACAGTGCTTATTTGTATGAACACTTACAGAGAAAGGCACCTCAAAAAGTCTGGAAATAATTTAAAGTTGCAGACCATGAAACCTCTTGCTTTAGGACTGAAATCAAATGTCCAGATACTTTACCAGGTTTGTCTGACACAAAGTAAAAATAAATAAATATGCGATGTGGGGAAATTTGGGGGAGGGAGGTATTATCTAAGTAATGCAAATAGTTGTCAAAAGTGAGCCTCCTTTTCTGTAAAGTTTTTTTTCACACAATTATGTTCATTTCCTTGGTTCTCACTTTAATAATACGCTAATGAGAATGTAGCACAGGTGGCTGTGAAGCAAAGAATTTTAGTGTAGGGTTTCAAGGGCATGCGTCTAATGCGTTCAGATGACCTCATTTTTTTTTTCTTTTGAGTATCCCACATTTGAGGTCACAGGAGGAGTGAAAGTGCAAGTTCGTTAGAACAAAAAGGAGCAAGTGGGAAAGTAGATTTTTTCACAAAGTAAACGCTGTTCAAAAAATTTAAAAAACTAAAGCACAGGAAAGAGGGCATATCCACAGCTAAAAAGTAAAATGTACTCAGTGATTTGGGTCTAGGGAAAATGGAAAAAACAATTACACAGATGATAGCCCCTCTGTTATATATAACAGGTGCATTTCTGGGCACTGTGGTCTAGAGAGAAAAAGAACTTTGCAAACATGGATAAATGTTTACATCACTGAGAAATAAAATAATCTATTAGAAAGAAACCAGAGTTGATATTTTTAAACATCTTTATTTTCCCTTGTGGTAATTACAAAAAGAGTAACTCCAGTTCTTAGAAAGAAAGTGAAGATGGCAATGCCACATTGTTGTGAGAATATAATCCTTGTGGACATGGTTTAAAGATTACCCAAGGGGGAGTCATGACTTTTGAGGAGAACATCTTAAACAAAATTACTCTCCTTTGATATAGGAGAATGAAGGAAGGTGAGGAGATCAATGGCATATCATGTGCACAAAGACAGTGAAATCAGAGGACAGGGCTCTTGATAATGACAGATTCCTGTGACAAGACCTTCAAAACCTGTTAAGGGATTTATTTGGCTCCAAAAGCAGGCAGGCGTTTAGAGCTGTGGTTAACTTTCTTTGTAAAGGACACAATAGAAACCGGTGTCACCAGGTGACTTATCTAATTTTCACCTGTTTTCATAGAAGGTGGTGAGAGACTGGGAGGGGAATTACACAGCTGCCTCTGCTCTCCTCTCCCCACCTCATCTCCCACCTTTTCATTGGCAGAGCGGGGAGCAAGGCAGCTGAAGGAGCTACAGGGGCTCACATTTTATAACAAACCCTCCCTGGCTTGTGGATTTGTCCACAAGAGTGAGTCGGATGTAGTGCTGCGTTGTAAGGGTGATTCATTCTTCTAATTATAAATCAAAGCCCTAGTAGATTTCTTCCCTAATCATCTTTATGCATCAGTTTAAATGTTTATGTATATTTCTTCCCTTTACCTGCCAGGATCTAATAAGCAGACAAATTAACAAATAATAAGCCAAGGGCAACACAGGGGGAAGACCCTGCATCATTTAAAACTGGCCTGTTCTATCCCTTAATTTGGAGGGCCTTGCACTATCAGAGCCAATATATCAAAATCCAGAGAGGACTTCTGAAACTCTCTTGAAAGCCCAATTTTTCTTCCTTTTTTGTATTGATTTGTTTATAACGCTGCCAGATACATTGATTTATCCTTCATCTACTGTCAAAGTAACCCAGTTCTGATGTTGAACATGGGTCATTTCAGGTAATCTATCATGAAATGGCTCAACAGCACTAAGTTTCTTTCAACCCTTTCTGAATACATTTTGTTACTTAAAAACAACTACTTTGTGCTGTGACCCCTGTACCCTGTGTGACACAATTCAATAACTAAGTGAATAAACAGTGATTTCAGTTTCCATCGAGGACAGCCCTGATCATAAAGCTGAGGCCTGTCATACACAGTAGGACCTATAAATTAATATAGTAGTCCATCAATCCAGGCTCTGTTAAAAACAGTAGATGAGTGGATAAAGCAACTATGGCACACTTACCCAATGGAATACTACTTGGCCATAAAGGAAGAAAATTTCACCCTTTGTGACTGCATGGGTGGACCTGGAGAACATTATACTAAGTGAAATAAGCCAGTCGAGAAAGTCAAATGCCATATGATTTCACTCATAGGTAGAATCTACTGAACAAACTGAATTAATAAGCAAAATAGAGACAGACTCCTAGATAGAGAGCAGGCTGACAGCTCAGGAGACAGTGGGGGTGGGGAGTGGAGGCATGGAGGCAAAAAGAAAAAGGACTCACGGACATGGACAACAGTGTGGTGTTGTGGGTAGAGGAGACAGGTGCAGGAAGAAGAGGGTATAAGGGGAATAAATGGTAATTGAAAAAAGATAATAAAAAATAAAATGTTAAAAATTAAATATTAAAAATGAAATAAAATAAATGAAAAAGGAAAGAAGAAACTTTTAGCAAAATTACACCCTTCCACCTTTGTACCCAACAAGCAAATAATCATCAGCCCACTGAAATGGTGATAGGAAGCGGAATAAATATAGCATTCTAATGAAACTCTTCGCATGTAGAAGGAAAATAAGGCATTCATTTGGGTTGAACACATTTTATTTAACAATGAAGGTCTAAATTTCAATTTTAGCTTCACTGCCATTAGTATTACCTATTTTTACATATAAAAGGTATTATTCTTGTATAACATACATGCTTCTTACAGAATAAGAACAATGTGATCTAACAAATCTAAGGCTGTAGGTCAGTCCCCACAGGTTCCGAAGCGAAGATGTACGCACAAAGCTTATCAGGGAATGCCTTGGGAAGGGAAGAAAGCTGGATCATGCAGTGCAAGAAACTGGCTCCCATACATTAATACAATACCGAAGCCTCAGCCTACCCCATCGCAAACTTGATGCTCGAATTGCCCATCTGAGGTGTCCAGGTTTGGGATTAGGTCCTTGTACCCTTGATCAGTCACTGTGTGCAGGATGCTGTGGCGAACAGGCCTGACCCTAGCCAAGGTAACTCTCTTCAAGTACCTGAGAGGGCTTGGGCATTGAAGCCTTAGTTGAGAGCACTGTGTGACAGGTTGGGACAGACCTGTGAGTCCTGAGGAGGAATATGGCCTGCTCAGTGCCATGTCTACTATGTCAGCTAGATGACAACTGTCACAATCCAGGGTAAGCATCCAGGGCTGTCCAACACTGAAAGAAGAAGGGTTGTCTTGGGCCACACGTTAAATATACAAATGCTAATGAAAAATGATGAGCAAAGAAAAAAAAAACGTTTTAAGTAAATTTACAATTTGTGTTGGACCTCATTCATAGTCATCCAGGGCTGCGTGTGGCCCATGGGCTATAGGTTGGACACCCTGACAGATTCTAGACAGGTACAGGAATAAAAGAAAAAAAGTTCATGAGAAAGTCAAGTAGTTAATTTTTGTATGCCTTCCACAAATCAATGCTGGTGAAACTCCTTGAACACAAATGTCTCACTGCTGGATTCTTGATTGTTTTGATTTTTAGGCATACTTTGTTTTAGATAAGGATGGTTTGACTCCAGGTAGGTATATTACCAATTTTGCCTGATGGTTTAATCAACATATATGCTGAGAAATTTTCAATAGCATCTTCAGGAGCAAAGTGTGTTATTTAGGGAAAAAAGCCTGGGTTTTGTTGTTGTTCAAGGAAAATTCTAGAAAGAGGTGAGTTGCCATGGACTACAAAATATAGTTAGAATGTATGGTAGAGAGGTCAGCAGTACCTTTTCACTCTATTATACTGAACATAATAAAGAAAGAAAGACAGTTTGCAAATATAAGAACAAACTATAGGAATTGGAAAGGTAGACATAAATTAGTTGAATTATAGACTACTGGTGCTTTAGAAAAAAAGTTGTTACAGGAAGCAAAAATCTGCCCAGAGGAAAGACATGGGGGTAAAGGTAGTTGGGAGAGATGTGGGGTGAGATGTTCGTTTAGTGCAGGTCTTCTCTGCTTCCGCACTATTGACATTTTGAGCTGGATGATATTTTGCTGTAGGCAGCTGCCCTCTGCACTGTGGGATGGTTAGCAGTATCCCTGGGCCTTAACCACTAGATACCAGGAGCAGCCCTGCCTCAAGTCCTGATGATCAAAAACGTATCTGGACATTGTCAAATGTCTTCTGTGGGGTAAAATTTCCCTCCACTGCCATCCTTGGCTAAAAACGACAGATCTGTAAGTAATGTGTTCTCAGGAACAGCCAAGAATATTAGTACATGTGCTATTAAGGACTGTTAAAGTGAGTCTATAGAGGAACTGTATTTTCATTACAAAAATATTATTTTCTGTTGCTGTTGTTGGACAATGGTGGCCTCTGTTCTGCTAAGGAACATGCCACTCACTTTATATTGATCATTCTTTAAGTCAGGTTAGCTGTGTATGCAGTGGAAATGGAGTAATTGGAAAAGGTAGAAACTGAGAGTGCAAATCATGAAAGATATAATAGAGGAAATAGTTCGCTACTTAATATAATCCTTGGGAGATTTCAAAAGTATTTCAGGTGTGGTTTATCACTAGAAATATCTAATAGTTATATTTCAAAAGCATATATGATAATCACCTTTCTTAAACTACATGTTAAGAGTTCAATCATTTCATTCTCCATCTGAATTTTTATTTTATTTTTAATATAATCTTTGTTATATACTTTCCATTACCACTTATTCCCCTTATACCCTCGTCCCCCA
This sequence comes from Mormoops blainvillei, assembly GCA_004026545.1. Lineage (NCBI taxonomy): Eukaryota > Metazoa > Chordata > Mammalia > Chiroptera > Mormoopidae > Mormoops > Mormoops blainvillei. Next base: position 101,908 of record PVJD01002138.1, on the reverse strand, counting down.
GCAATCACCTCCATCTGAATTTTTAATAGAAGTTTTCAATATTGTTCATATATTAGGAGTCTTTTTCTCATTTTCCAAATACATGAGCTGAAGAAAACGCAATTCAACGTTACCTGATTCTAGGCAGCTACATATCACGATGGATGAGACACTAATACAACATAATGTTAATATTAGATAATAGAATGGACATTTCAGATTATGCTATCACTTTTTTCCCCTCGCAAGTACAATTTCATCAGATCATTTAAATTTATAATGCTATATGAGCTTTATTAAGCAGAATCATCCTGTTTCCTTTTACAGACTTAAAAAATAAACATTGTGCCAGATCTATCTGTTCTATGGCTGTGTGTTTGTAAATGTCAGAACAGGACATGTTACGTTAGATTGGAATCTATTATTCTTGAAAATATGTTGCATTTGTATAGTTATGAGAAAGGGTCTCAAAGCTAAAGAAAATTCACAATTAGATTTTTTACAACCTAAAGCAATAATAAAGAGTATTTATTTTTACCTAGATATTATGAAAACTTTGTTTTCAAATTCCTTGTCTTTGTTGGTCCTGTGTCAGTTTTTGAAACTCCAAGTAGATTTATAGTGAAGATTTTTTTCCAGTGGAAATATTAAATATCTTTGTAGTGTGGATTGTATTCAGGTTAGTTATTTGCAGATTTCACTGCTCCTTCCTCACATATAAAAATGACCATTAATACCATCAATTGAAGGTTATTGTATAAACACAGAGAGAAATGAGAAAATAACATTTGGAAAAATAAACATTAAAATGTTCACCAAAATAAATTCTCAAAAGCTTCCTTTCATCAAGGTTGGAGTCCTTTCCATTCCCTGAATCATACCTTGGATTTCTTTCCCATTTTGACACTTTGTATTCCTTTCCAACAGAACAACTTCAATCCCATCTCTAGCTGACTAGGTCATTCTCAATTTAAATACTGTTTCTTTCCTGGTATCTTAATATACCAGTAAATAAATTGTAATTCCTCCTTTGCTGTCTCCCTGGGCTGCAACGTCCTATAACAAGATCATGCCTTCCCTTTGCTAGTGGATTTCCTCCCCAGCTCCTGGTTTTCCAGGACTGACTGGGCACCAAGCGGTCTTCTTTCAGCTGGACATAAAATGGCTCTAGGGCGGCTCTGTCTCACAGTAGTTCGCAGCTACATTGGGAGAATATTTCCCAATGTTCTTTTTTTGTGTTCCTTCATGTCTTTTGAGCAGAGGCACTCTCTGCCTTTGTCCTGGGTGCCCTTTTTTTAAGGATGTTGGTGTCGGGAGCAATTTTAGAAAACAGAGAGTTTGTAACTCCAGAAAAGAAGGTAATTGGTTTACTGTTCAGTATAAAATAGTGACCTTTACAAAAGCAATGTGCTCTTTAAGTACAGGGTGTCTCTCTTTGTAATGCACCCCAATACTTGTGGAAGTGTCACTTAGTCCTCTTGGATCAACCTGTGGGAATTGGGGCTGGGAGAACTAGTACAAATGCTGGTTCTCTGGCTATTAACTATTTCTGACTAACATCTTTAATCTCTGACTCAGGAGTCTTATGTCTCCTGTCAGTTTCCATGAAATGAGGGCAGCATAATTTATGAGCTTGCAAGTAGGTTAAAGTTCTAGATCCTTCATGGTTCTTGACATTCTGGTCTATGGAAAATATTTACCTCAAGTTCCTCACCTGAAAGTGGACCTGCTGTTCTTTCTTAAACATTCCCTGCTTCTCTCCCTTTCTTGCTGCTTCTTGCCTCCAGATCCTTCAGGGAATGTCAACTCACACTCAAATGTGATTTCAGACTCAAGAAAAGTATCTCAAAGGCACCCAAATATCTTCTTGCTGGGGTCATACTGAAAGAAACAGCACCCACTCCCTTTGAAGGGGAATTACATTATGAAGCAACTCTCCAAAAAATCTTTTTAAAAAACTGTTTTTCTTCTATCTCTTGACCTTTTATATTCTTAATGTGAATGAAGGTACTTAAGAAGGGCCCAAGAAAAATAAAATTAGTTTTTGAAAACCTATATTGGCTATATGCCTTTTGAAATAGACCTTCACTATTATATCTATCATGTTAGGGTATTTGTAGAAATGGAAGCAAGAAAAATCCCATTTTAAGGTTGTTTATATATAGCTTAAAATATTCAGAAGTTACTATATGATATTTAATGAGACATTTCTAAATAAATTATTAAAACATGCATGAAAAATATAAACACCAAATTCAGGCAAAGATAACCTGGACATGAGCAGAGAGTGAGTGAAATGGGACAAGAGAAGAGGAAACAGATGTCTTCAGCTATATTTTCAAGAGCAGGGGCAGATAAGGGACAAATGAAAAACACTGAGATTTGTCATAGAATAAAACTGAGTGTTAAACACATGGTTTTTGCTATCTTAATCTCTCTATACCTTTCTGAATCTTTGGCAGACTTTATTAACAAATAATAAGCTAAGTTTATGGTGCTATATTTGCTTTAGTATATTAGAATCACTTGAATGACAATCTGGTTACATTGTTCTTGGAATTCACTTCAATTTTCAGAATTTCAAAATCATTGCTTTATTATCTTCTGAGATCAAATATTGCTATGGTTTAAGTCTGAGTCCAGTGACATCATCTCCTTTTGGTTGAATCATATTTATGCCTTTATGCCTACAGGAGTCCTCTCTGATGCCATATTTATTATCATCATCATCATCAAAATCATCTAGTAGAAAGATAATAACAATAGCCAATATTTTAAAATCACTTATATTTATTGGGGATATCTCTAAACTAATAACTTCCACTAAATTGTCTAATTTGCATAATAACTTCATGAGGAATGAGACATTATTATTGACCTTCCATGAGAGGATAAACATGCACACATAGTGCATTACCCAAGGTTATATAGCCAGAGGTAATCTGGTTTGAGTACAGACAATGTGGCTCCAGAGACTGTAGTCTTAACCACTATGCTATGCTGTTTTTCAAATCATGCACAAATTGTTCAAAGAAAACAAAAATGCATGCTCAATTTCTAAGCATTGGACTAATACATATACAGAAAGTAAAACCTGAAACTCCTGCTTTGCTTACTAATCCCACTTTCCACTGTAGAAGCAAGTAATATTAAGACTTGAGTATGTATCCCTATATTTTTACTTACCATAAAACCACACACACTTTTGTATAGCATAGATGTTTTCTTCAACAAATGATATTATGGCATAATGTTGCTCTACAATTTAAAATATAAAAATATATATTGGAAATCCTTATGTCCATGAATTTTAGATCTGACTAGCTTTTTTAAGTATTTCAGAGTATTTCAAATGTCAGTGAACCATAACTTAATAAACCATTTATCTATTTTTTTAATCTATTGATTGACCTTCTGCTACTGAAACCTAAAAGCGCACATAAAATATTTGTCTATGTTATGACATAATTATTTTATAATTGAGGTCTATAGGTTTGCTATCTTCAGTTGAAATAAATTGTACAGGTATACTACACTGCTGTGTCACATGTATATTTCTTCAATGTCAGAGACATATCAAACACACTAAAATTTTTAAAAAATATGTCTATGGATTGGACAAACTTAGATAACAATGACTGACCCTTTCTTAATTTCTTGCCTGCAAAGATTGGAGAGAACGTAGTGATCACTCTAAGGATTCTCAGCATGGTATGATATGTGCCAATAGCTTTCCTAAAAATACACACTTAAGAGTAACATTTATTTACTGTACTTAAGAGATAGTCTATTTTATGTGCTTGTCAAATTACCTTTGTCTGAAACTCTTTGGTTTAAGGATATTTCTCCTGCTCCAGAGTTTTGCCTTGCAAGCATTTTGTCAGAATAGTAAGTGTCACTTGGCCCCCTGGGTCCTTCATTTGCAAAAGGTCAATCTGTTGTATGGAAAGTAGACACTGACTGTTCCTCACTGATAGACTTTGAGCAGGGAAGCTTAAGCTCTACATTGTTTTTTGTTTTTTTGTTTTTTGTCTTACTCACCTCTCATTCTGTCTTAGCTTTGCGCCAGCCTGCTTTTTAGGGGAGATTTTGCTTATGCTTGTCAAAGCTCTTTAATATCCTTAGCTGAAAGGTGTTCTAATAAATAGACTAATGTTAACATGACAATTTGATTGAGAATAAAGAGATAGGAAAGATGGACTCAGAGAATCCCTGCCTAGCTAATTTTAAAATGAAAATATTAAATCACAGATGAAGATCCCTTATAAGCATGGCATTTGCATGTAGAGTTACAAGGATGTGATAGTGGAGCTTAGCACAGCAAAGCCTGCAGTCTTAAATATAGACTCCTCATGTTTAAGAAAAGCCATAATACTGAGTTTGGTTATTTTCTTTGGCAGTAAAACAGATAATTTAAGTGAATTCTGATACTGGCCCTCTTGCTAATTTTAGAAATAGATAGCATGTCTTAAGCAGTTCATTTTTCTTTAAGCTGATGTCAGAGGGTGGGAGAGAGGCTTGTTTCAAAGCAAGTATAACTTTTCCTTCACATTTGTGCTCACTGCACTAACAATAATAGGAAATCAAGTTTCAATAATGATACCAGTTTTCAACTAGATCAGCCGGAGCATTTTTCCACCCCACTATAGATTATCACAAGCAAAAGAAAAATGGGTAATACCAAGTAATGAAACCTTATATTTCAAAAGAGTTTCAGATAGTTCACCAAGAATTTTCTGATATTATCTCATTTGAATATACAAACTTGTGATGCATTCAAAGCTATTCAGGTTGTTTTTTCTACTGTTTGCTAATATAATATTGCATTTGTCAGTCCATTATTTGAATCTAAAACACTATTTTGAAACACTAATTAACCAGATCATGGAAAATATACTTGCAGATTTTCGTGGTAGACTTTGAAATCTTTTTGGAGCACAAGAATTCACCATATATGTAAAGAACTTAATCTAATGAATACTATGGGGTAGTTTAACTATTTGTTCCATTAGCAACTCTGTGTTATTATAAAAAGAAAAAGTGATGGCTCTATTTCCACACTGATAAAATGACAGTAGCAAAATTTTCTGCACCATTTCTGTTTGTTTATTTTGGATCTCCACTGCAGTATATATAGTTAACAAGAGAAAGTGTCTTACGCTTTTGTTGTTGATGTTTGTTTCCATTCCATTAGCATTTAGGTGTAAATCATTTTTTCCCTTCAATAAACAACCACTATAAGGCCTTTATCATATAAGTATGGCCACATAAATTTTAGGAGATATCATGTTCCCTCCTTCAGGATTTTTGAGTCTCTCTGGGGAAAGCTGACCTCTTGCTCCCGCCCCGCCCCTACACTCTCTTGAGCGTCTAGTAGAGTGCCAAGCCTCAGATTTCTCGGAATCTGTTTCATACCTTTCACCGGAAATCGCCCACTTCCCAAAGTCATGACAATTCCCAGTCTTCTTGAGTAAAGGAATTCTGTGACTCATCTCAACCTTTTCACTCCACAAGATTTGTGCTGTTCCATGTGTTAACAGAGGCTTTGTAGGATGGTTTTTGCATGGTTTTCCTTACCTTAGACAAGATACGGAGACATTTCAAGTGTAAATTTAACTCTCTATCTTTGATAAGAAGAGAGAGTTGGCAGCATTGGGAAAAAAAAAAACAATCAGTAGATAGTAAAATCTCATTTGATGGACCATTACACCTGCACATTTACAGAGCAAATATATGGTTTTGAAATGTGATCAAATGGACCCTCTAAGGGTCCTCATGCTGTCCTGTTCCTCCTCTGCATACTCAAGGATGCTAACACTGTGGCTGGGGCCCAGCTGGCTGTACTACCAGTGGCAGCAACTAAATATACCTATGTGAGAGAAAAGTCAAACTCTAGCTACCTTTCACACCCAGGGTGCTTGTGTGTGTTTTGGGGGCAGGAGAATATTCTTCTAAGAACCCACAAATGCAACACACCTCAAGCATAAGCTGGTATCTGTATATCTGCCACAAAGAGACAGCCTACATTAAAAAATAAATAAATAATAATATATAAATAAGTAAGTAAGTAAGTAAATAAATAAATAAAACGGGAACAGAAAGCATGTTGCAGGGCAGCCGGGGTCCTTGCAGAGGTAAACTCTGCATCAACACCAGATGAGAGGATGTGTGAAAGGAAGCATTGCTTTTCTCTCCTTTTGTCCTGAGGAGCTGCCTATCAGTCACTGTGTGAGAGTATCTGGGGGAGGGGAGGGTGGGTAGGGAATGTGGAAAGAGACATGGAAAAGTTTTGCCATTTTTGTTGTTTAATTGAAAGTAAGATTACAACTTTTTTATTGTCATTCACTTACAGTTGTCCCCCTTTTCCCCCAATTACTCGCTCCTGCCCTGTCCACGCCCCACCTCCCACAATCAACCCTCCCCCCACTGACTTTGTCCTTGTGTCCTTTATACATGTTCCTTTAATTGACCCTTCCCCTTCTTTCCCCCACGATCCCCCTCCAACTTTAAAATACACAGAACTGAGGTTCAGTAAAAATGCATTGAAATTATGAATGACCAGAAAATCAGAGCATGAAAATCCCAATGGTTATATAACAAAGTCGCTATCCTGTTGGAAAAAAAGATTTGATATAGTATAGCTGGGACAGAAGTTTGAAACAATAAAATTTAGGTTTTATTTCAAAGATAAACTGGTTATATAAGCAAAGAAGGCAATGGGGGCACTGAAAATAAGCACATTTGTTATTTTTTTTCTGTTTTATCTCAAACTCAGCTATAAAAACATGAGTCCTGACAACTAAGAATCTCGGTGCAGGTTTAACAGTCTCCGAGGTATTTGTTATTTTCACTATCCTATCCAACTACTTTATGTTTCTTTCATCTTGGATTTGAGAACCCTTTAATTCTCTAGATCCCTAAGGAATCTGTTTTTTGTTTTTGTTTTTTTTTTCATTTTGATCAGGTTCCGTTTTCTTCATCCTCAGGTTTCCTTAACTAGTGCTTCCCCTCACCAGTCATCGACATTGTTGACTCACCAGAACCTGAGTTCTGCTTCTCATGATGTTTGCTGTCTCCAGGTAATGGGTGACATCGAGAAGTGAGTGGATGATAAGACCATTTCCCAAGGAGTTCAGCGGCAATGGGAAAGCTTCTGCAGGCATTTAGGAATTTGGATGGAGGTAACAGGGGTCAAGGATTGATCTCGGGGCAGTATCTTATTAAGTCAAAAGCAAAGGCAGATCCAAGTACTGGTGGCTCCGAGAATATGAGGAATGCAGGAGAGAAGCGACTGGGATTGCCTGTTACCTGTACTCAGTTAAGAACTTAAGACTTTGAGCTGCAGCAATCAGAGCTGGAGAATGAGTTTGAACTGGGATGCAGAGGTGTCACAAGGTTCTTCTAAGCACTGAGGTTAAATGGTAGAGTCATTAAAAATAGTTGCAGCCAGTTGATGAAAAAGATCTATTTTAGCTGGAAAAAGATATATTGCAATTGGGGAACTGATAGCAAATGAAGGCACTAGCTGGGGAGCTGTTTTTATTTTTTAAAAACAGTTTTAGTCTAAAGGAAAGGAAAATTTAGGTTTTAGGGAAGAGTTGGGTCTCAATGATCTCAAAACATATCCTTTTATCGCCATAGTGGATTTGGAGTGGAAACTGCATAATCATTCAAATTCATTGCACGTTCTTCCTGGGTACATAGTTAAACCGCATTTCCCAGCCTCCGTTGCATTTGGATGAGGTTATGTAACTGAGTTCTATAATTGCATTAGCAAGAATATTAAGAACAGTATGATAAAGCTATTATGACACCTGTCATTTTTATTTTAGTAATTCCAATTATAATGTTTCATAATTTTAAATACATTTTAGGTAAATAGATGGAGGAAAGGAAGAAAAGAATGAAATAAGTACCTATTACATTTTTATTTCCTATGTCAAAAATGTTGAATGGACAGTTTATGCCATCACATGCCTGTTTAGCACTTACAGAGAGAGTGACAGATGACTCCCAAGCAGATAGGCTCATAAAAAGATAAAGCAGCACAAAGATACTCTCCAAAATATTTTTTCAACCAAGATGGCTCCAGTTTCTGAAAGCTAAATACTCAGGGGATTCTTTTCATTGCTTTGCCTGTGTAATGATACCAATATCACACTAATTCCTGAGATTTGTCTTTCTTCCATAAACATAACTCTTCATATTATAAAACAAGATTTTTAAAGAAAAATTAAATATGAATATTGTAAAGATTATAAAAAGAGAGATTATAATTTGTAAGAATGTGGATAGAATTGGGGTGTGTATGCTCCTTAGTTGCTCCACACTCAACTAATTAGAACAATAGTTGCTTCATGCCAAATCATGATTAGCTTAAGTGTTTTAACAGGTCAATTTTCAACAGTTTCTATCTGTTAATGTTGTTTTGGTCTCCAAATGTGTACATATGTCCTCAAGCGGTTATCCTAAAGTAACGTAAAATAGGTCACAAAGTTTGAACTGTTGAATTTGATAAACTTTGAATTAAACAAAGAAAATATCAAAGCAAATATATGAATATGAATTTTAGACTGGTTTAGGTAACATGGCATTGGAAAAAATTATAAAGAGGCATCCATTGGTATATCAGCTTTATAACAGTTGAAGAGCTCCATTCACAGTTGAGTGGGGTCTCTTGTTTTGGAGTGGGGATGAGTAGAAAAGAGGTATGAGGAATATGAAAAATATTCTTTCAGCCCCTGCTGATATAGCTCAGTGGATTGAGCATTGGCCTGTGAACCAAAGGGTCACTGGTTCGATTCCCCAGTCAAGATACAATGCCTGGGTTGTGAGCCAAGTCCCCAATATGGGGCACATGAGAGGCAACCAGACATCGATGTTTCCCTCCCTCTCTTTCTCTCTCCCTTCATCTCTGTCTAGTAAAATAAAATAAATAAAATCTTTAAAAAAACCCTGTTTTTTCACCCATTACATTTTTATAACCCAAGCCATTCTTTGACAGTATCCACTGAATTATGCTCATTATAGAAGATGAGGTTAAACTCCTTTATTTAGCATGGGATGACCTCTCAGGCTTTGGAGTCTAATACAAGAATCAGAGTCATCTGCACACTCAGGGTCAGCATCCTATGTCCACTTGCACACTCACATTTACCCTGAAATCACCCTGGTGCCTACACTTTCTGTTCTCAGTGCCTGGACTGGCTTTGGCTTACTTCCACGCACTGGGAGTGCTGAACAGACTTGTGATTGCCTTCAATCGGAATAAATAGGAGATTACTGTGGCACAACAAATAAATTATGGGCTAAGCCCTGTCATAATAATTGTTTTCATTTATATAACAGATTGGCTTGGGAGATCTTGAAGAATTCACAAATATGGTTTCCCCTGTTTTGCTGATAGGAAAACAGTCCCTGGCACTAGTCTCGGATTACAAATCTCAGGGACTCCAGCTCTAAATAGAGAACTCACATTTTGGAAATTTGGACTCAGTTCATTAGAGCAGGATAATAGAAATATGACCAGGATCTGCATTCTCCTGCCATTTGGAGGAGGTGGATTTGCTGAATCTGCTAAAGAAATACTTGGCAAAGGATTTGTTTTTTTCTGCTTTGAGACTTTGAAAGCATTTAGAAAATGCAGTATGTGAATCCTAAAAAATAATAACAGAAGGTCATATGCTAACTGCCATCTCCAAGGAAAATCTGCAAACAAATTTGCCACTTTGAATAAACACTTTTATTTATGGAGTACAATCTATCTGTCAAAACACCAAGAGGCTCTGCTTGGTTAACTATTCTAATACAATTAACGAAGTAACGTAATTGGCTGGTGTTAACAGACATCAGCCCTACAGGCAGCATCGCTGAAGTTAGCAGTCATGCTGCCGATGAGACCAAGACACTGCAAATGAAGCCAGATGTACACATGGAGGGGCTGTAGACCCATAAGGATTTCCTGGGGGAAATACTCATTAGACTGTGCATCTGGTAGAGACTTTCAAAAATCTGCACCTCCCAAAATCATCTCTTGGTAGATTTGGTTTCCCCCAACCCACCCATTTGAAAGGCAAACATACATATGATGACCTCAAATAAATGAATATGCAGGGGTGGGTAAAAGTCAGCTTACAGAATTTATTCTGTATTATTATTTATTAGTTATTGTATTATTTTCCATATGAATAACTATAAACCTACTTTGGCCCACCCCGGTATTATTATAAAAAATATTGCTCAAATAAACAATAGCTCACTAAAAGATAGTGATGCAAAGTAATATAAACCTCCTTATCTTCTTTGGAGAAATTTTAAAAATACGTACAGTGATGGATTATCACTGTACAGTCATAATTTTTGGATACTTCTTTCACTGAGAGGTGGGGCACGGGAGTGGGGCCGCGGGTGGCGATCTGTGTTCCTTTTTCTTGAATCTGAGCAGGCTTCCTGGCTGCCGTAGCCAGTAAAATATTGCCGGGTGATGTGTCAGTTTCCAGACTCAGGCTGTACTGAGTCTGCCATTTCTATGGCAGGGATGGGAAGTTGCCACTTCTTACCTCTCAGAACAGTCACTTCTGGAGCCCAGGTGTGAGAAAACCCAAGCATTCTCCGTGGAGAGGCTCACAGGGAGATGTAAAGAGGGACCCAGGCCCCAGATCCCAGTTCTAGATGAGTTTACAGCTAGTGGTCAAGGCCAGATTGCTACCTTTGAAGCTGACCCTCTATCCCCGTGTAGCTGTCACAGGTGGATTTAGCCCATAGCACAAGAGAACTATCTCTGTGGAGTCCTACCCACATGACGATTGGACCCAAATAATTAAATGTGGTCATTTTAGGCCACCAGGTTGGGGGTAGTTCGTTATAGTAACGATACGTAACTGGAATGCTCACCAATAGCTAAGCAGATACATCAACAAACTGATATTTTCTATTGTGTCTCCTCATTTGTAAGCACATCCCCCCCCAATAAAGTACTCAGCTGCTCTTTCGTCTAGATCAGTGTCCCCCATGGACAGCTTTGAATCTATTTGTAAAGTTCGATTCCAAGCTTGTTCGATCCCTAATGCGGTGGCAGTTATTCGTTCTCCGGTTACACGCCCCTTTCTGTGGTTTTCTGAAATTCTCATCAGGAGAAAGAGGACTGCTGACAGCATGTTCCCTCAGGATCGCAAAGGATGTGGAGAGGAAAAGTAGCTTTTTACAAGAGTTAGAAGCCTTTACTATGTTATTATTAATTAAAATATTTTTACTTTGTGTGTTTCTATAAGATACAACACATCTCACTTTAAAAAACCACAGTTACATGTACAAATCACTACAATGATAATACCATAAGAGAATTAACAGTTCTCATCCCTAACCTGTGCTCCAGATCTTGTCTCTTATAGATTCTTTGTGAATTATGACTTTTTCTCCTAGATGCCCACCTTCTCTCTGCCTACTGACATATTCAAGTCTATCCCTTGTTTTGAATAAACGATCTATCCCTCAGCCTAGCCATCCCTCCAAGATAGTACCCTTATTTTCTTTGCCCTTTTGTTAAAAACATTTGGTTTTTTAAAAGATTTTATTTATTTATTTTTAGAGAGAGGGAAAGGGAGGGAGAAAGAGAGGAAAAGAAACATCGATATGAGAGAGAAATACTGATCAGTTGCCTCTTGTACGGGCCCTGACCAACCAGGATCGAACCCACAAAGGAAGCCTGTGCCCTGACCAGGGGCCCAACCGGCAAGCTTTTGCTTTGTGGAATGACACACAACCAACTGAGCCACACCAATCAGGGCAAACACTTCTTAAAGAGAGGTCTACTCTTGATGTACCTCCCTTATCTCACCCACTGCTTCGCAAATGTCTCTCAATGAGGTCATAAATGACCCCGCATATTCCGAACCTAAAAAACCTTTAGACAGAGTGGTACCCTTGGCATAGCATTCATCACTGATAACCGTTTCTTCCTTCTTAAAATACTGTTTATTTTACTGCTGTGGCACAGTCATCTTCAGGTTCATTTCCTGTTTCTGTGATTGCTTCTTCTTAAGTTCCTCTTTCTTCCCACCAGTTCCTTTCCTTTCCCCTTTCTAGATGATTCCCCTCATACCTATGGCAAAAATTGCTCTTAGGGTCAGAACTCCCTGTTGAGTTCCGAACCTTTATATCTAGCTACCTATTCGATATTGTCACCTTTCCTGAATGAAAACTGTCATTTTCCTCTTGCCTAGTTGTGATCAAGCTTTCCCATACTTTGTTTCTTATCTCTGTGAATGACAATATCTCCAATTTGTTAGGAAAAAAAGAAAAGAAAGAAAGAAAAAGAAAGCTCTGGCTGGTGTGGCTCAGTTGGTTGGACATCATCCAACAAACCAAAAGGTCACTGGTTTGATTTCTCATCAGGGCACATGCCTGGGTTGTGGGTTCAGTCCCTGGTTGGGGTGCATGTGGAAGGCAACCAATCGATGTTTCTCTCCCTCGCTTTCTCCCTTCCTTCCTCTCTCTCTCTCTCAAAACAAACAAACAAACAAACACAAAACAAAACAAAATGAAAACCCCACTCAACCAGGAATCAAGCTTGGTTTGCCCTCTCTTTCTCACATCTCTCAAGTTCAATCACCAAGGATTTATTTTCTTACTTCATTAAACTCACCCAAGTCTGTCCACTTATTTCTAATTGCTCTATTTCAATTCTGTCCTTCTGCTTCCTATATCGACCACTCCAATCCATTGTTTACATTCCAGTTCACATAATCACTCTAAAAAGCAAGTCTGAACCTCTCATTCCCCTGTGTAAAGACCTTCAAGGACACCGATACCCTGTCTTTTATATTTTATGTTTCCCAGAGCAATTCTCACCCAACCTACCTTTCAGAGATTGTGAACTTTGCACACATGACATTCCAATTCCTTTTCTAAACCATCATTGGAAAACACCAGATCATAGTTCAAGTTGCTGTGATAGATGGCAAAGGGCTAGATCACCTTTCTTCATAGACTCCTTTTCTGTGACATGCTGGGCAAACCTCGCTGCACCACATTTAAAATGAGACCAAAATCATTTGAACTTTGAGAAAACATCTTTTAAGAGTTCTACCTGCTAACTTTAGAGTGCCATTTATTTTGATTAAATGTCCTTTTTGAACCTACAACCTTCTGTTATTCTCTATGAGACAGCTCCTGACTGCATTTTGCTGAATGATGGCAGCAGGCGTCACATGAAATTTTTCTTTGCCTTGTTTCTCTTTCCAAACTAAAGCCAGTCTGTTCCTGGCGTTTACCTGTCTGTTGAAAGGACGTACTAGGACCCTGCGACTACTTGCATCCATTATCATCAGGTAGGACTGTGTGGATTCTTACTTTAAACACAAATCTGTGTGCTTATTTTTTCCAGATTTGTATAATTCCAGTTTAGACTGTGTGGTGGCAAACTAAAAATATATATTTTAAGACTGATTTTTAGTTTACTCTTAAGCCTCTGGGTTTTAAGTCAGATTTTAAACAATTCTTGTTACACTTCGGTGCAATAGCAAAGGCTAAGGAAAAGCTCAAAACAACTCGGCTTACACTTACCGATTTACAAACTTAGCGGATCTTATAAACAATGAATAGAGCCATAGTCTGATTCAGAGATCCCAGAGCTTTATCTTTTGCTTGTAATAGCTACATATAGTAATACTTCGCTAGTTAGAACACTTAAAAAGAAAATGTTTAGAAGTCATTCCTTTTCATTACAGAAAGTAGAAAATACAAAAAAAGAGAGAAAATTAAATTTGCATATTCCTTATATATTACGAAGAAGATCTGTTAACTTTCTACAATGCTATCCTTTAACTATACACAGTTTCTGCTACATGATATATACTTAGTAAAATACATAGTTGTTGAATGGAGAAATGTATTTAAATGAAAATAACAGTAATTTCTATATCTTAAAGTAGTTCTTTAATATATTAACAAAAGTATATTGTCCATTAGATAAGCAACCATTTCCTTATATGCAACAATTTTCCTTTCATTAGGCACCCAAGTAATTTGTTATTATAAATTAATGCAAATATGATCTACCTTGGTTATATACCCTGTCTACATTTTGTGATGGTTTTCTTAGACTAATATGTATGTATTTCTATTTGTTTTTATAAATATTATGAAATTGCTTTTCAGAATGATACTCTTTAATTCATACTCTAAGCAAAAATGGCTGAGAATACCTGTTGCATAGTACCTTTGTGACGCTAAACATTCAATTTTCAAATGTGAATTTTACGGGAAAACCATTTTATATTATTTTAACTTAATTGTTTTGGTAGTATAGCTACTGTTTTCATTTATCAGCAATATTACTTTTGTGTGTTTTCTGTCTGAATCTATTGACAAGATCTTTCTCCTAACATTTATTGAAAGCCAGGCACTATTCTGAGTGTTTTACATGTAAGTGACTTACTTGATTCTCACAACAACCCTGTAAATAATAAGATATTCTTATAATCCCCATTTTACAGATAAAGGAAAAAGCTGAGATAATTTCTGATGTTGTCTAACAAGATGTTTTTCTTACTGATTTGTATAAACCCTTTACATATTTAAAATATTAGCCAGGTAGACAATTGCATGGCTAATGGTTTTATGCTATACAAATTGTCTTCAGTTAGATTTATCAATAAGTTTTATGTTGTAAGTTTAGTCACTTTGGTGAACTTGTCAAGTTCACCAAAAGCTTAAGTTTATAGGGTCGTTCATTGATATATTATCCCTGTATATAGGGTTTACTTGTTTATTTGCTTTTCTGTTTATAATTATTATCAATTTCCATACATTTCTCTCACTAATTAATACATTCTCCACTGATTTGTGAGATGCCTATGAAGTGTACCTAGTGCAGATGTTCCTCTACTCATGGAGTGACCGTATTTTGCTGTGCGTAATGTGCTCCCATGTATAATGTGCACCCATGTTTTAGTGCTACCCATGTATAATGCACATCCTTATTTTCCCTCAAAAACTAGGGCAAAAAAAGTGTGCATCATACATGGTAAAGTACAATATGTTCTGAAAATACTGTTTAGTTAAAAATGCATTTAATACATCTAACCTACGAAACAGTATAGCTTTCCCATCCTACCTTAAAGGTGCTCAGAACGCCTGCAGTTGGGAAAAATCATCTAACACAATGAACACACTGTAGAGCATCAGTTGATGACCCTTATTGATTGTGATCAGCTGATTGTGTGGCTGAGTGGGAGCTGTAGCTTGCTGCTGCTCCCAGCATCATGAGAGTATGGTACTACCTGTTACTGGCTCAGGGAAAGATCAAAATTCAAATTTCAACATATGGTTTCTACAGAATGCATATTGCTTTAGCACCATCCTAAAGTTTAAAAGTCATTAAGTTGAACCATATGTATATGTACATAAGTATATATGTATATATACAAACACAAGTGTATTTTGAAGTATTATTTTATTTAACTTTTGTCACATGATGCATATTTTCAAATTACATTGTTTATTGTGGTTTATAAAACAGTGTACTACATGAGATGAAAATCTCTTGTTATTTTTCCTTTGAAATGTCTTTGACTTTTTTAAATACCACAAAACAAATAAAATTCTATTGGATTGTAATAAAATTTAACATATATTTTAAAATAAATTACACTGAATTTTTATTTCATTTTACTTTCATTTAATTTATGATCAATTTTTATGGTATAAAATTAGTTTTCAGGACTGGAAATAGGGAATGTAGACATGTCCCTTAGAGCGAGGGATATAAAGGAAAGAATAAACAAATGGGACTACATCAAATTAAAAAGCTTCTGCATGGCTAAAGAAAACAAGTTGAAATTGCTGATATAGACGATACTCTGAAGCAAAGAATCTTGGTAGAAATCATGCATTTTTGAAAACGCACGCAATCATTTTGATCACAGCTTAATAGCTATTCCCCAGTGTTTGGTCTAAGAGAACCCCAGATAGAATTTCACATAGGTTGAACATTGGTGAGATTTCTCTTTTACTTGTGCTAAAATGAGTAGCACCTCAGTTTAAGGAGATTCCCCAAGTCGTTTCCTCTTGCTTTACCCTGTTATTTTGCTACTACAACTTGTAAGTATATAGCACAACTTTGTATATTAGTTTAATATCTGTCTTTATAATTAGTCGGTACCCCTAACAAGGCAGAGGCTATTTCTGTTTTGTTCTTCAGGATGTTCTCAGTGTCTGGCATATCATTTGACAAACGGGAACACTGAAACATACTTATTGAGTAAGTAAATGAATGCTATTGACTTGTTGAGGTAATGTGTACCTTATGAGAGAGAGAAAAGCAAGCCATTCAGAAACATTGCTGCAGTTACATACCTAAAGAATTCCATAACAGGGGTTATATTGCTCTTTGTAACTGAAGTGTAGGTGTTCTGAAATTATTTCTGAACAATTATAATACAGATTATTAGCAGCTTTTTACTCATTCCGTCTTGTCAAGTATCATGTGTGGCAGATGTAACCCCTTTCGTCAAATCAAATCGACTGTGTGTATATATTTTGAGTGTGCACAGCAAGGACTTGCTTCAGTTACTTGTATGTAGTTCTCAGGTTTTCTATAACAGCAGCGTAAAATGAAATTCCTGGAAGCTCTCCTTTAGCTTGGAGTTAGGCTCATAGCAATTATCACAACTTGTACTTACTTTGGTATTGTCTTTATATGTTTCACAGCTGTGCTTCCTTAAGGCAAGGATGGCATACATTTTTCTTGCACCTCATTAACATTGTTATTTGTCTCCTAGGCACTGTGTGTGATTCCTGAAAAATGGAGTCATAGTGACTTTATCTGTGATAAATTTACTATTATTTGGAGATGTTCTCGATTGGCATTAAATTTTATTGAACATTTCAGGAGTATTTTTATTCTCCTTAGGGGTCTTAGCATAAGTTTACACCAAAAATTATTTTTAGCTCAGAGTAGAAAAATTCTTAGAAAAAGAAACATATTTATAAAAGAAAATCATCCCAAAATAAGCATTATCATATAATTAGTATTTCAGAGTTCACAGATATATCTTGGTTACATTATATTTCACTGACCATATAGTACTTTTATTTAATAATAAACATGAATAGGTTGAATGTTGTGTATATATAATATGTCATCTAAAATATAGTACACACGGTACCAGCTTAAATAGGAAAAGATTGAATCACAAATTTATTGAACCTAGACCACAACAAGACACAAATAAAGCAAGTGTGTCCTCTTGCATTATGATGAGGAAAAGAACAGAATGGCTTTAGGAACTGTTTCATAAACATAGATTCAAGTTCAGAATTGTTATTATTTAAGTATAGAAAGGTTAACTAGACCCAATGACATCAGCAGAATGGCAGAGCAGGAAGCACTGGACTATTCTTAGCCCTATAAACATACCAATTAAGCAACAATTCACCAAAAAATTCCTGTTCTGAGAAATCCAGAAACTAAGTGCAAGGCTCTTGCACTGTGGGCAAACACCACACCAGACTCACTTAAATTGGCAAGGAGATTTGGGACACCCTCTCACTGCAGTTTGTTACCTAGGTGTGTGCCATAGGATATGAAAGAGACCTCATCCCTCCTGACTTCCACCAAGGGAAGAATAGTGTTGATTGCACATCCAGCTCAGATGGATGCACCGCAATGCAGCCTGGCAGAGAAAGGCAGCGGTTTGGGCTAGAAGATGTCATAACTCGCCCACATGGTTCATCACAGAGTGAGTTGGTGAAAATGTACCTAACAGACATTTACAGAACATTTCAATCCAAACCAGCAAAATTCACATTCCTTTCAAGTGCATGTAATACTTTCTCTGGCATGGATCACATGTTACTTCACAAAACAAATCTTGACAAACGTAAGAAGATTGAGGTTATAAAAATATCCTTTCTCACCACAATGAAAAACAATAACAACAACAATAACAATAAATCAAAGGCAGAAGGAAAAGTGGAAAATTCACAAAAATGTGGAAATCAAACAACATACTCTTGAACAACTATTGAGTCAAAGAAAACATTTTTTTTAAAAATCAGAAAATACCTCAAGGCAAATGAAAATGATAACACAATACACTAATAAGTACAGAATACAGAAAAATCAGTATTCAGAAGGAAATTCAGAAGGAAAAATCAGGATTCAGAAGGAAAGAAGTAAAAATTAAATGATCTCGAATAAGCAACCTAATTTTATATTTCAAGAAGCTAGAAAAGAACAAGCCAAAAAGTTAGCCCAAAGTTAGGAGAAGGAAGAAAATAACAAAAATAAGAGCAGAAATAAATAAAATAGAAAGTAGAAAAACTTAGGGAAGAAATCAGCAAAACTAAGTGTTACTTTTTGAAAATATAATAAAATTGACAGGCCCTTAGCTAGACTAAGAAAATGTGAGAAGGCTTCTATAAATAAAATCAGAAATGGAAACACCAATTCAAAAGAATCTAAGCACCCCCATGTTCATAGCAGCACAATTTACAATAGCCAAGTATTGGAAGCAACCTAGGTGCCCATCAGTAAATGAGTGGATCAAAAAACTGTGGTACATTTACACAACAGAATACTACACAGCAGAAAGAAAAAAGGAGCTCCTACCATTGGCAACAGCATGGAAGGATCTGGAGAACATTATGCTAAGTGAAATAAGCCAGGTGGTAAAAGACAGATACCATATGATCTCACCTGTAAGTGGAGACTAATCAACAGAACAAACAAGCAAGTTAAATGTAACCAGAGGCATTGAAGAAAAGAACAAACTGACAGTGAACAGAGGAGAATGGGGAGGGGAAGATAGTGGGGGGAAACAAAGGGGGAATGGTCAAGGAATATATATGAGGGACTCAAGGACAAAGTCAAAGGAGGGAGTTGAGGGTGAGGGAAGGGGGTAGTGGTGGGGGAAAAATGAACAAAACTGTACTTGAACTACAATTAAAAAAAGAGAAAGAAATGAAAGAAGATACATTACAACTGATGATACAGAAACAAAAATAGATCATAGGAGACCATACACTATCATACTGGTTAAACCCAAACAAATGGATGAATTCCTAAAACTACACAATGTACCAAAAGTAAATCATGTAGAAAGCCAGCACCTAAAAGACCCGTAACCAGTATGGAGAGAGAGTCGGTATTCAAAAGCCTGCCAACAACAAAAAAACCTAGGACCGGATGTTTTCACTGTTGAATTCTACTAAACATTAAAAAAAAATCATTTCAATAAAGTCAATTCCGCTCAAATGCTTCCAAAAAAATTCACACTAGTCTAAGTGATTGAGAGTTAATTACATGTAAAATAATAGTTTCTGAACTAGGTGATAACCAAGATCACTCGGGAGTCTTTCAAAAGATAGAAATAACCAAGTCTCTTCCCCATAGATATGATTCAGTAATTCAGGTTGAGACCTTGAAATCAGTATTTAAACAATATAATTTTGATGCAGAGCTTGGTTTTCACTGAAATGGTAGCTCCTTAAGAACTGTTGTCTATTCCCAGGAGAATGGCAGGTAGGTGCAGCCATGTGTGTTATCCAGGTGTTCTTTCACCTTTCTTCTTTTGATCTTCACAACTTTTTTACCCTTTAAAGCTGTATTGAGATGTGTCCGGATTTACCTAAGGGGGTGTGGTCTTCCTGAAAATATTGCCCCAGAGCTACTTCTGGGTTAGGGGTGGCTTTCTGGAGTACTGCTTTGTCCCGTGTGTTGTCAGCCACAAGAATTGAGCAAGTTGCTCTAACCTGTTGCTGTAGAAGAAAACCTCTCTCTCTCCCTCCCTCTCTCTCTCCCTCTCCATAGCTGCCTTTCTCTTTCAGTGTCTAAAACCAAATGATATAAAATCCTCTTTCCAAATAGTAACTAAATAAGAATGAATATAGTTTAGAGTTTTTTGTTTTCTTTTAATGATTTTTACTAGTAGTAACAAGTAGAGAACAAAAAGAATGAAACAGTTCACCAAGGCTTTAAGGTCTAAAGGTGTCCAACTCCTCTTTGAAGTGTAACTGCTAAAACAATTTTCCTTCCTCTCTTTTAACTTCTCCTGGGAGTTAGAAACAGCCAGGTGAATCTAGCTACTTTTCATTCCTTGGGTTAATAGACCAACACTCTCCCACCTCGCAGATCTTTTTTCGTACTCGCTTATCTTCGATTTTACTCAAATTCACTTAAGTGGGTGCAAGCAATGCTGACACAGTGGGCACTTGGCTTCAACCATGAGAGCAAGACAGCTTTTCTTAGTGGACAACACCAAAATGAAAATTTTAATATTGTTCTTAATATGGTCCCCAAAGGAATCATTTTGTGTGATCTCAGGTTAAGTGGGCAATCACTCCCCAACTATCATGGTTCTCATGCAGTGGAGGAATTTACTTCAGTGCACTGGTTGTCCATCAGCACACTGGAAGACTTGTCTGAAGCGATTCCTAGATACTAGTTTTCTTCTTTCCTGCCTCCTCCAGTAATCAGTGTCAAACCTCACATTCTCTATGGATGTGCAATTTCGGTTACGTTTATGTGGGATGCTTGATTAGGAAATGCTAAAACCTGTTCAATAAATATACTGCTTTACACACAAGGCTTTCAAGGTAGGCTGGTTGATTACTTTTGTTGTTTCAGAAGATATTATTGTATAAATAAGGCAACCGATTACATATATTTAGCTTCAAAGATCATCTTTCTTTCTTTAATATTTTTTCTCTCTGTAAGACCTTTTGAGTTGTGAGGGTCCTGAGTTTGGAAGGAATTAAAGGAGAGTTCTGGGAGGTGCTTTCAAGAAAATATCTGCATAACAGCCTGGCCACGGTTATAAACATGTAGCATCTCCTGATAAGATCCTCCATAATAGGTAGAATGTAAAAGTATTTCCAAAGAAGCATATGCTTTACCGACACAAAATATTTTCCATGTTTTACAATTTTAAAAATGCATTTACAATGGAAACATTTTCTCATTCTTTACATTTTATTTTAGTACATCTCAAGTAGTATGGTTTTATACAATATATCCTACAAGATAATGATGTTTGTACAATACATCTATGAACTGCTGTTTTAGTTGATACAGAATTCATATATGTGCTCAGTAATATTTTGTGGTGTGGAGAATTATACAGTCTCATCTTTTGAAAGCTGATATGCTTACTGGTGCCTTGCCCCTGTGTAGTTAGTCTGCACCCTCTTTATACCAGAAGAATGACTACATGTATAACAGCTCCTTTAAAGTTTTCTGTTTTGCCTTCTTTTTTTTTAAACCTTAGGCTCAAGAATTTGTCACTTACAACAATGTCACATAGCCTACTCAGTGATTCACCAGCACTGTGCAACAGGAGACAGAATGGCAATCGTTATTCTGCTCGCATGTTAGAACATAACTTTTTTTTTTTTTCCTGGGGAGAGATTGCATTATTCCAGACCAAGTCCTCAAACATTTTTGAAGTATTACCGTTGTTGACACTTGGGAGAAGTAAAAGGACAACCACAAGATTCAGTCCCCAAGAGAAGCTCTTGTTGCCTCACATGTTCCTCTTTTAGGCGAATGCATTTATGATTTTTCTTTAAGAGTACGATTCAGGAAGCCCATCTGTGGTCTAAGGCCTCAGGATTGGAAGGGTTGAGTCATTTAATTCTGATAATTAGGCAGGTATAATGGCGACTTACTTTTTCAGGAAACTAAGCCTGACATCCATGGGTAGAACCGGGCCACTGAGCCAGAAAGAAGATTGGATGGCCCGCTTGTTCTGTGCACTTTAATTTAGTACTTGGAGTTGATTCTTTTTGCTGACTGCCTTACTTATCAGTTTATTAAAGCTGGCATTGGCTTTGTTAATTCAATTTGTTTCCTCTACATGATATTTATTAGTGGCTTGTTTTGTTTTAGTAAGGTGGCAAAATTTTATTACAATTTTTAACTGTCTCATCAATAAAGAGTGGTTTGGAATATAAATTGAATTTGACTGGGAGTTGACTCATCCATAAAAATTGTATTTGGACATAAACATGTTTTGGCTGTAATGTGGCTCAAGTATGAATTTTGTATTGTTTTTTATAATTGTTCCACCATGAGATACTAAAGTTTTAAAACCCTTAATAAAATGTTCAGTTCTATTCAGCTAAATTGAATATATGATTGGCAATTAATATGTGCCAATATATGTAAAAGTTCAATACAGGTAAAAGATATGGCTTACTTTGAAAAAGCCAAATATGTAGTTGGTATGTCTGAGCTTATATGTGCTTAATGATTAGAGGACTCCATAAGAGAGTAGCATTAGTTATCAAAAAATCATATTTATTGATTTTAAATTTTTTACATCTTCTGAAATTGGGTTGTGATGTGCATTTGTTATGCATGTGTAATGTCACAAAGTCTTCCTCTCCTTTGTCATTCATAACCACAGATCAAGCTGTTTTTAAGATGTATGGTTTGTTTTGTAACTAGCGGTGTCTTTTAATACGCTGGGTGATAATGACAATAACTTCTAGGGAAGATCAAAAAGTGAAAACTACATCAGTGTGCAAAAATATTAAAGGGGGTTTGCAGAAGAACCCCAGGCATAAGGTATAAAGACAGTTGCGAGAAAGGAAGAGAAGAAAAGCTACTCCAGGCAGGAACAGGAACACAAGCCCGCAGTGTTGGAATGAGCGTGATCCGGTCAGAAGCTGTGGAGATGGATTACCAGCGGTAGAAGGTGACTCAATCAGAGTCATGGAGATTCTTCATAGGCAAAGCGGGCCCTGATGCTGGAGTGTGGGCTTGGACTGGGTGCTGGATTAGTTTGGTGTGGTAAGGGAACACTCTTTACGGACTTCAGAACAGGGCAGCAGCACAATGAAACAGTGTCTCCACCTCTACTGGTCACTTGTAAGTCAGGAACAAGTTGCTGAGAAAGTATCTAGACATAGAAAAAGGTAAGAGAAAGAAGATATATTTGGGTTCTTAAGCACATTTGAAAGAAGAATGAGCAGCTGGGAAGACTGAAAAGCTGAAAGGTCTGTTTCAGACCAGACAGCTCATAAACAGCGTGCACGTGTAAATAAACCTTTTATGGAGGACTCTGTTAATGGTGAAATGAAGGGGCAAACACTTAAAAACATGACACTGTGCTGGATATTCAGATAAGTAAGCTGCTAGGTATGTCCAAAAGTAGAAGGAAAAGGTGATAAAAGAGAGAACAAAATAAAAAAGGAAATGCTATTTCAGTGCAGGCATGGTAATAAAGGAAGAAAAAAAGAATTATATCCATTGAGTAAGCAGATTTTAGCTCCTTAAAGACAAGTACTATAACTTGTTGCTTTTTAAAAATCACAAATGATACCTTGGATCTTGAAGTCACTCTAGATGTAGTTGTTCATCTACAACCAGTGAAAGAAGCCTTGTCACAATTTAGTAACTGGTTAAAGTTAGGATTCAAAACAAAAATGACTCCCAGGTTTTGAGATGGAATGATTAAGGGGTGAAAAACATTTGACGTGAAATAAGAAGAATAGTGGCCCCCAAAGATGTCTAGTCCTTATCCCGGGCACCTGAGAGTGTGGTAGGTTATATGGTAAAAGAGATTTAAGGCTGCAGATGGAAAATCTAGGTGGGCCCAGGGTAGTTACAAGTGTCTATAACTTGTGGAAGAGGGAAGCTGCAGTTTCAGTGTCAGAGGAATGCCATTTGAGACAGGCTCAACTGGCCGTTGCTAGCTTTGAAAATGGAAGGAGGGCATGAGCCAAAAACTGTGGGAAGTCTCTAGAAGCTAGAAAAGGCAAGGAAACAGGTCCCCGTAGGGCCTTCAGGTCAACCAGTCCTGCTGATACCTTGATTTTAGCCTGCTGAGACCCATTCTAGACTTCTGACCTTGGGAATTATAAGAAAATACACTTGATTTGGTACAGTAGCAATAGGACACTACTACCAGTTGTTTGTGGGGGAACATGTGTCAGCATTTAAAAGTGTGAAAAGCATTAATTTTGCTGTTTGAGATACTGACTGCGTGAATATCTAAGTGATGCAGCTTAGGGCAATTGCTTAAATAATGTGGGTGTCAGTTTCCTTCTTATTTCCCGGGCACCCAGAAGCCTGCTCTTGGCTGCGTTCCTCCCTCTCTGACTTGCCTTTCTTTGACTCTTCCTCCCTCTCTTGACTCTGAAATCGGTCCTGGTCTCTAGCCTTCTAACTTGTTCCTCATTTCTGATTTCCTTTTTAATGATTTGACTCATATTCTTATACTTCCAATTTTCAAATATTTATTTGCCAAAATGAGAAGTCCACTCTTTCTATCTTTTCTTCAGATTACATCATGTTTGCAAATGCCTTTCTGGCACCACTGAAAGGACACAACAAGCTCAACTTCTCTGTAAACTAATTTACCACATTTTCCTTTTCCCCGCCTTCCTTTTCAATATTTCACTTCAATTTCAACGGTACATGCCTTTTAAGCATCTAAAACATCAATGCTTTATTTTTTCTGGATAGTTAAATCACTTATTTTTGTTTTCTCATCATCCTCATTGAGGAGAAGAAGCCTAGAAAGGAAACGGACATGAACACAATATATATCAGATACTAAAATAGAGCTTTTCTTACACATAAAATAGGGATTTTTGAAAAATATTAAGCGGATTTAGTTAAACTGAAGTACCAAGTTTCTCTGTGTCTCTCCAAGCATTTGCAAAAGGCATTCATAACTTCTAGAGAACAGCAATGCCATGTAAAATAGGGATTGGCCAACAATTTTTTTGTAAAAGACCATAATCAATATTTTAAACTTTGTGAGCCAGATATCATCTTTGTCTCACATTCTTCTTTGGTTTTTGGGTTTTTTGGTCATTTTTTAAGTAACTTTTTTTTAAATGTAAAATCTATTCTTAGTTCATAGACCGTTAAAAAACAAACTCAATTTGGCTCACAGACTGGTTGTTTTGCAGACTGTAGTTTGTCAACTAGAACAAATAGGACATTGCTGAATTGTGTCATCATAAGAAAATAAGTTGAGAAAGAAAAAATGTTTCCTCCATTCTAAATTATAAATCTTTCCTTTCATCTATCAGGAACTAGTTCAGGTAAAACTGGATTATTTTTACTATTAGCTATCACATAGAGAAATTGATTTAAAGGATATTTCTAAAAGACAAGAAAGAAGTTAAAAGACCTCCTGGAGCTGAAAGATAAAACCAAAGAAAAAGAGAATAAGAGAAAGGCCAGGAGTTAGCCACTTCTTTGAACCCTCACATCAAATCAAAAGGGTAGGGGTGACAGAAATTTCTAGTAATATTTGGAAGGAAGGATTTCAGAAAAGAGGGAGTTGTTCTCTTCCCTCCATGTATTGCCCAAGAAAATTGTAGCTCATTAAAAAACCACCTTATTCCGAAATGTTTAAATGTGATAGCGCAAATTTGGTAGAAGGTGGTGGTAGACATGGCCCAAGATATCCCTCCTGACACACTAGGCTGCTGTTAGGCTTGCAGGAGATTTAAGTATCCTAATACCCTGGAAGCAGGAAGCTAGGTACTGAAAGAACTGGTGGAGAAGAGGCCTGGTGTTTGAAAAGACAAGGGAGCTTCACAGCTTCATAATGGTGGAATCTGTAAGGGACTGTAAACATCAAAAACAAATGCAATTCTAATTTATATTTGAATTACCTGACAGACAAACTTAGCGGTAGGGATCCAGGGACCAGGCCAGAGCAACTATCTCCCAGTGAATATTCATAGAACAGTGTGTTGGCCATGGCTATTTCTCAAGATTCAATCAAATAATAATGGAACAAAAAAGGCCATGCAGTTTTTGATACTCTCCCCATTGAGATGTTCATTCTATATCCCTCCCATTGAATCAGGTTGGATTGTGTGACTGCTTTGACCAACATAACGTGGTAGAAATAACATGATGCCAATCTTCCTACCCAGGCTTAAGGGGCAGGCACATTCTTCTTCCTGTCTTTTGCAACACTTACCTTTGGGACACTCCTTTTGGAAATCTCCTAACTCAATGTTTTGAAAGACCCAAGTCACAAGAGGAGGCTACATGCAGGCACTGAGGTCAACACCCTCAGCTGAGCTGCCAGTCAACAGCCTTCATCCAACAATGTGAGGGCCACACTGGATGTCTAGCTGAGTGGATCCCTTAGAGATATCTGTAACCGTAGCTGGTTTCTGATTGCTTCTGTATGGGAAACCTCTGTGTGTCAACCTAGTTAGCACACAGAGCCTTCAGAGACAGTAAACAACAACAGATAATTGAAAGGCAGGCCAAGAGCACTTCATCACTACATGCAGAAGAAATATCCAACTGAATTACTCATGCCAGGGGCAAATTTTTCATGAATGAAAAGTAGCTTTTAATAATTAAGTGACTTAGATTTCAGGGTTAATTTTTACCACAGCCAAATATATGGTTTCTCAAAAGTTGTGGGTTTGAAACTCAGCTGTTAATCACGGTACGGCCTGCAGACCCAAAAGACCTTGAGATACTTTTAGGTAATCTGCAGGGTCAAAAGTATTTTTACATAATCCTAAGATTTTTTTTAAATGTTTGCGTTAATGGTGCAAAAGTAACAATGCCTGAAACTGCTGGTGTTTTAGCATGAATCAAGGAAATGTCACCAAACCATACTAGAGATAGTATTCTCTTCTAACATGCACTTGGATTTAAACACTTCAAAGTTCACTTAATGTCCTTGGTGAGGTAGTAAACATTGGTAATTTTATAAATTTCAACCCTTGAGTGCCCAGTTTTTTCTACTGTGTGTGTGACAAAATGAAAACGTTCATAAAATTCTATAGAGTAAAGTATTGTATTTGTCTCAAGGAAAATCCTTGTGGTTTTTTAAAAATTTTGTTTATTTGAATTGTGAGCTAATTTAGCTGGGGTTTTTTTTTGTTTTTTTTTCATGGATTTTTTTTTTTTTTCATTTGAAGAACAACTGACAGCAAAATAATGCTTATGTAGATTTAGGTATTAGGCAGAGGATTTCTTGAAAATGAACAAAGTAAGAAAAAAAACACTAATATCTGTTTCTGATAGTAAAATTAGTGTTTTCAAGGAAAAATTAGAAATTTGTTGTCATAGACCATGTAATACTCTTTTATCCTGTGAGGTCCCCGCCCTAAACTCCATGAATATTTTATATTACCTGACAAAAGGGACTTTGCGAATATAATTAAGGTTACCAAACATTAAAATAGGGAGATTATCCTAGATTTTCCCTGATGGCCCATCTGGTCACATAAGCCTTATAAGCAGGGAACTTTCTCTACCGGGAAGCAAAAGAGATGTGGCCAAAGAGGAACTCAGAGAGATTCAGAGTATCAGTGTGTAACATGCCGCTGCACGTTCGAAAATGGGAAAACCAACGTGGCTAGCCACGCAGGCGCCTTTAAAGAGCGGAGAGCATTCCTGGCTGAAAGGCTATAGAGAAGCAAGGACCGCAGACCTATGGCCACATGGAGCTGAATTCTGCCAACAACCTGAAAGATCTGGAAACAGATTCTCCCCGAGAGCCTCCAAATAAGAGACAAGGCTGGCCAATACCTTGATTTTACCCTTGTGAGACCCAGAGTAGAAGAAACAGCCAAGTCCAACTGGACTTCTGAACTACACAACTGTGAGATCATGAACTAGTGGTGATTTATTACTGCAATAATAGAGAACAAATATATTTGAAAAACTATCATTTGCTTCCTTAAGCTTGACAGGCATTGCTCATGAGATCTGTGGTGATATTAACGAATATGTTTTTGATTTGTATAATAAAATGTGTCAACATATGGAAGATCTGCATAATTCATTCAACTAATATTTTCCAAGAGATATTCAAAATCATGCATGAGTAGAAGGGCTATTCAAATTGCAAGGTAAAGGAGTGAAAATAAAGGTATAAAAATTCATTAATCTCATTTCAGATTACTCACTACTTACTTTTAAGAAACTCTCACTTGTTGAGTTGGGTTTTGTTACAGTATCAAAAAAGAATATCCAAAATTATGTAAAAATACTACTAAAAAACCCCTTCCTTTTCCAACAAAATATGTGTAGGAGGCTGGATTTTCTTCAAATATTTCAACTAAAACAATATATTTGAACAGATTGAATGCAGAATTATTTATGAGAATTTAGCCATCTTCTATTAAGCCAGACATCCAGACATTAAAGAGATTGGCAAAACCTGAAGCAGAGCCACTCTTATTCTAATTTTTTAGAAACATAGTGTTAGTACGTAATGAGTTTTTATTGTTATTTTAAAATTAATATGCATTTGAAAATGTTCTCTTTGATTTCTAATTTGGTAAATATTAACAGATGACCCATGCATGAATTATATTAACTTTTTAAAAAATTCAAATCCTGAGGTCAAGATGTTTGAGAACCAACGACTTCATTAATCTCCACAGAAACAGACTGCATGTGGACTTGAGAGCCCAGTGCCCAGTTCTATAAGAGGAGATGAGCTCTCTCTTCTTTTGTCTGTACCTAAAGAATCTTGAGAAAGAGGAAAAGAAGGAAAGATGCTTTGAGAGGGGGAAGCAGCCTTGGTTTTGAATTTGAGCTTTGAACTGACTGAGTCAAACTGAAAAAGTCTGTATTAAAATAGAGAAACTGAGTTTCCTTCAATGGGCCAGGTTAAGTTTACCTGCCTTACATCCCACCCCCCTTTTACCATTGGCAAAAACAGTGAACATAGAACATAGTAAGATCAGTTTTTTTAAAATTGTACTTCACCCCCTTTTTATAAAAGACAAAATTGAGGTTCAGGGAGCACTGATGTCACTCCTTGCCCAAATAGCTCCCTATTGCCTGTCCTCCTGTGAGGATTCATCCTCATAAAGCCAGTTTCTTGACAGTGCTTCCTGCCACCGAAATTTTGCCCTTATGGGCTTTAGATTCTATTCAAATCAGGTGGTTTTATCTTTCCTAAACATATAGCTTTCTTTCCTCCATGTCCTATACACTTATTTTGTCTTTAGAATGTCCTTTCCTTCTGATACACCTGGGGATCTTATACTTTAAAAAAGACAATTCATATGTCAACTCTTGTCTGAAGCCTGCTTTGACTACCTCCCTTAAGACCTCCACCAAGCGCGATTAATTGCTTCCTTCTGTGCTATAACATTTCACAGTTAATTCTAAATGGTGCTATAAATTGTTTAGTGGGGTTTGTGTGTGTGTGTGTGTGTGTGTCTTAGTAAAATGATGAGGTAGTATGCTATTTTTCTGATAAATTGTAGAATTCTACTTTTTCACCTTTGATATTCCATCGTACTCTTATTTCTTCTTTACTCATCCCACCTGGCTCCCTTATTCATGTTGGTGGCATAACTTTTAGTCCTCCTTAATATGTCAGTTGAGATGCAGTTGCACAGGAAACTGAATACTTACTGGGAAAAAAGGGGCAGGTGAGGGGGAGGGAAGATTGTTTATTTCTTAATCTTACCCGCTGCACTATGAGTGCTTGGGAGACAGGATTCTATCTTTGTGTTCCCAACACAGTTCTTGGGACATTTAGATGCAATGTTGAGTAAATATGTGGTTAATAAATGCATCAGTGATAAATATTAAACTGGATAATATCTTAGTCTTTTTAAAAGTCCCTCTAATTCTTAAGCCCTGTATTTTTCTCTGAACTTCCTTTCTCATTTTCTCCAAAAATTATTCTTTTTCTTCTTGATTTTTTCTTTTCCTCTGTCTTTATTTATATGTAGAATTCTTTCTCTCATTTTTTCTGATTATTTTTTCATTTCAAAAGGAATAAATATACAGACTTCTGATTTAAAATGACAGCAGACTCCAACGTAGACTTTCCTAGCCCCAATTTTACCACCAATGTGGGAGATACAGAGGAAATTTCACATCACTGCCACAAGTAAAGATAAACAAACTGCCTATTACCATTATGGTGAAGGTATAACAATTAATAGAAAAAAATTATTAGTGACCCATTCATGGTTTAAATAATTTGGTGATAATGATGATGATGGTGATGATGAGAACCATGACAGCAACCAAAGAGTACATCATATTTGTGAAGCTCTAAGAAATCAGGACTATGGGTATTACATTTACCATCAGGACCTAATAAACACTTTTAGCTTTTCATAATTTGCAGTCATTCAATGAAAAAAAAATTATAAGAAAGAATAAAATGATAGTAAAAATAACTGGAATTCTTAAATTAAACAGCAGCACTTTCTGTGTCAAGGGACTTGTGTGCAAACTTGGTAAAAGGTGAAAAAATACTGTCACATACAATTTTAGCAAAAAGGTCTGATAGGTTTTGTAAAATATTGGATGGTTAGTTCCTTCCTGTTTTATAACTAATTGGTTGGGAACTTTTATTTATTTTTTTATTTCCTGAGAATACATTGTTCACTTAGAAATTCTTAAGTTTTAAGTTAATTCATCTAGGATTTAACGTACATGAATAATTTCACTCTCATTATTGGAGTCTAGAGTGTTGATCTCTGACTTGTAAAACATCTTTCTTTGTCAGTTTTCTTCTCTTAGTATTTTGGGTGGAAATTCAAAATTTCTGAATGCTTAATTGTGTTCCATAAAAGCAAAAACCAAAATATAGTGTCTTGCCTTCTTTTACATCTTCCTGAAAAACAGTATAGAACTTTAGACCATACAATAAGAAAACTAAGGAAGGAAATGATATTATCCTGGGCTATTCCATTATGTTTTCTACTTTCCCATTTTGGTTATTCTAAACATCATCGATGATAATTGATGAATAATGAAGATTAGTGGTAAAATGATATCTAAGTTAATGGGTAATAAAATATTTCAAGATATAGAAAAATTAAGCCTCAAAGCTCCATATTATAGCATCAATATAAAGGGCTCAATGGCTCCACATGGTAATGACAAGATTTAATTTTTCTTGGATTTTGCAAAATAAGTACACCTTCTCTCCGACACCAGGAAAACCTGGAGTAAAAATAAAAATTATTAAATGTTAATTCTTACAAATAGACAGAACTACTCAAAAAAGAAACTAAAAAATTAAAATTGGATCTGATGAATTCTGATGGTGTACTAAGGGTTAATGCATGCCTGCATATTAGTGGCACTCACTCAGAAGGCTGTGCTTATCTCTGTACTCACTGTGCCTTTCCTATTCTGTTTAGAGCAAATAATCAGGACATAAGTTGAGCATTTTGGAAAGGGGTGGATGGGCCAAGGAGGCTACTGGAAGCACATTTTATCTCATGAACGATCATGTTGTAGTGCCTACAAATGCAGCACTACAGGCAGATTGGAGCCTGGAGAAACTATTTTAGCGACGTGAGCTCCAGACTGCTCTTCATTTTCTCTTCCTGTTCTCAGTGAGCATGGCCACATTGCAGAATTCACATTGGATGCTGAGCATTAGAGGAGGAAACTTGCATATAAACAAGCTCTACTTCTGAAATCTAAGAGAAGGTTTTCAACAGAATTACAGTATAGATCTAAAATCTAAGTGTAGCTCTAACAGTGATTTCTCTGTAGGCAAACATTGACTCAACATAGAGTTTTTTTATTTAAATAATCAAGAATTTTATTTATTTATTTTCTCAGACAATAAAGAATTTTAAATGGAAAAAGAAAACTAAACAACATGAGCTCTGCAAACAAATTTAATGGCACAAAGGATAGGGAATATAATTCTGAATATTCCAAAACTGATTTTCATGCATGAGCATATGTCCTCTAATAAGACAAGGCACAAAAATTTTTTAAAGAAGTGCAAAATAAAGAAGAATTACAAGGAGACTAAAATAATAAAGTCCTTATCACAATAGGTAAAGAACAAATCTGACATTACAGGAAATGACTGCAGGATGTGAATGATGAACTTTAAAAAAGAAATAAAAGACATAACTAAAAAAGGAGATGAAAATGTAAAGTGCAGATAATGACATCCAACCCAATCCTTTTCTGAAAAGGTCAGAAAAACCACAACAGAGACAAAAGTTTCAAATCAATAGTATTAATAAATGAGAAACCATTACATACTTAGTTCCTGGATGATGACTGTCACATGCAAATATGTGTTGAGTGGATGAAAGAAGGATTAATCGATAATTTTAAAGAAATACTTTCAAATGATAGTTTATAATCAAATAGGGCAGCAAAAATATTTTATTTGGTCTGTACAATGTCATTTTAAGAAAAAAAATTTAAGCCAACATTTAAATAGTGTGAGTTCATGCCTTCTTTTGAAAAACTAGGCTACTTGGGTACACTTAGACCTAATTTCCAAATTTCCAAATGGCAGTTTGAGTAGCAGCTGTTCCCTTTAGGTGGGACCTGTCTTTTCTCTCAGAACCATGTCACTGTCTTTATTACTTGTCTAGACACTGGAGTCATTGGAGTTTATGTCTCCTGCTTTACAACAAAGGAAAAAAGTCAGCAAGAGCGCGTTGAAAATGGCTTATAAGAATACAGGTGTATGTGGAGAGAGGTCAATGTGTCTAGAGATATTAAGGCAAACAATTAATTACAAAGACCAATAATACATTTTATAAGTATCTATGCTAAAATATGGTTGATCTATCAAATAGGAGAAGTCAGAATGAGTTCAGAGTTTTACTGTCAAATAACAAATATTAGGCAATAATGGAGAAATAACTACAAAATTTCAGGAGAAGCTTGAACAATTTATAAAGTTTATACTCAATTTGTTTTTCTGAATGCAACAATTTGTAAGGGGAACAAGGTCTTAAAAACACATTACCAACATATTATTGAGAAGCATATATGTATACATACATTTTACAGTCAGGTAGAGCTCAAGAATGTAAACATTTTGTTTAACAGGATGGTGGTGAGCTCTGAAACCATCTAAACCTAGAATTGCCTAAACAATTATTGCACATATGGCCAAGACAATAAATAGTAATGTCAAAATAGCTTCAAAAACAGAAAACAATATCTCAAACTCCAAATCCCATTATAACAAAGGTTAAATAATAGACATGTCATCAGCAGGCAGTGAAACATGTTATTATTTTTATATGAAAAGAAGAGAGTCAACAAATACCAATTAGTTCATGACTTTGATAATCAGATAAATTCTGGTTAAAAGATGCTTTTGAAAAACTTAAAGCTGAACAGCAAGTGTAAGAAAACAAAACAACACATAAATTACATAACAGCGATGATCTTGCCTGACCCCAAATGAGAACATTCACCAAAAGAGAAATGTAATTATAACCACAGATCATCCTGCTGCAATAATCATGACAACAGTTGCCATTTGTTGACTTCAATATCCATTGCTGGAGACTTCAAACTGGGTGCCTCCTTGTTCTGATTTTTCCACTCCTATTGGCTGACCCATTTAATTCACAACATAGTCATACTAAGGAGGATATTTTCATCCTCACTCTTACAATGAAGTTAAAGAATTTGGATAATTTGAAACAATCCACTTACCTAGTACTGGACATGAGAATCGAATCCCCAGAAACATCAGCCTATCTTTCCCACTAAGTGACAACCTCTAGTTCACTAAGAATGATTCAATAGGTAAATTCAGACTCATTACACCAACAAATAGAGAACTCCACACAAACTAAGGGGTGAGAGGAGGGTTAAATATTTTTGAGTGACATTTCATAAAGAGCTTTGACATTGCCTTTGTAAGAAATATTGGAATTTTGTTATATTTGTTTACATTTATTATACAAAGAGTACTTTAATTTTGTGTATATTTTATTGATTATGCTATTACAGTTGTCCCATTTTTTATCCCCTTTATCCCCTCCACCCTGCACCCCATCCCATCATCCCCACACCAACATTTTCCCACCACTACTTTGTCAAATATTAATTGATCATAGAGACATGGGTTTATTTCTGGGCTCTCTGTTCTGTTCCATTGATCTATGTGTCTGTTCTTATGCCAGTACCAGACCCCTTATGTTGGTGGGAATAATCCCAGCAGTGGAATTGCTGGATCATATGTTCTTATGCCCCAACCTGACCCCTCCCCACCTCACACCCTCAATTCTTCCCCCATTTGGCTTTGTGGATGGGTCCTTTATGCATGTTCCTTGTTGACCTTTCCCTCCTTTTCCCATTATCCCCCTCACCCTTCCCCTCTGCTTACAGTAAGTTTGTTTTTCACTTCAATGTTGCTGGTTATATTTCGCTTGCTTGTGTAGTTTGTTGATTAGGTCCCACTTACAGGTGAGATCATATGGTATCCATCTTCCACCGCCTGGCTTATTTCATTCAGCATAATGCTCTCCAGTTCCATCCATGCTGTTGCGAAGGATAGTAGCTCTTTCTTTCTGCTACATGGTATTACATCGTGTAAATGTACCATTGTTTTTCAATCCACTCATTTACCGTTGGGCACTTAGGTTGCTTCCAATTCTTGGCTATTGTAAATTGTGCTGCTATGAACATTGGGGAGCAAAAGTTCTTTTGAATGGGTGTTTCAGGATTCTTAGGGTATAATCCCAGCAGTGGAATTGCTGGGTCAAAAGGCAGTTCCATTTTTAGTTTCTTGAGGAAATTCCAAATGCGTTCCACCAGTGGTTGCACCAGTGTGCATTCCTATCAACAGTGTACTAGGGTTCCCTTTTCTATACATCTTTGCCAGCACTTGTTGTTTGTTGATTTGTTTATGATGGTCATTCTGGCTGATGTGAAGTGGTATTTCATTGTGGTTTTAATTTGCATCTCTCTGATGGCTAGTGATGCTGAACATCCTTTCATGTGTCCCTGGGCCCTGTGCATGTCCTCCTTGGAAGTGTCTGTTCAGGTCCTCTGCCCGTTTTTTAATTGGGTTGTCTGTCTTCCTGGAGTGGAGTCATGTGAGTTCTTTATATATTTTGGAGATCAAACCCTTGTCCAAGGTATCATTGGCAAATATATTTTCCCATACAGTTGGTTCCCTTTTCATTTGCTGATGTTTTCTTTAGCCGTGCAGAAGCTTCTTATTTTGATGAAGTCCCATTTGTTTATTCTTTCCTTTATTTCCCTTGTTTTAGGGGACATATCGGTGAAAATATTGCTGCATGAAATATCTGAGATTTTCCTGCCTATTTTCTTCTCTAGGACATTTCTGGAGTCGCGACTTATATTTAACTCTTTTATTCACCTTGAGTTTATTTTTGTGTGTGGTGGTCAAGTTTCATTTTTTTTCATGTAACTGTCCAGATCTACCAATACCATTTGCTGAAGAGGCTATTATTACTCCATTTAATACTTCTGCCCTCTTTGTCGAATATTAATTGATCATAGAGACATGGGTTTATTTCTGGGCTCTCTGTTCTGTTCCATTGATCTATGTGTCTGTTCTTATGCCAGTACCAGACTGTTTTGATTACAGTGGCCTTATCGTATAGTTTTTTGTCAGGTATTGTGATCCCTTCTGCTTTGTTCTTCTTTCTCAAAATTTCTGCAACTATTCAGGGTCGTTTAAGATTCCATATAATTTTTAGAAATGTTTGCTCTGTATCTGTGAAATATGTCATTGGTATTGTAATAGGGGTTGCATTGAATCTATAAATTGCTTTGAGTAGTATAGACATTTTGGTGATGTTAATTCTTCCTTCCATGAACATGGTATATGCTTCCATTGATTTGTGTCTTCCTTAATTTCTTTCCTCAGGGTTGTATAGTTTTCTGAATACAGGTCTTTAACCTCCCTGGTTAGGTTTATTCTTAGGTACTTTATTTTTCTTGTTGGTATAGTAAATGGGATTTTTTCCCTGATTTCTGCTTTTGATATTTCATTGTTGATGTACAAAAATGCCTTTGATTTCTGAATATTGACTTTGTATCCTGCTGTTGTGCCAAATTCACTTATTAAGTCAAGTAGTTTTTTGGTGGAGCCTATCAAGTTTTCTATATACACTATTATGTCATCTTCAAACAATGACAGATTTCCTTCCTCCTTTCCAATTTGGATGTCTTTTATTTCTTTTTCTTGTCTGATGGCTATGGCTAGGACTTCTAATAGTATGTTGAATAGAAGTGGTGAAAGCAGACATCCTTGTCTTGTTTCCGATCTTAGTGGGAAAGCTTTTAGTTTTTGCCCATTCACGATAATGTTGGATGTAGGTTTTGTGTATATAGCCTTTATTATGTTGAGGTATGCTCCCTTTATTCCCACTTAACTGAGTATTTTATCATAAATGGGTCCTGTGCCTTATCAAATGCTTTTTCTGCATATATTGATATGATCATGTGATTTTTGTCTTTCTCTTTGTTTATGTGATATATTACATTCATTGATTTGAGAATATTTTACCATCCTTGTGTCCCTGGGATGAATCCCACTTGATCATGGTGGATGATCTTTATAATGTAATGCTGGACGCGGTTTGCCAATATTTTGTTGAGGATTTAGTGTCTGTGTTCATTAGCGATATTGGCCTTTAGTTTCTTTTCTTTGTTGTGTCTTTATTTGGTTTTGGGATTAGGATAATGCTGGCCTCATAAAAAGAGTTTGGGAGTCTTCCCTCTTCTTGGATTTTTTGGAATAGTCTGAGAAGGACAGGTTTTTGCTCTTCCTGAAATGTTTTATAAAATTCTCCTGTGAAACCACCCAGTTCAGGGCTTTTGTGTGCCTAGAGTTTTTTGATTACTGCTTCAATTTCACCAGCTATTACCAGTCTATTCAGGCTTTCTGCTTCTTCTTATCTCGGTTTTGGAAGATTATATTTTTCTAGAAATTTGTCCATTCTGCCAAGGTTTTCAAATTTTTTGGCATATAGTTGTTTGTAGTAATTATTTACAATCCTTCGTATTTCTGTGGTATCAGTTGTAATTTCTCCGCTTTCATTTTTTATTTTATTTATTTGCATCCTCTCCTTTTTTTTTTTTTTTTCTGAAGGAGTCTGCTTAAAGGCTTGTTGATTTTATTTATCTTTTCAGAGAACCAGCTCCTGGATTTATTGATCCTCTGAATTGTTCTTTTAGTCTCTATGTCATTTAATTCTCTGATCTTGATTATTTCCTTCCTTCTGCTCGCTCTGGGCTTTGTTTGTTGGTGTTTCTCCAGTTTTTGAAGATGTAGATGTTGTTTATTTTAAATGTTTCTATCTTTTTTGAGTAGGCATGTATTCCTATGAACTTTCCTCTCAGGACTGCCTTCACTGTGTCCCATAGGCTTTGGAATGTTGTATGTTCATTGTCATTTGTTTCCAGGAAGTTTTTGATTTCTTCTTTGATTTCATTATTCATCCATTCATATTTAATAGCATGCAATTCATTCTCCATGAGTTTGAATGGTTTTGAGTTTTTTCTTGAGGTTGGTTTCCAGTTTTAAGCCCTTGTGGTCTGAGAAAATGCTTGCTATGATTTCAATTTTCTTAAATTTGTTGAGGCTTTTTGTGTCCTCAACCTTTGATAGGTTTTGTGTCCTATCATGTGGTCTATTTTTGAAAATGTTCCATGAGCATTTGAAAAGAAGTATAGTTTTCTTCTTTGGGGTGAAAGGTTCTATAGATATCAGTTAAGTCCATTTGATCTAATGCATCATTCAGTTCCACAACATCCTTGTTGATATTTTGTTTGGAAGATCTATCCATTGTTGACAGTGGGGTATTAAAATCCCCAACTATAAGTGTGTTGCTGTCTGTATCTTCCTTGAAATCCTCCAGGATTTTCCTTATATATTTGGGTGCTCCTATGTTGGGTGCATATAGGTTTACAATGTTTATGTCTTCCTGATCGATTCTTCATTTGAGTATTATGGAGTGTCCTTCTGTATATCTTTTTATGGCCTTTGTTTTGAAGTCTATTTTGTCTGATACAAATATTGCTACATCAGCTTTTATTTCTGTCCATTTGCTTGGAATATTTTTTTCCAACCCTTTACTTTCAGTCTGTGTAGGTCTTTTGTTCTGAGGTGAGTCTCTTGTAGGCAGTATATATATAGGTCATGTTTTCTTATCCATTCAGCTACCCTATGTCTTTTAAGTGGAGTGTTTATTCCATTTACATTTAAAGTTATTATTGATAGGTACTTATTCATTTTTTCCCTTTGTATCTGTGTTCCTCTCTCTCTCACTCTTTTTCTTTATCTTCTTAAGGTAGTCTCTTTAGCCCATCTTGCAATGCTGGTTTGGTAGAGATATATTCTTTTAGCCTTTTTTTGACTGGGCAAAAGACTGGGCCTCCTTATTTCATCTTCCATTTTAATTGAGAGCCTTGCAGGGTAGAGTAGTCTTGGTTGTAAGCTTTTGCTGTTCATTACTCAGAATATTTATTGCCATTCTCTTCAGGCCTGTAGTGTTTCTGTGGAGAAGTCAGCTGCTAGTCTTATTGGGACTACCTTGTATGTTACTTCTGGCTTCTCCCTGGTGCCTGTAAGATTCTTTCTTGGTCCTAGCTATCTGCCATTTTTATTATGATGTGTCTTGGTGTGGGTCTCTTTGGGTTCCTCTTGATTGGGACCCTCGGTACTTTGTGGACTTGTATGACTTTTTCTCTCCTCAAATTAGGGAAGTTTTCTATTATTATTTTTTCAAACAGTTTTTCTATCCCTTGCTCCACTTGTTCTCCTGTATTCCTATTATACAGATATTATTATGTTTCCTGTTGTCCTGCATTTCCCTTAACCCCTCTTCATTCTTTTTGAATCTTTTTTCATTTTCTTACTCTTTCTGGGAGTTTTTTTCTACTGTGTCCTCCAGGTCACTGATTCAATCCTCTGCTTCATCTAGCTTGCTTTTGATTCCTTCTACTGTGTTCTTCAATTCAGAAATTGTATTCTTCATTTCCTCTTGGTTCTTGTTGATAGTTTCTATGTCCCTTTTCATGCTGATATAGTTTGCAGTAAGTTCCTCATAGTTTCCTTGTAGTTTTTTATAATTCTCACTGAGCTCATTGAGTTCATTGAGTTTCCTTATAACCATTTTTTGAACTCAGTATCTGATAGTTTACTTGCCTCTATTTCATTTAGTAGTCTTTCTGAGGATTCCTACTTTCCTTTCGATTGGAGTTGTTTCTTTGGCTTCCCATTATGTGGCTGCCAGAGCAAAACCACACAGCCAGGAAAGAAACTCACTACCGCAAAGATAACTACCCGCTGTGATCCTGCTATCAACAGCAAAGGACCAGTATTATTAAGGCTGTAAAGAGATTAAGACTATTATAAGAAAGGAGCAAAATAAATTATAGTATAAAATCTAGTGACTTAATACGCACCAACTTGATGGATAAGAAATGAATGTTAAAAAGCTATGTAGTAAAGAAAATATCACAAATCATGGAGAAGACCCCAGTGGATTTCATCTCGGTAGCCTCTAGTATTTACTGCTATTTTTTCTTTCTGCATCCACCCCTGGTGATGTCAGATGTTGACCCCAATCTGACCTTAGGCAGTCTGTTTGAGACTTCCAAGGATCTACTGTCTGGCTATTTCCTTCAGCTGTTAATCTAGTCACTCTGTTCTCAGCAGTCAGGCTTAAGCACATAGGGCGGGGCAGAATCCCTTCCGGGGTTGGGGCTAATGTTTCCCTTCAGGTGCTGCTTCTGCTGAGAGGGGAGTGGCCTGTGTGAGCTTGATGGCTGCTGCCTTATGAGGGATGATTCAGCACTGGGATCCCAAAGGCCACTCTCTCAGTTCTCTCCCCAAAGTCTCCATCCCAAGTGTCTCTGGTCCACTCTGCCCCTCCCTTTGCAGGGATCTACTGTCTGTGGCTGCCACTCTGCACTCAGTAGTCAGACTTAAGCACCACAGGGCCAGGGCAGAGTCCCTTCTGGTGGTGGGGCTATTGTTTCCTTTCAGGCTGCCACTGCGGGGAGTGGTCTGCCTGGCAAGATGGCCTCGGCTGCGTGTGGGATGACTCAGCACTGCGATCCTGGCATCCCCAGTCTTGCCTCAGACGTCTCTAGCCCACTTTGACCCCACCTTTGCCGGAGCCCAGGGTAAGTGGCTACAGATGAAAATTTATGTGTTGGCCCTTTAAATGGCTCTGTCAGTCTCCAGCTGCCCATCTCTGGCAGAGAGCAGCCCTGCTGCTTTTTGCTTTTCACAGCTGGCTGTTATCTGTGTGCTTTTTGGGCTCCAGTGCTGTAGGCTGGGGATCCCTGCTTAAGCTCTTCTCAGGGGACTCCAGCTGGCTGCTTACAAATCCCTCTGGTGCTGCCACCTGCGCGTGCCCAGCCAGCCTTCTCACGTCTCTGCCGCACTCCTTACCAGTCAGGCTGTGCTGAGCTGATTCTTCTGTCCGTCCGAGGTTAGAAGGCTTGTCTCTCACTATTGTTCAGTTGTTTGTTCTGGGTGATTTCTCCACAGTTTAGTTGTAATTCCAGATTGGTCCTGGGAGGAGGAGGTCAGTGTGACTTCCATTCACTCCTCTGCCATCTTGATCAGGGCAGTACTTTTATTTTTAAAAATATCTATGAGTGTATGTTTTGGAAATGGGGTCTATAATCTTTTTAGTGCTTAGGACATGAAAAAAATGTTTACCTAGACCAATGTTTCCCTGAGGTGTAGTCAGCAAGCCATTTGGGTTCTAATCCCTGGGGGCAGGGTAATCAAAATACAGGGGTGCATAGCTCCCCACCCCACCCCCCAGGCATCTTGGTTGAGATTTCTAGTGGTAAGGCCTAGAAAACTAGAAGTTTAACACGTTATCTGAGTGACTTTAACATATGCTATAATGCAAAGATCACTATTTAGGTAAAATCTAAATGAAACTTGGTTCCTCCTGTCTGGGTAACACTTATTCTAGCTTGTCTGTTGCCCTTTCTAGTGGGCAGCTTCTAAAGTGGCTCCCAATTGATCTTGTCTCCTGACATTCACTTCCTTGTGCTTTCCGCTCCCTTTTGGTATCAGTTGGACTTCATGACTTCCTTGTACTGAATAGAATGTGACAAAGTAACGGAATGTCGCTTCTGAGATTGGTTACAGACAGGCCTTGGGTATGCTGGGCTCTCTCCCTTTTCTTTAGATATCACACCCTGTGAGAAGCAAACCTATGGGGATGCCCTTGAGTACGAAATTGGAATCAGGTGAGCTTTGAGATGACTGTCACCCCCGTTGACAGTTGACTGTCACCCCTGTTGATAGCTGACTGTCACTTCATTATAAGGACCTTGAGCCAGAGACATCCAGCTGTTCTGTACCCACATTTGTGACCCACAGAAACTATGATATAATAAATACATGTTGGTTTAGCTCCTGAGTTTTTA
The DNA here is from genome assembly GCA_004026545.1 of Mormoops blainvillei. Classification (NCBI taxonomy): domain Eukaryota; kingdom Metazoa; phylum Chordata; class Mammalia; order Chiroptera; family Mormoopidae; genus Mormoops; species Mormoops blainvillei. The sequence goes on along the minus strand of PVJD01002138.1, from coordinate 60,789 downwards.
GGGTAATTTACTACAGAATGCATAACTAATGTTCTCTTCAGACCTAAGATGTACAGGATTGTCCCCTAGGTTCTTATGATCCCAGTCATTTTTATTGTTCTCTCTTTAGATTGGTATTTCCCTGGCTTCTCCTCTTATGTTCTCTTCAGGATCCCTAATGACCCAGTTTCCTCACCCTTTAGTTACCTTGGGCTCAAATCTGTATTTACGCTCGGGTCAGTTCCTACATTAGGCCAGCCTGGACGGTCACTCTGGTACCTCAGTTTTGATATAGAGGCAGACTGGTGCATACTGCTGCTAATTTACCTCATTTCAACATCAGATGTCTCCATTTAACTATATTCCAAGGGACATTTGAAAGATGTTAACATAGTGGTCTCCTTTCAAAAGATTAAGTTGCTCCAGCTAGCTGAGTTTGTAGGATTAGAAATTATTTGAGGGTTATTTGCATAGAGATGAGAGTTAAATCCAAAAGAAAAGATGAACCTTCAGAATGTGAGAATGTGCAGCCCTCAAAATGTATATATGATGCAGTGTGTGTGTAGCAGGGGTGAGGGGAGGAGGGTCTGACGCACAATAATTTTTGTAAAGCTGTTTCTTAGGATATTGGAGGACTTTTTTAGGCTAGCCAAACTCCTAAAGGAATTGCTTAAGAGTAAATCTGTTGATAAAGCAGGAAGATGATGTAGAGGGCATAGTGCTATCCTCTAAATTTTCCTTAAACCCGCTGAGCTGTGAAGGCTGAATCTAATGTACTCTGTTGTGGCTCGAACCTCGGCCGGGAGTGTGTGATTCACCGTGTTGTGAAACAACGCGGACGAGAACTCTGGCCGAGAGCCTCCCTGTAGTATACGGTAGCGAGACGGCGGCTCGGCCTGCCGGTGCCAGATCGACTGATGTGCTGTCAGAACTACAAGTCAAGCTGTTTATTTGCCTTTGGGGAGAGAAAATGACCCGAAGATTGCCTGGAGTTTGCAATTTACAACTGTCTCCCCAGGCACTATGAAGACAGGCTTACTGCTGAAGCTCTGTATTTCACCCTTTTATCCCCTAAGCTAATTGTTTGTGTTAACACTGTAGCGATTAAAAGCGTGGGCTTTGAAGTCAGAGTACCCGGGTCAGGACCCTGACCCCATCCAGTACCTGCTAGTTCTGTGTCCTTGCCCAGAGTCTATGAATTCTCATCCTCAGTTTCCTCATCTGTAAATGGGTATCATTTGCAGGAGGAGAGAGTAATGAAGAGAACCGGGAAAAATATGTGGGAAACTATTAAAATACTGGTTGGCCCATAGCACTTAATAAATGAACTAGGAATAGTTTTAGTATTATTATTATTATTAATAATAACTCTGAATTTATAGGCTCCAGTGGAAAATCCTTTTTTCTAAGCAAGCAATCATGTTTTAATTCCACTTATCTTTACTTTCATAGTTAGGACATTGAATCTTTTTGAGAGACTACAGCTCTGATCAAATTTGAAGGCTTTAATTTTAAAAATAAAAGATTTTTTAAAGTTAAAGGCAAAATTAAATATATAATTACAAATGTATGTAGCTAGTTAGTATTTAGCTCTAAAATGTTGGTGTATTAAATTGTATATTTCTCCATATTTTTAAAAATTTAATATGTAATAACTTTACATTTGCTAATAGTGAATACTTCTGCATTTACTGAAAATCAACAAAATTGGGTTCTTTATGTTTGAAAAGAGGTTATTCCAACTCTAACATTTTTCATATAATTTTTCTTCAAATAAATTGCTCTTAGTGCTTCATTCATTACTCATGAAAAAATTTTGTATCTCCCCCTACATTTGCATAGATAAGGAATAATGTGCCCCTATTGCGAGTGCAGATCCCCAGCTTAAGTGCTTTTCTGATGAAGAATAGGTTAGGAATAGCCAGGTGTTCATTTTCCCACCAGTGCGATCAGCATTTAACTGGGAATCTTACATGTGTTCCTTCTTTTCCCTTTTCCTTTTCTCCTCAGAGGCAATTGTAATTGGACCAACTTGCTACAGGGAAGTCAGTGTTAGTGACAACATCTTTTAGCTGTTACAGTGTACACGCTCTAGAGTTAGACCAGGCAGTGCAGATCGCAAGCAGGCCTGGGTCCTTACAGGCCTCGACAAGGTCATCCTGTTAGAGTCTGGTAGATTAATTCCTACTTAAGATTCTTGATTTAGTGGCATTTATGCTAATGTTGGCACAGGGCCTGTGTTTAGTTAACAACAAGAATTTCTTTAAAACTATATTGTATTTTGAGAAGAACATCCCATCATAGTGTATCTTCCTTGAAAATTAATGTGTCAGAATCATTATCATGGTGATTGAACTGCCTGACCTTTTCTTAAAAGAGAAGCCTGGTTTCAAAACTTTACTTTTATTTCCATATATAATGATGGCATTCAGAACAGCTCTGGAATTTAAAGAAGTTTCCAAACCAAAGGGTGTTTGATACTTCTACCAATTATCACAGCTTTGAAAAGGCATTTTCCCAAGAGGGATATTAAATAAACCATAGATGAGTATTCTAGAGCTGGTCATTTCAGAGCTACATGACATTGCTGTGGATTTTCAGCATATTATAAAATATTAGGCTACTATATGTCTTATACCCCAAGTAGTTCTGTTATTATTCTCTAAAAGGTGTGTTATACTCTTAGAAGTTGATTCATTAATTAAAATCACTCATTCTATGATTATTTATTAAATTTGTTGAATTTATGGAATTGTTTCAGGCCACGTTAATTACAATAGTGAACAAACAAGTTCTCTTTCCTTATGGAACTTACTCGTTAGTGGAAGGAGAAAAATCAACACACTATGTGTAAGGTGGTGAAAAATGAAATGAAAAAAGAAAACAAAGGTACAAGAACAGCAACATATGAAGGGCAGGGGAGAATGGTATAATCAATGTGGTTAGATAACATCTACCTTCAAAGGCAATGTTGGAGTATAGGAGGAAATGAGGGGTTAGGCACGTTTAGGAAATGCCAATAGGAGCACGATTGGCGTGACTGAAAAGGCTAATGTGGCTGGAACAAAATGAACAAGGGGGGGAGTAGCAGGGGATGAAATCAAGGTTTATGAATGAAGAAGTTGCCGTGTTGAAACTTGGAGAACATTTTGAGGACTCTGGCTTATTTGAGCTGGCAAACGTTGGAGAATCTTGAGCAGAAGAAGGAAATGAGTTATCTTACATTTTAAAAGGATTGCTCTTCCCCTGGCTGGTGCAGTTCAGTGGATTGAGCACTGACCTGTGAACCAATGGGTTGCCAGTTCAATTCCCAGTCAGGGCACATGCCTGGGTTGCCAGCAAGGTCCCAGTAGGAGGTGTGTGAGAGGCAACCACACACTAATATTTCTCTCCCTCTCTTTCTCCCTCCTTTCCCCTCTTTCTAAAAATAAATAAATAAAATCTTTAAAAAGATAAAAAGAAAAGGATTGCCCTTGATGCTATGTGAGAATAGACTAAAGAAAATAGGGCTGATTAAATAAATTTAAAGAAAAGAAAATAGAGCATAAGAAGAGTCAGAAAGGCCAATTAGTAGTCCAAATAAGACGAGAACTTAAAATTGACCATTGGGTTTAGCAGCATGAAGATCACATTGTGACTTTGACAAGAATGCCATCACATAGCCATTTACATAAGCAGACAATAAGGTGAACTTTGCCATACTGGCTGCTTATTAGAGAGCAGCACCTGTGGAGGGAGAAAGGGAACCAAAATACAGTAAGGGATACATTTAAACTGTGATGCAGGCTCAGAAAAGCCTTGGGCAGTCCTATGGAATGCTGTGAACATGAATGGCGTGTCGACAGTGTTTGCACTGAGCTATCTGGGTATTTATAACCTGGCACAATCAGTCATTGGATGTGTGCCCATCATGAGGGGCCAGTGCTTGGGTAAGGCAGCTCCCTGCAAGTGAGACGAAACCTGAAGTAGCGGGGAGCCGGAGTCTCTCTGTGCCGTGATCCTGTAGGAAGGGAAAATCCAAGCACCAGAGGGAGAAACTGTGGAGCGATGTCCCTCTGAAGGTGAAACAAAATGGCATCTAGTTGATTTTGGAGAAAGTAGTGATAACTAGTGGTTGTCAAAGTATTTACATATACTTATAAGTCAACTTTTTCCAATGAAATGTCTTTAGTGGCATTAAATTTATGCTTAGTAGAAGAAAACTCAGAAAAGGAAATCTGATGAATTTTTTCCTCCTCAATTAAAAAAGTCCCCTCTCTAATAGATAATCTAGAAATGTTTTCATTCACAGATCTGTCATTGAATTGACGTTCAGCAACATATAAAAATGTCATGCTGCCATTATATTTAAAATTTGCTTGAACAGAAAAGTCTATCATGTTTGAAAAATGTTAGTTTTCATATTTTGTGAAAATTTGCTCCGAAAGTTTCTTGACATCTGTGATAGTGGCATCACAATTTCCCCCATGGTGGGGCCTAATACGCATGCTTTAGAAGCAATGGTGAGGTGATCCAGGAATCTGGAGTAGAGCGTGAGGGTAAAGGTCAGTGACTCATCCTGGGATGACATGTATTTTCCCTGACAACTCAACTACTTTTCAGCACAGAGCATGCTTGGCATGTGAATACAGTAAACTGAATAGAAACAAAGTATCTAACATAAGCCACTTAAATTCAAATTTGATGTCTGATAACTTCGCAATACCTTATTTCATATCTCAAAAGTCTAGAAAAGAACTATTATTAAAACCTGACTCTGTAATGGACATGGTTTTGAAATTTACTTTGAAACGGATGACATTACCAGCACTGTGCCTTTATATGCAAGGCAACCGAAAATATTAGAAAATTTGTCAGGGTGATGGTCACTCTGTTTAAGTGGATGAAGTCTGGCAGCAGCAGTTTTAGGTAGAGATTTCTCATGAAGACTTTTAAAGTTTTGAGAGGTTAGTAAGAAAGGACAAAGACACTTTTTCTTTGGAGACATTGAATAACACTGCAGACAAATGAGAATGGCAATTGATGACCTCTAAATGTTTCTTCTGACCTTAGGATTCTCTTCAACTCTGTCCCAGAAGCACTGTTTGCTGATGGCTGAAGCACTTTATTTCTTTACGCCTCATTACTCTTCCTGATAAATTTGTGAATGTTCTAACACATCTGGTGGAATGGTTGTAAGGTAACCCAGCCCTAAAGATTAGTCTCACTGACAGTTTTAATTCAAGAAAATTCTGTCACCTGACATTAAACTATCCCTATACTTTTGCAAGCCTCTTTCTCAAAAAGCAAAAGAAAAGAATGTAAGTGTGTAAAGAGTTCACCATTATTGCTTATCAAGGCCATGACCAGAATGAAAGGAGTCATGAAATCAAGTACTTTCAAAGAAACCAAAGAGAATTCAGGTTGGATTCCATCATTTTCCCCTTTTTGTTTTAATCCAAACTGATTTCTACTACTTTCCAAGACCCACCAACAACTCCAGTTAGGGCATTCCATTGCCAGGAATGCTCTTCTTCTTATCACTTACTATGCAAATCCTATTCACTATTCAAATCACTCTCTTTACTTAAACTTTGGCTCTTTCAGGGCTCATTGATCTTTCTTTACTCACAAATGCAATAGGATTTATAGTTTACAGAACACTGTTCTAATTTAATTACCCAAGGTCAACTACCATTCACCAGTATTTCAATTATTATTCTATCCCCAACACGTCGCATGTTCTGCCACTGAAAGACCCTCCACACACATAGTTGCCCTCCTAATACGCTGATGCAGTCCTCAGGTTTCTAAAGGAATACTCTATGCATCTCTAAAAGACACAGTCCAGGTCAGGTTAAATATATAACTTTTAAGTCAACATGTAACCTTATAGACCTTTAATCAATTATATTTCTAAGGATTAACTGCAGTTTGCATTTTTCAAAGAGCTTTAGCCTAGATAATTTGGATCAATTATCCTGAAAGTAAAATTGGCAGCCACTGCTTATCTATTTGTGAAGTCAGTGAAAAGGAATTAAAAAAAAACCTCTCACACAAAGGAATATAATTTCCCTCTTCAGCTTAATCTTAAAAGAGTTCAGAAACAAAATTTGGCAAAAATAATTACCTGCTTGTTTAAGAAATACTCTTTGATGCTCCAGGGTTATAAACACAAGCAAAAACACTGATTTAGAACTAACATATTGGAAAGTATTAACATGAATGACTGTGTGCCTGTGGATGAAGCACCTCTGAAAGAGAGTTTTTGGCATAGTAGTTGAGCTTAAAAATATGCTACTACAAAAGCTGAAAAACACAAACGAGGGGACATACCAACCTCACGATAGTATGCAGTTCTCTGAGGGGAAGGGAGGAGGAAAATGAGATTGGAGAAGGCTACAAAGGGTGATCCCACTGTATCTGTGCTATTTATTTAATTGTGTATTCTTTTTTATCCTCACCCAAGGACATTTTTCCATTGCCTATAGAGAGAAAGGAGGGGGATGGGAAGGAAGGGGGAAGGCAGAGGGAGAGAAAGAAATATCCATATGAGAGAGAAACAATTGGTTACCTCCTGTACACGCTCGACAGGGGATGGAATCCACAACCTCTCAGTGTACATACTGGACAATGCTCCAACTAACTGAGCCACAGCGGCCAGAGTGCTGTACTTGTAGGATTTATTTTAAAAAGAGAAGATTTGGAGGAAATATGGAAAAAGGATAATATTCTTTAATTTTGGGTTAACTACAAGCTATGGACACTGTTACATTATTCATTGTATTCTTTGTAGATCAGTCTATCCATTTGAAGTTTTGTTAAGTAAAAAGGTTACTGGCATGTTGCTGTTCTTTAAATTTTCTATTTTGAAAGATAACAGCCATATTTGATTGTTGATTGACACCTTGGTAATAGTCAATTAAATCTGCCTAATATATATTAAGCATCTAATATGTACTTAGTTTCAGGATAATAACATAGATCATTAAGCCATAACTGCTATTCTCAAGAAGCTTATGGGATAGAGAATAAATTGGTGAATTACATAAATAAAAATGACCCATGTATATTAGGAATGTTAAAATCTGGAGTAATTTTAAAGGTGAAATTGGGGTGAGGTGGAACTACGGAGAAGATACAAGCTGAAAAAAGCAAATAAGCAGGAAATACAGTGTATGTTAGGGAAATAATAAATCATACAACTTAGTTTAAGCATTAGGCACAGGTGTGCAAGTAGGGAGAAATTAAGATGGCATGGTTGCTTAGGGCAGTAAGTACACATTTTTCTCCACATATTAGTGCAGTTAAAAACTGAATTCTAACTTCCAAATCACAATAGGAAATGGAACATCGTTTTCTAATATTTTTGCTGTATATCATTGTTTTCAACCAAGAGTGAGAATCATAGTCATTTCAGATTTTTTGTTAAAGAGAGATGGAGCAAAAATGAAGTTTGGGGGTAATGAAAGTTATAGATCTGTCCTATGATGTTACAACATCCAGCCTCTATTCACTGAATAAGTTGGCAATATAACATTTAAGGGAAGATTGTTAAACACGCAAGTGGAAATTAATAGGAAATTCTTTAGTAGTAATTTTAATATATTGCTTTCAGGTCTTTCCAGGAAAAAATATGCAAAAATATAGTATTACGAGGTTTGTATATAGGTAAAAATAAGTATCTGTGCCTTATGAACATAGATTATGGTTGAGTTCCACATTCACCTACTGTAGGTACAATCGTAATAAAACTTAGCCAACGCCTTATCCGAGTCAGCCTGACAGAGAAGCTGATGCGGGATGCCCCGGCCCGGCGCTAACGGAACGGTCCGCACTGAGGAAACGTTCTGTGCCTGCTTCGCACTAGAGCTACACGTGCCGCTGTTGAGCACTTCAGACACGGCTAGTGTGATTGAGGAACTCAATTGTTAATTCAACTGATTTGCATTTAAATAGTCCCATGCAGGCAGTGGCTACTGCGCTGGATAACCCCTCTAGCATTTTGTATATGTATGTTTGCAAGTGGCTGAATTTTTAAATTTTTCTCAGTTTATCATTCATTCCAAGCTTCACTCAAAGGTGTGTATTTTCTGACTTGAAAAATAATGAATGCTTTTATTGTAGCCTACAGTAAATTCTAGTTTTGAATTCATATAGCTTACTGTATTTTGTAATGTCAGTCAACAGTACTTTAATTGCTTAAAACAGAGTAGTTGTGATTTCAAAGACTTGGCAGGATTCCTGGCTAGAGTCTATACAGACACTGTGCATTTAAGATTGTTTTATGGTAAATAGCTTTTGTAGGTTCCCTGAAAATAATCAGATGGTACCTAGCTAACAAAACAAGTGATAACTAAGATAGAGGGCTTTTTTCCTAAAATGTTAGTCTAATAGAGAGTAACGTGGCTTAAAGCTTATTAGTTTTCTGAGAGGTAGTGAAAAATAATTTAAGGCTTTAAACATATTCTTTATTCATTTATTAAGTATATCTTATGAATGTTAATGCATTTTTATATTACCTGACTAAACAAAAAAGCAGTATGCCAATTCAAATGTCCTGAAGTGCCTAAAACTTGAAATTGCACAATAGCTGTATTGTTTGGTTCTGATTAGTTTCAGAAAGCAGCAAGTGATTTATTATGACAGTAATTTAGAGGAACTCTCTCATGATTAGTTTCCCCGACTGAACATTCAACATATTCCTTTTTGTAGCATTTTCAGAATTGTGTGTTCTCTTTTCCAATAAATGCACACATGAATTTAGCCTATCAAGGAAATAAATGAACCAGATTATGCCAGTTACCCATACATGCTGCTAGTATCATAATAAATGAATTCACATAATTGAGGGAAACAAATGTACATTCAAATGTAAAAATAAAGCAAAAAATAGAACATAGCTACAAAGAATAGCAAAACTATGTGGTATAATATTTCAAACACATCAAAACTAACTTGAAAAATAATTATTTTAAGATTAAAAATAATTATATAAGATTAAGTAACTGTAAAAGCATCATGGCTAGAAGCATTTCCTAAAAGCGTGGACCAAGTATAAATTCTAACTTCTCAATAAGTCTTTTGAGGATAAAAAATTGGGAACCACCTTTAGATACCGTCATACTTGTCACAGAAGTATTATGTATTACATTGACAAATGAACATTGATGACATCAGAAGGCTCTCCGTTTTACTTCTGTGACTAGATTCAGACTGGAATTTAGATTCATATCAATATGCATGTGCACATGTGTACGTGTGTGAATATACATATACATGTATGTGCATATATACATGCATGTGTATTTTATTCATATATTTTAAATATAATATTGTGCTTTTTTTATCCTATATTTCATGGGACTAATGGGTATAAAGGTTAGATATATAGTATTTGAATTAAGCTATAGGAAATTAATTTACTTTTATGAGAATTTAGAGAATTTTGCTGTACATTACATAATTTATTAATTTATATGTTGTTTTTAATGGTAAAGATAAATTTAATGTTTTGCTAAAGAAATTTAGCTAAAACCTAGCATTAAGGCATAAAAGGGCTTGATGCTCTTCCAGTGTCACACTAGAGTGCTCTTTATCAAGCCAGGTCCTCTGACTTTTGAAGGGAACGTGACTTCTTTAACTGACTACTGCTTACCTTTCATCAGGACCTGGATTCTGTAATGTCAGAGATTAACTTGAAGAAAATAAATAATATGCAAGTTATTTTTGTATAATGGTGATGCAATTGACTTCTGCCTTGTAGAAAAGATAATCCCCAAGGTTATGATTTTATTAATCATTAAAAAATCAAACTAGGCTATATTTTTCCGAGATTTTTTCACTTATTATTTTATATATTTTTTGCATTCTCTTTTGAACTATTTTTATCATTCTGTTGGTCTATCATTAATGAGTCAAACAAAACTTTGACACATGCTCACTATGTATTGGTATGACAATTATGCTTTTAACATTTTGTTCTTGACCACTATTACATATTGTTGATAAGGTAATTAAAAACTAGTGGACTGTAACTGATGGAATGCTTGGTGATATGTAGCATTAAAAAAATAAATGAAGTTATGTGATATTTGAGGCTAAGATATCTGTGTGAAATAGCTTACAATTATCTATATACCATCTCTTTAATCACAATCAACACAATGACCATCAGAAGAAAGAGGACATAAATCTCTAAACTCTGAATTTAGTAGTGTTTTTAAACCATCATTATCATTAAGGCAAAATTCATTAAATTATCTGCTGTGCTGAGTAGTAGATGGATCAATTTAACAATATAGCTATTGCCTCCTGGGAACAGACAAATTAAAATAAATACCAGTAGTAAATTCAAGGGCAAACTGACATACAAATAAATTTATTACCATGAACAAATTAGATGAATAAGATGAGCCTTTATTTTTAAAAATACAGGAAATTATTTGGACCTCATTCAGAAGTTAAGGAACAATGTGGTTTTCATGCACAGTTATCTTGTAACAATATTACAGCTCCCAACTGCAGTTTGCATTTTGATTATGAGAATTGACTGGATTTTTTGTAAGGTTTTTTTTTTTCCTCTAATTCAGTGGGCCAATGATTGTGGCTAAGAATCTATTATTAAGTGCTGGTGGAGGGTGGGGCCCTAAAAGTTTTAAAATTGGATTTCTGGGCTAAGGAACTTACCCATATAATGTATACTATTAATGACTCTGTATTAGTTATGTTATTCTTTTTCTATGCAGCCTGCTTTGTCATTAATTGTGAAACTGTGTGATAGGCTTTGAATTATGAATTTTGAAACTGAGATCTAGGTGCTGTGTGGGTTCACTGATACTGGATGTCATTGTTTTCAACCCTTTTCTCAGGAGAGCTAAGAAATTTAACTACAACTTCATAGTGATACCTGCAATTTCAGTCCAACCTCACAGGCCAACCCCTTACCTTCCCACACAGTTACTTTCTCCCCTTCCTCCACACTGAGGACTATGACTAGAGCCTGCAGTGAGGTCACCTTTCTCAATCCTGGCTTTATAAATATGTAAATATGTATCTCCTCTCTTCTTTACTGGTTAATCTGGCTAGAGATTTATCAATTTATTTAATACCGAAGACCAGCTCCCTGCCACAAGAGATCAGGTGGCACAAGAATATGTGAGGACATGCTCTGGGGTTTAGCAATTTTTCTATACTTATTTGCTTTAATATTCAGGCATTTTCTATCTTCAGGTTATGCTGAAGACATGTTTTGTGTACATTCTTTCCTTGTTCTGTATTGTTTATGGAGGGATTGCAGAAAGATGGGCATCTTGGAGGCCACTATTATCTTTCACTATCTGAAAAACTATGTAAATTATAACCTATTAATCCAATGTTGGGTTCTTGATGTCCCAGTGTAAATCAGCTATTAGTCATATTACTACATTGATTATAATTAATATTTAAAAGACAGGAACTAATTCTGATTCTTTAGAAGTCTTAGTAAAAAATTATGGGTATTTCTTTAGCAAAATAAATTATATTGATCATATGTTATGTTACCATCATAGATGATGATGACAAACTCAGTATTTCTATTAATGTCAATAATAAACCAAGTAAATTTTCTATTTAATATATTTTTAAAATTTTAGTTGACATACAATACTATATTAGTTTCAGTTGTACAACATAGTGATTAGACAAATATATATATACCTCATGAAGTGATGCCACAGTAAGTGCAGATCCACTTGGTGCCATGTACAGTTATATGGTATTGGTTATATTCCTGTGCTGTACTTTTCATCCCTGTGACTGGTTTTATAAGTGACAATTTGTTCCCAAACTTTCAGCTTTTCACCTGACACTCCTCCCATATGACAGCCATCAATTTGTTCTCTGTATCAATGAGTTTGTTTCTATTTTCTTCTGTTTATTTTGTTTTTTAGATTCCACATATAAGTGAAATGACATGGTATATGTCTTTCTCTATCTGCCTTATTTCCCATAGTATAATACTCCTTAGGTCCATCCGTATTTTCACAAATGACAAGATGTTATTTTTTTCTTATGGTCAAGTAATATTTCATAGTAATGTATATATGCACTACTTCTCTGTTATCCATTAGTCTTGTCAATGGACACTTAGGTTGCTTCCATATTTTGACTATTGTAAATAATGCTCTAATGAACATTATAGGGGTACATATATATTTTTCAATGAGTGTTTTAGATTTCTCCAAATAAATACCCAGAAATACTTATAACTAAATACTCATAAGGCAATTGCATTTTTAATTTTTTAAGGAACCTCCATAATGTTTTCCATACTGGCTGCACCAGTTTATAATCCCATCAACAGTGCACGGGGGTTTCCATTTTCCACTTCTTTGCCAACATTGTTGTGTACTTATTGATGACAGCCATTCTGAGGAGATATCGCAAAGAAGTTTTGATTTTCATGTCCCTGATGATTAGTTGATGTTGAGCATTTTTTATATGTCTGTTGACCATCTGTATGTCCTCTTTGGAGAAATTTCAGTTCAGTTCCTCTGCCATTTTTTGACCAGATTGTGGGTTTTGTTTGTTTGTTTAATGTTGAGCTGTATGAGTTCTTTATATATTTGAGATATTAACCACTTACCAGAGACATAATTTACAAGAATCTTTTTCCATTCAGCAGGTTGCTTTTTCATGTTTTGATGGTTTTCTTTGAAGTACGAGGGTGTTTTTTGTTTGATGCAGACCCGTTTATATACTTTTGCTGTTATTACATTTGCCCTAGGACACATGTCCTGCCCTGACTGGTGTGGTTCAGTTGGTTGGGAGTTGTCCCGCGTATCAAGGGGTTGCTGGTTCGATTTCTGGTTGGGGCATATGCCTGGGTTGTGGGTTAGGTTCCTGTCAGGGTGAGTGTGGGAGGCAACCATTTGATGTTTCTCTCTCACATCAGTGTTTCTCTCATTCTCTTTCTCCCCCATCTACTCTCTCTAAAAGTAAATCAGTAAAATCTCTTAAAAAATTTAAATTTTGATCAATAATTCTTTATGTTTACATAGTTTATCTAAACAGTGTATGATTGGGGCAAGACTAGTCCAATTATGTACATACAAGATAATAGTATTTGCCAAGTGAAAAAATTATTTTTTGCAAAAAATGTATTATGAAATCATTAATATTTTCCATTGCTTATATAAAATGTTTGATTAGAAATTAATGGAAATGGTTTTAGTTTAACTGTCTTTAGAAATTGTATTGCATTTAAAAAGAACTTCAAAGTGGGCTTATTTTTTTAGTTTCTTTATTTTTTTAAATATTTTCTAAATTCTATACAGTGAAATAAAAAAATAACTAAATGTTTTAAGTAAGTAGGAAGACCTGGAAGTTTTTACTTCATGATTTTATTGCCAGGTATTTTTCATAGTAATAATGAGAGATCTTCACAGGGATTTATTTATATGTATATTGATTACAGTATTATTTATAATTAATAATATAATTATGTTAGAAAGTGAGAGTTGTTACATTAAGTCACATGCTTATATAATATTAAATAATGTTACCTTTCAAAATATTCAAAGTGCTCTTAATGGCATGTACAAAATATTAAGTGAAAAAGCAGTGTTAGATCAGTATAGTTGTTTACAACTGTAATAAATGTAACCGAAAGCAAAAAAAAACATTAAATGTAGTTATTTCTGCATGATTGTAAGTGGTTAAAAATAGCTTCCTATATAAAACATTTTAAATTAACTGTATTTTATGTTATTAGAAATATAACCAATTACCGATATTTTATTTAAAAGAGTGGTAAATCAGTAGTATGAAGTACTGCAAATACCTTAGGGAGATAGGGCTAAATTTATCACTAGAATTTAATAAAGAGGAGGTCTGGTATGACCCTTTGCCCTGGAGCCAGCTGGCAGGCATCATCTATCAGTAAGCAGACTGAGCAGCACATGCGTATTAAATGGACAGTCTGGTCTTCAGGTAACACAGCAGTGGAGGTTAGACAACAGTGGAAAACATGAGATAATAAAAAGGAGCCTAGACCAAATGCCAACAGAAGGACCCATGAAAGAGGAGAAGGGTAAACGTACAAGGGAGAGGACATATGATGGGTAAAATAAAGTTCTCGAGGAAAACAAAACAAGTGGAATGCAAAATACAGATCAAGTAGTCAGAGAAGAAGTTGGTTGTATTTGCTATGGTACCTAAGGGAGGGAAGGGAAAATGAAAAAAGGAATCACTTAAATGTTCAGATTGGGGCCAAAATATGAAAGAATATTTTTCTGACATTTATAATTTTCTTTATGAAATAGGAAAATAGCAGGTTTACTTCAAAGTTAGCCCCTGTTTTTCTCACTGATTTGTAAGGCTATAAATAACATTGTACTCATAAATATTCATACTTATAAGAATAGATCTGTTGATACTCATTATCATCTCCAGAGCACTTAAATTAGTGCTGTTATAAATACAAAAAGAGAAACCATTTAAGATGGTGATTGGCCTAATAAACTCCACTTTTTTTTTTCTTTAAACCACAACCTAGAACTTGAAATTTTAAAGTAGATAGTTTTCTTTTTCTTTCTTTTCTTTCTGGTGTGTGTATGTCGGGGAGACTTACAACAAACTGTATGACTATCTCTAGTTCCGTGTTATAGAAATACATCATTTCTCAGTAATTAATTCGATAACAAGAAGTCTGATGATGCCAAATATTGAATGCCTAAGGTTTTGAGAAGTAAGAATTCTTATATACTGTTATTTCTAATGTTAATATAACTGCTCTAGAAAATAACTTGGAATTCTGAGTAAAGTTAAAGACAGCAATTCTGAATTCCACCTGGCATGAATTTTCATGTGCAAGAAAATAAGCATAAAGATGTTTGTTATAACACTGTTATTTTAGCAAAAAAAGAAAAAAAACCCACATGGAAACAATTTAATTGTTCAATAGTAGAGGAATGGAGGAACTGTGATTTATTGATGAAATATTATACAGATATTAAAATGAATTTATTACACAAAAGTAATGTATATATAATGTATGATAGCCAAAATGCATATTAAATTAAAAAATAAAGTTATAAAAGGATACATATAATATTGTAAAGTTAATATCTTATTTATGAGTATAAATATTTATTGAAAAACTATAAAAATATATGTGAAAACTTTAGGGAACAATTCAGAGGAGTGGATAACAATTGGAAGAAAGAGAAATGATAAGAAGTAGAGCTTGAGTTGCATCTGTAACTTTTCAGTGAGAAATTTCTTAATATTTTAAAAAGAATAGAAAAGTAATTTGCATAAATCAAACACAATTATCAGTCAACGTCATCAATACATTTACCTCTGTCATTGCCTATGTTGAAGACAGATGGGCTTAAAAGTTTTACTACTTGGGGACTTAGAAAAAACTAATGTATAATATAAACTATTTTAATATGTAAGATATGAATAAGTGTTTATTAATTCATCCATCATTGAAAACCTAGGATACTGCCATATCTTGGCTATGTAAATAATGCCCTAATGAACATAGGGGTGCAAATATCTTTTCAAATTAATGGTTTTGGGGTGTTTTTGTTTTTGTTTTGATAGATACCCAGAAGCGAGATTGCTGAGTTGTGTGATAACTCTATTTTAAAATTTTTGAGGAACTGCCAGAAGGTAGGGAGAAAAGCGAATGGCTGAGAAAGGTGAAAGAAAATAAGAGGTACAAACCTCCAGTTATTTATATAAAAAATAAGTCATGGGGATGTAATGTACAGCAAAAGATAAGTAATCAACATTGTAATAGCTGTTATGTTAACAATGATTACTAGACTTTTTATAATGATCACATTGTATAAATTATAGATGTTGAATAATTATGTTGTACACCTGAAATTAATATACTATTGTGTGTCAACTATACTTTAATAAAAAAGATTTTTAAAAGTGTTTATGAATTAGGATATTTGAGATGAATGATGCAGGCAGCCCAGCAGACTGGTGGGAAGAAAACATTTCAACCTGGATCCGTTGAAGAACTCAGGAATTAACCTCAGCTAAGAGTTAGGGTTTTAAAATTCAGGCTCATAATAAATATTTCAAAATCTGCTGTTGAAGTTAAAATAGAATATTTTTCTGGTGCTATAAAATATAATACTAGAATAATTGGCTGGAAATTATAGTTAATTATAAGCTCAAGGACAAACTGCCTAATGATTAGAGAGATACAGCTATTTCAACACCAGTGATGGAGAATTTTATACCTCTAAAAAAGCAATTCAGCTGCATAGAATTGTACACTTGAAACCTATATAATTTTATTAGCTAATGTCACCACAGTAAATTCAATAATTTTTTTATCATTTAAAAAAATTTTTATTGTTCAATTACAGTTTTATCCATTTTCCCCAAACCATTCCTCTCTCCCCCAACACTCAACCCCACCACCCCTTGACCTTGTCCATGAGTCCCCCATATATGGTCCTTGATCACCTTCCTCTATTTCCCCTCCGTCTTCCCCTCCTGCCTCTCTTCTGTTCACTGTCAGTTTGTTCTTCACTTCAATGTCTCTGGTTACATTTAACTTGCTTGTTTGTTCTGTTGATTAGGTTCCACTGATAGGTGAAATCACATGGTATTTGTCTTTTACCACTGGTTTATTTCATTTAGCATGATGCTCTCCAGATCGATCTATGGCGTCATGAATGGTAGGAGCTCCTTCTTTCTTTCTGCTGTGTGGTATTCCATTGCGTAAATGTACCACAGTTTTTTGCTCCACTCATTTACTGTTGGGCACGTAGGTTGCTTCCAATTCTTGGCTATCGTAAACTGTGCTGGTATGAACATTGGGGTATGTAGGTTCTTTTGAACTGGTGTTTCCGTATTCTTAGGATATAATCCCAGCAACATAAAATGGAGTAAAAATAGCCCCTTCGACAAATGGTGTTGGGACATCTGGACAGCTACATTAAAAAAAAATGAAACTCAACCACCAACTTATATTGTACACAAAAATAAACTCAAGGTGGATAAAAGACTTAAATATAAGTCACAAAACTATAAGAGTCCTAGAGGAGAGCATAGGCATGAAAATCTCAGATATTCCACACAGCAATATTTTCACCAATATGTCTCCTAAAGCAAGTAACATAAAGGAAAGAATAAACAAATGGGGCTTCATCAAATTTAAAAAAAAGTTTTTTACAGATTTATTCAGTTGCCCAATATTTGAAGCCAAGGGCTAGGATTTATAGAAAATGTGAATAGTTAGTTTTTCCCAACTCAAAGATTTCAAAACCCTTGCTCTGAGGTTAATGAGTGTGTGACCTGTTTCAACAAAGATGAAGATTGTAGTTTCATTTAGATGAAAACTAATGGAGAAGGAGAGGGAGGAAGAGAAGGAGGAAGAAGATATTCTTTATTTTTATCTTAAAAGAAAGCAATGTTCTGAGGAGCTGATAAGTTCTTTTTCTTGAATTGGGTGGGCTTTCACAGGTATGTTCAATTTGTGATAATACATTGAGATATATCTTTATGATTTGTTAATTTTTTGTATTTGTACCATACATCAATAAAAAAGGAACACTACGGATTTTAAATTTTGCAAGTTTAGGGATCGAATTGCTGGTCGAAGTCAAGTTGATGAAGTAGGTCTTTTGTGTAATACTGTAGGTGTGAAAAATACTGTGACCTGAAAAGTCATTAAATCTCATTTTTACTCTTTGAGATTCATAGATGAAAAGCCCAACATGCAATAAGGCAATGAGTCTGTAAAACTTCTTTGGGAGCTTAATGAAGTCAAGAAGAGAAAGGATGCTCCAAAGTTTCTGTTACTAAAATATTAATGACAACATTTAATGAAGCACAGCAACTTTTTTTTCATACATTCCAATTTTTATTGATCATGAAGATGAGATACAGAATTTCCATTATTTGATTTCAGCCTATTCATATGTTTCCCCAAAGTATTCACTTCTAGACTGTAAGTAAACTTTGAGCATTGTGGAAATGAAAACTACAATATGGAGAGTACATGGTATTGTACTTTCGAAAATGCTGATAGAATAGAGCTGCAGGAGTCCACATAGAAAATTTAGATATAAACTAATAATCACAATTATCAACTTGATGCCTTTTGTGAAGGCTCTATGAATTTCTATTTTACCTCTGTTCAGAATTACTTAACTATAACTTAGATTATGGTCAACCATAACATATTACAGCTACTTTCTGGAGAATATCCCCAGGATATTTTTAATGGAGGGAAGGGGAGAAATTATTTTCTGTTATCTTACACCAGCTTGTACCAGGAATCTTCTTAGATCATCCTAGAAGCTATTTGTGCTGTGAATTTTTGTAATTGTTACCTTAGCACAGCTTTTTTTTCCTGAAGGTATCTTTTTGAGAGCATCTTGATCCAGAGCCAATTCCTTAGTCAATCACCTTTTATCTAACAAGTCATATATTTTTTTCTCAAGACTTTTTAGTTGGTAAAATTCCAAAAATAGAGTATTTAAATTAATGAATGGGATACTCTTTTCCTTTTCAATAGTTTTTCTTCTATTATCCCAGTGATATGTATTCAGTCCTGCTTAAAATAATGATGAAAACAATAGTTAACATTTGTGATGCATTTTTACAAACACAAACATAACAATCTTACAAGGCAATTAGGGTCATTTTACCTGTTGTATCCAGTTGTAAATTGAGAGTTCAGACACATATGTAACTTTCCCCAAAGCCTCTTCTATGGACTGCTCTTTCTGGATGTTTTCTGTTGGATAATGGCATATTTAGCCTCTTAATCTATAGGTTTAAATCCTATGGACATCATTTTATTTCTTCCCTAGACTCCATTTAGTTGTTTTAGTTGTGTAAAAATAATTTTAAAATAAAACAATACAAAATTAAAATCAAAGAAATTATAAATATACCAGAAAAAAATACAAATCTTATAGTGGGGGAAGCCTTTGTTTGGTATAACATGAACTATTTAATTATAAATGAAAAGACAAAGTTTTTATATAAAAATTTAAAATTAGGAAACAAATAAATATATATTTAAAAATTTTTTATTTAACTATAATTGATATACAATTATATTAGTATATTGATATACAGTTATATTAGTTTCAGACATACAATATAGCAATTTGACATTTTATACCTTCCAGTGTGATCACTTCGCTATTTCTAGTAATCGTGTCACCATGAAAACTTATCACAATGTTATTGACTATGTTTCCTTTCACCTCTTCATGCATATCTCCACCCCCTCCCTTCAGGTAACCATCCCTTTGATCTCTGTTTTTATAAGTCTGTTTTTGTTTTGTTTGTATTGTTTGTTTGTTATATGTTGGGGTTTTGTGTTTTTTTTTGGATTTCACATATAAGTGAAACCATTGCTATTTGTCTTTCTCTGTATGACATTTCATTTAGCAAAATACCCTCTAAATCCATCCATGTTTTCATAAATGACAAGATTTCATTTTTTCTTGTTTTATAATGTTCCATTGTATATAGATCACATATTCTTTATCCATTCATCTACTGATGGACACCTAGGTTACCTTCATATCTTGGCTACGGTAAATAATGCTGCCATGAACATAGGATACACATATCTTTTCAAAAGAGTGTTTTTGCTTTCTTTGGATAAATACCCAGTGGTGGAATTGCTGGGTTGTGGCTAGATCTATTTTTAGTTTCTTGAGGAATTTCCACACTGTTTTCCATAGTGGCTGCATCAATTTTCATTAAATCTATAGATTGCTTTGGGTAGTCCTGGAAGATTGTTTGTTTCTAGAAATTTATCCACATTGTTCGATTTCTTCCACATTGTTCGATTTGCTGTAACTGTTCATGGTATTCTTTAATGATCCTTTGCATTTCTGTGGTATCAGTGGTAATCTTTCCTCTTTCATTTCTGATTTTATATATTTGTGTTTTCTCTCTTTTTTGCTTGGTGAGTCTTGCTAGAGACTTGTCAATTTTATTTATCATTTTAAAGAACCAGCTCTTAGTTTCATCATCTTTTCTATTTTATTTATTTTGCTTCTGGTCTTTATTATTTCATTTTCTCTGCTTAACTTGGGGTTTTGTTTCTTCCTTTTTTTCCTAGTTGCTTTATTTGTAAATTGAAATGCTTTACTTGGGATTTTTCTTGCTTCTTGAGGTAAGCCTGTATTTCTATAAACTTTCCTATTATAACTGCTTTTGCTATATCCCATAAATTTGTAAGTTTGTGTTTTTAATTTACTGGAAGTAGTTTTTGATTTCTTCTTTGTTTCCTCATTAATCCATTGGTTGTTTAGAAGCATGATGTTCAACCTTCACATATCTGTGGGGTTTTTTCCAGCTTTTTTCCCATAGTTGATTTCTAGTTTTATTCCATTATGGTCAGAAAATGTGCATCATGTAATTTCAATCTTCCTGAATTTATTGAGGCTTTTTTGTGCCTGTTAATGTGATCTATCCTGGAAAATATTCCATGTGCACTTGAGAAAAATTTGTAATCTACAGTTTTAGGGTAAAATGTTCTATCGATGTCTGTCAAGTCAAACTGATCTAATGGGGCAAGTAGGCCATTATTTCTTTATTAATTTTCTGTCTGGATGATCTATCCCTTGACCTAAGTACAGTATTAAAGTTCCCAGATGTTATAGTATTACTGTTAATTTTTGCCTTTATATCTATCAACGTTTGGTTTATATGCTTGTGTTAAGTATCAAACATAGGAGCACCCAATTGTAACTTAAATATTTACAATTATTATAACTTCTTGTTGGATTGACCATTGACCCCTTTAAGGGATGTTCTTCTTTATCCCTTTATACATTCTCTATTTTGAAGTCTCTTTTGTCTGATATTAAGTGTTGCTACCACAACATTCTTTTTATTTTTATTTGTATGGAATATCTTTTCCATCCCTTCACTTTTAATCTGTGTGCGTCTTTCAGTCTACAGTGAGTCCCTTGTGAGCAACATATAGACGGGTTACAGGTTTTTTGTTGTTCTTTGTTATTTTTTTTAAATTTATTCTGCCATCCTATGTCTTTTTATTGGAGCAGTTATTCTTTTCACATTTAGAGTGATTATTGATAGGTATGTGCTTATTGCCATTTTGTAAATTGTTTTTTGTTTGTTTTTGCTGTTCCTTTCTCCTTATTCCCCCACCTCTGATTATTTTTTTGTTCTTCAGTTTTTGATTGGATTCCTTGATTTTCATATTTTGTGTATTTTTGTATATATGTTTGATTTATGGTTACCATGAGCTTACATATATCCATCTACATCTACAGCAGTGTATTTTAAGCTGATAGGCATTTAAGTTCAGACATGTTCTAAAAGCACTACATTTTTACTTCCTCCTCCCCTCTACATTTTGTCGTCATGTTTTATATCATTTGGTTTTTTGTATCCCCTGACTATTTATTGTAGTGATAGCTAATTTTCCCATTGTTGTCTTTTAACATTCTCATTAGCTTTTTAAGTGGTTGATTCACTGTGATTATTGTGTATATATGCATTTGTTGGTGAAAAAGGTTTTTTTGTTCCTGTATTTTCTTATTTCTGGTTATAACCTTTTCTTTTTGGCATCCAGATTACCCTTTAATGTTTTCTTGTAAGATTGGTTTAGTGGTTGTAAACTCCTTTAGTTTTTGCTTATCTGGGAAACTATCTCCTTTAATTCTGAATATTAACCTTGCCAGGCGTACTGTTCCAGGTTGTACATTTCTTTCTTTTAGCAGTTCCTTTCTTTCAGCATGTCCTTTCTGGCCTGTAAAGTTGCTTCTGAGAAATCTGGTGATAGCGTTATTGGGTTTGCCTTTTACGTCACTTGATGTTTCATTCTTTTTTTTTTTTAATTATTGTTCTATTACAGTTGTCCCCATATCCCCACCCCATCACTCTTGATGTTTCATTTTTGATGCATTTAAGATTGTCTCTATCCTTAACTTTTTCCATTTTAATTACAGTATGTCTTGATGTGGGTCTCTTTGGGGTCATCTCATTTAGAGCTTTCTGTGCCTCCTGGACCTAGATATCTGTTTCCTTCTCCAGATTAAAAAAAGTTTTCAGACACTCTTTCCTCAAATATTTTTTCTGTCCCTCTGTTTCTATCTTATTCTCCTGGAATCCCTATAATGAGAATTTTAGGGAATCCCTATAATGAGAATTTTAGGGAATCCCTATAATGAGAATTTTAGGATTTATTATCCTAGAGATCTCTTATGCTATCCTTATTATTATTTTTTTATTATGTTGTTCTGATTGGGTGATTTCCAATATTCTATCTTCCAGGTTGCTAGTATATTCTTCTATATTAAATAATCTGACATTGATTCCTTCTAATGTATTCTTCATTTCAGTTATCATATTCTTCATCTCTGATTGGTCTTTATTACATTCTCTATTTCTTTGTTGAAGTGCTCTCTGAGTTCTTCTCTTGTATTCTCAATTGACTGAGTGCCCTGGGGCTGTTTCTTTGAATTTTTTATTAGGTAAATTACTTACCTCTATTTCATTAGGGTTTTTCTCTGGAGTTTTCCCCTTTTCCTTCATTTGGGGCATAGTCTTCTCTCTCCGTTCTTTGTTTGACTTTCTGTGTTTGTTCCTATGAAGTTGAATGGAATAGCTACCCATCCCGGACTTTAAAGTGTGATCTCTCTAGACTCTGTTTAATAGTCTTGGCAGGGCAGGTGTAGTCAGGGAAGGCATGTGCAGTGCCTGATGTGTCACCTGGCCTGAAGGAGTGGGTTCTCAGTGGAGCAGCATGGTGTGTGCATGCTTCCTTGTCCTTCCAATACCAGTGAGGCTGCCTGATGTAGACAGGTTTGCTAGGTGTGCTTTTGGTAAGCCCTGTTACTTTAACTGTAAGTGATCAGATCAGGGGCTGGGTGGGAATACTTTGCAAGCTTATGTCCTAACACCTCTCCAGCTCTGCCCCCTCTCCAGGTGGAGCAGGCCCTCATGAGTGCACAGCTGCACTTTACTAGTTCTCTTCCCTCTCTGGGCAGTACAGATCCTTGCATGTTTAGTTGCACCGCTCTCACTCCACACTGTCAACCTTGCTTGCATGTCCTATTTCTCATACCCTAATAGTTCCAAACTTTATCTAGGTGGGGAAGGTCCACCTGTGTACACAATTGTACTTTACTGATGCTGTACTCCCTCTGAGAGGTGCAGTTCCTCGTATGCTCAGCTGTGCCCCAAGCCCTTTGCTTAAGCTTCCCTGCCAGCATACCCATTGCTTTACTTGTCCCCAGTCAGAGCAGAGTCTGGGTGGGGCCACTGTGTGCCTGCTTCTCAACGCCCTACTACCTCTTCCCTTTCTCCAGGTAGAGCAGCCTTGTGTGCAAACTGCAGCACCCTACTCCATGTGGGGCAGCCCCATGTGCACATGCAACAGTACCCTACTACATCCATTCTGTCCCTGTAGTCTCTGTATGAGGCAGCCCTGTGTGCTGGTACCACAGTGTTTTGCTGGCTCCATACTCTCTCCAGGAGGGGCGGCCCCACATGAGCACACAGTAGCACTCCATTATCTCTATACTTTTTTCTGGACAGGGTAGCCTTGCTTGTGGGTACCTCAGTATTTTGTTGTTGCAAACTCTCTTCAGGTGTGGGAGCCTGTAGTATGCATAGGCCAGTGGGTACATGAAGTGGCACCCTGTTGTACCTGCTGAATCAGTCTCAGGTAGAAGGGGCCCCTTTGTTCATGCTCTGGTGCCCTCCTGTTTCTGCTGGATCTAGTTTCAGGAGAGGTGGTTGGGGATGAGCCACAGAGTCCAGCAGTGCAACCAGAGAACCTGGGTGGAGTTCCCACCTGCTAGCCATGTTCAGGGGAAATGAGAACAATAGTGCTCTCTCGTTTCTCCAGTCCTGAGATGTTCTGTCAGCTCCTGAAGAGCTCTTGTGATTTCTAGATATTCTCTATGCAGTTTCTCTCTTTTGCTTTTTGGTCAGAACTGTTCATTTGGCTCACAGTTGTCTTTAAGGAGGAATTGTTCTAAATATAGGTGTACATTCATTGCCTTCTTTGATGGGGGTGAGTTCAGCATCCACCTATACCACCATCTTGGACCTTCCTCCTAAATGAATAGAATTTTATAGAGCAAATTTACCATTGAAAGTCAAGAAAAATATTAGAAAGTAAAGAACTAACTGTATTAATAAGAAAACCCTCAAAAGCAATTAATCAAAGACAAAAATCTAATAAAAATGGTCAAAGAACATGTTCTATACAGTTAAAAAAGAAAATATAATTGCCCCATACATGAAAAAGCAGTGCTGAATAAAGAAATAAAATAAAACCTCAGGTTTCACCTATCATATAGAATAAAAATATTGATAAGTTTTTGAGAAAGGTGAGGGGGAAAAGGCTTTACTGATAATAATCTGGGAGTATTTTAAAATTAGATTAACATATGTATGTTGTCTTACCAATTCTAATTTCGGGGAAAGTGTCCAAGTGGATGTACAAATCATATATCCAATGCCGATATTTGTCTAAGAGATATAATGTTATGTGTACAGTAATGATGACAAACACCCAACTGTCTAATAGTCACAAATGCCTCTTACAAAGATTTACAAGTCTGTGCATTCTGTACTTGCTCATTGCTCATGCTTTATGCTATCCACTATCCTCTCAATCTTTGTCCTTTTATTTCCTGTAAAGTGCAATTATTTTCTCACTCAGTCCAACACTCATGTCTCCACCTAGTAACTCTACTTCCCTCATTCAATTCTCACTACCCTCTATTCCATACCTACCTCCCCTGAGCATCCATAGTAACTGATGAATGCTCATTCATCTTCTTATTCTATGTTTTTCTCCATTGTATTTTAAGTTCACTAAAGGCAAAGACTGTATCTGACTTACCTTTGCTGTATCCCTAACAGTTATCATGATGGGCACCTGTAAGTCTTTAATAAATGCTCACTGGATTAACTAATGTAATATTTTATGTCTATACATTAGAATACAGTTTATCCATTACAATGATGTCATAGCATATTTGATTATTTAAAATGTAATTTGTGATATAGAATGAAGAAAAACACATCCTTTCACCCACTACCCTTAATTCCCAAGACCACTCCCTTTGAAATCAACAGGATTCACTACTGTGCTCATAGATACCGCCTATGTTAGTGGTTACAAAGAGTTTAAGAATTCCAGTTATTTCATTGTACTCTGCTAATCTCCTAAAGGCTCTGAATGTCTCCCTCTCTCTTTTTTTACCTTCACCTTCCTCTCTTTTCTCTCACACTTTCAGTTTTTCTACTGTGCTCTTTAAATGCCAACATCAGTCATCAGTGAACTCTCCTATAATCACCTCAGTGTCTTCATCTCTTCTTGTTCTAATAAAATCCTGTCTTTTCCCTAAATTACATGTTTCCTTGAAGCTCTCTCAGGTGACAGTTCTTTTTGTCTTCCATATATGTCATACACTTGGACCTGAAATAGAAAAAATATCCTCCACACAAAAATCATGAGCAAATATCCACTACATTTCTATATACTGATAATTAAATTTCAGAAAAAGAAATTTAAAAAGTTATTTTACAACTGCAAACAAAAAAATAAAATAACTAGAAGTAAACTTAACAAAAGATGTGAAGTACCCATATACTGAAAACTACAAAGCATTATCAAAAAGAGATTGAAAAAAAACAATGAAATGGAAAAATAATTCATGTTCATAGATTAGAATAATCAACATAGTTAAAATGTCCATATTATCCAAAGCAATATACAGATTTAATGCAATCCCCATCAAAATCCTTATATCATTTTTAAAGAAATAGAACAAAAAAATTATCAAATTTGTATTGAACCAAAAAAGACCCCAGATAGCCAAAGGAATCCTCAGAAAGAAGAATGAAGCCAGGGGCATCAGACTATGTGACTTCAAATTACACTACAGAGTTATGATAATCAAAATAGCATGGCATTGGCAGAAAAATAGACACACAGACCAGAGGGACAGAACTGAAAGCCCAGAAATAAAACCACATGTGTATCAACAAATAGATTCTGACAAAAGATCCAAAAACATACAATGGAGAAAGGTAAACCTTTTCAATAAATGGTGCTGAGAAAATTGGACAGCCACATGCAAGCCACATGCAAAAAGAATGAAACTAGAGTCTTGTTGGTCCCCATATACAAAAATTTACTCAAAATGGATCCAAAACCTAAATGCAAGACATGAAATGATAAAGTACATTAAAAAAAACCATAGGTACTAAACTTATGGGCCTTGATATTAGAGAAGATTATGCATTTGGCCCCCAAAACAAGGGAAGTAAAGGCAAAAATAAATGGAAGGGACTATACCAAACTATAAAGTTTCTGCACAGCATAGAAACCACAACAAAACAAAAAGGCAACCAACTGAAAGGGAGAAGATATTTGCAAACAACAGCTCCAACAAGGGGTTAATATCCAAAAACATGTAAAGAATTCTTACAACTCAACACTAAACAGACAAACAAACAATCCAATTAAAAAATGGGCAGAGGACCTGAGTAGACATTTCTCCCAAGAAGACACACAAATCTCCAACAGATATATAAAAAAGATGCTCAACTTCCCTAGCCATTAGAGAAATGCAAATCAAACTACAGTAAGATACCTCTTCATACCTGCTAGAATGGTTATTATCAACAAGACAAATAATAACAAGTGTTAGAGAGCTTGTGGAGGAAAAGGAACCCTCATTCCCTGCTGGTGGGAACGTAAACGGCTGCATACATCATGGAAAACATTATGGAGGTTCCTAAAAAAATTAAGAATGCAGTTACTGTATGACTCAGGTACCCTTCTTCTGGGTATCTACCCCCAAAATTTGAAAACATTTATTTGCAAAGACATATGCACTCCTAAGGCAGCATTATTCATGGTGACCAAGAATGGAAACAACCAATATGTCCTTTGACAGATGATTGGATAAAGATGGTGTGGTACATATATACAATGGAATAGCACTCAACCATAAGAAAAAATGAAACACTGCCATTTGCATCAGTGTGGATATTACACTAAACAAAAATGTCAGACAGAAAGAGTTAAGAACCATAAGATTTCATTCATATGTGGCATATAAAACTGAAAGCAACAATAGAAAAAACAAGAAAAATGAAAACTCATAGACACAGATAACAGAATGGTGGTTACCAGAGGGAAAGGGGGTGGGAGTAGCAAAGGATAAAGGGGGTCAAATACATGTCATGGAAGATGATTTGACTTTGGGTGCTGGGCACACAATACAATGTACAAATGATGTATCATAGAATTGTATTCTTTAACCTATGTAATCTAATTAACAATGTTATTCCTATAAATTTAACAAAAAGAATACAAAATAAAGATTCCTTCCTGTTCCTCATTACCATTTCCAGACTATCTTTCCTTCCTTCTCCCAAAAACCTTTCAGCTTTGAATATCATGTCACTAGACTAAGACTACATAATCCCAATAACCCTCTATCATCTACCAACCCTTGGTCACACCCCCAAGACCCTGAAGATTTTATCTCTTGACTCTACCCCATTTCTGTGGTCATAATCTAGACCATATGTAACCTGTGATGCATTGTTTTTATATTCTCAATTTTAACTACCACATTATCTTCCTGATACCTTTAATTTTTCTATCTCAGTCATTTTTTATCCCATTCCATCAATTCTTTTATCACCCCAACAAGTACAATTGCAGTTTACTGACCAAGTTCTTTTCTTTTATAGTTTAAATTACATAATTCATAATGCTTTCTTGTACTCAACTCAAATTTCTTACTCATTTCCTTTTCATAATATTTGTTTCCAGTTCTGGGTAAATACATTATATCCGTTTCTAGTTCTGGAAACAAACATCCAATTCTGGGCAAATACAACTGCAACAAGCTGGAAAGACAAATCTATAAAACAATGCTGGTATTGTTTCATTTTAAATTCATGGTTATTCATGTTAAATGAACCTTTATTACTGTGTAGCAATCTTTCTAAATTTCCCTAGTCACTGTCTACTTTCCTAGATGATGGTTTTATACTTATTTTCCATCTTCCCAGGTACCGCCAGACCATTTGTCACTCTCATCGATGGCTCATGAGGATAAAACTGGAAAAATCTGAATCAGAAGAGATCTTGTGCCAGTGTTCACCACATCAAAGCTGCCTACCTGCATCTATGCATACGTATATATGATTGATTATCCATGTTACCTGAGGATAACTCCTCTCACCTGTTCACTCCAGCATGTCTCTTTTCTCTCCTGCATCATATGTTTTCTGCCTATCAGCTTAGCAAAAACTGCCTACAAAGAATCTTCTTTTGATCAATAGTCCCCTCCAGCTAGCAGCCTCTTTCTCAGCTCTGCTTGACAGTGAAACATGTTCCAAAGGAAGTCTGCTTCACTTCTCCAAGTCCCACCTTCCATCATTTCATACCATTCTAACTAGGATTTTGCCTAGCAAACTCTTATAAAGTGTTTATATAACTCTTTGTAAGATATTATAACTCTGTAATATAACTCTTATAAAGTCATCAATAGCTTGGTTGATTATATAACATATTTCCAAGCCTGGACATCTTTGAAAGTGAAAGGGAGCATAAATAATTACTACATTGAGGCATTGGGCATAAAACAGGGCTGTTTCAGGCAACTTGGACATGTGGTTACTATACCAATAATTGCAAGGTTGCTAAATTCTACTGTCTAACCTCAGGTCTTATCTTACTTGACCTTTTTGTAACATGTACTTTATTCTCTTGGCTTCTAAGTCACCAAACACCTTTATTTTTTCTGTCTTACTTCACTTAATGATCCTTTTCAGTCTCCTTTGCAGGCTTTTTCTTATCTATACAACCTCTAAACTGTGAAGTTTGCTAGGCTCAGCCTTTAATCCATTTTTTCTTTTCTATTTTTCTCTACTATATTCACCCAGTTGGTATCAGTTAATTATTAACTGTTCATCTCTACTCTGAAGGCTCCACTGAGCTCCAACCTCATTTATCCAACTGCCTACTGAGCATTTACACTTATATGTTAGACTTCTTCAATTTAACCTAAGTGGTAATGTCTCCTCTCAAAGACTTGGGGTCATTCATGATTATACTTTCTCTTATATTTGCCCCAATGCATTTCTGCCATCTGTACTGCTATCACACTGGTTAAAGCCATAATCTTCTCTCACCTGAAGTATTACAACAACTTCCTTCCTAATTTCATTGTGTTTTTTTCCCCTTGAGCAATCTCCCCTTACTCCATATCCAAAATATATTCTCAACAGAACATGCATGATGATCATTGGACATTTTAAGTCAGGGCATGCCATTCCACTGCTCAAAACCCTGTGGTGGCCAATCATTTCAACCAACTGTAAAAGTCCAAGTCCTTTAGTGGTCTACAAAACCCTACAGTCTCACACCCCATCTCCTACTCTTCTTTACTCATTCTGTTCCTGCCACATTGGCTTTCTTGATCTTCTGGAGCGTTCTCCCCTGAAATGTCTGTGTAATTGTCTCCCTTACACTCTTTATGCCTTTTCAAGCATCCTGTTAATAGTAGGCTTCCCTGACTGACTTGTTTTAAATTGCAACCCCTCCACATCATCTACATTATCTCTGTTCTCCTGCATTGTTTTATATTCTTCCTAGAACTTATCACTTCCTAGCATGTAGCACTTATCTGACTATCTATCTATTTACCTATTATCTATCAACCAATTCCTTCCTTCTCTTATACCTGAGGCCAACCCCTGATGTGTCTACTTCCATTAGATTATAAATTCCAGTAGGACAGAGAGCCACTCTTTTCTCATCCCCTAGAATAGTGCATAAAGCATGGGTAGATACTTAAAAGATGATGTGTTAAGTGAATGTATGAATATCTGGTCTAACTCAATATGGAGTGGATTAAATATGGTCATAACAACAATGACAGCTATTACCACTGCTACATACTTTTCAACTAATTTTTGTATATTTTAATCTCATATTCCTAGAGAGAAAAGGAGTCAGTAAGGAAATACATGCATAAAATTTTTCATAAAAGTTATCTTTGAGTGTTGAGAGTATGGAGGATTATTATTTATTTTATTTTCCTGTGTATTTCTCTTTTCTAAATGTTCTACAGTAAATTTATTATTATAAAAAATATAATTTTAGTTCCTCTTTTTGCTCTTGTTTTTATTTCTTTTTCTTATAATTAGGCTCTTTCACAGAGACCAAGCTTTATTTAGAAAAAAAAAAGATACATTTAAAAATAATACTTCATAAATGATAGTTAGCTCTAATCCTGGCTTTTAGTTTATATGAGGTTTAGCCTACTATATTTATTCTAAAAACCTGTTGTGAGTCTTTAAGGAGAAAAAGTAAATGAGAAAATCTCTCCACAGAGTTTTTTGCCAGACACTGGCCTACTTAACAATGTATTCCTAGCTTACAGAAGACGAGGGAAACTGAATCATAGTTTCTCTGATTTTAGCACTGAAACAAAGCCATTAAAGAATGCAAAAGTAGAAAAGGATCGAATGAAAACCTTCAGTCACCCAACTTTCAAGAATGCAATATTCATGATAAAAAATTAACTAATCTATTCCCTGAATTGCAGTTAAAAAATAAAAAATAAACCAAATTTAAAATCTCAGACACTAAAATATACTTAAGCCATTAAAAAACAGACTTTTAGACTCAAGTTTGGCTTATGAGTTTGCAGGAATTGAAGTTAATTGAATTTGGAAATGTCAGCCACAATTTATAAGCAAAATCAAATTTTATGAGCTTTCAAGCTCAATCTGGTTTAAAGTTGAATGAACTCAATTTACAAATTCAGATTTTTTACTTGCTCAATAAAATGTATATGGGGTAAGTGCTTTTATCAGCAACTAATTGGGAATTTATAGCTATATAGTCTATTCTTTTTTTCCAAATTATTAAAATACATTGTAAACTTGAAGTAAAGATTTGAAGGTGAGGAATGGAAAGAAGGCAAACAAGATGGCCCATTTGTCTTCTAACAGTCAGAATATTTGTCTAGGAATATAAAGAAGAGGATAAAACACTTTGCTACATTTTTCTTGAGAATTACATCAGGCTGGGACTTCCAGGATGGGTAATGGAACCCACTTGTTACCTCTCCAAAGTATAGCTAGAAGGTGTCACTATCAAGGATCAAAATAATATAAGCAGATTTTAAAGGGGTCTTATTTCTGGTCTCGAGAGATTCACTATCATGTAACAGGCAGCCAGGACACTGGACACGGGGGTCCAAAGAGCAATGCTTAGTAATCATGCAAACCATAAAGGGTAAGAAAGATGACTGGATTAGCAGGGACCTATATGGACTGACAGCATAAAACAAGATAAGTGGATAATGGATCTAAATCTTGGATGCCAATAAAAAGAATATAAAATGATAAAAGACAGTTAGAAGGTCAAAGATGACATGCTCTTCTGATGACAATGCACACAGGAAATATACTGTGTCTGTGAATCTAGTAGCCCTGCTGCTATAAACTCGGTGAACACCAGTTCACCTATGAAGGAATGGGAATGCCACAAGAAAGAGCTTGCTTTATATTCTTTCCAGGAAGGCTTAATTAATTTAGTTCACCTGGTCTTATTTATTCACTTTTCCCCAAAGACACTTTGTCCTGCTTATGAATGATTTACTTGATGTATATTTTCTAATATATGTCCTTCTTTCCTCATATTCGATCTTTGGCACAATTAAAAAGATGATTTAGTATCTCTTTTCACTTTATGAACCCTTCTCTGATATCCTATCAACATCTTAGCCTCCAGCCCCAGGCAAATGTTAATGTCTTCTCACTCACAGAACTTGGTTTTGTCTTGAACTTTGTCGCACATCTTCTGGACCAACATCTTGCTAAAGCTTATGATGTTTAATACCCACAGGAATCCAGGCAGCTATTCTAATTCTGGCATGAATGTGGAAATCAAATGATACTTGAGACAAATGAAACAGAAAACACAATAACCTGAAATCTATGGGACTCAGTCAAAGCAGTTCTAAGACAATATTCATAGCAACACAGACCTACCTGCAAAACAAGAAAATCCCCAATAAACAATCTAACCTTACACCTAAAGGATGAGAAATAAATATCATAAAAATAGAGTCTAAATAATAGTTGAAAAAATATCAGAGAAACCAAGAGTTATCTGGTTCCTTGAAAAGATAAACAAAATTGTTAGTCCATTAGCCAGACTCATCAACATAAAAGAGAGAGGGCCCAAATAAATAAAATCAGAAATGAAAGAGAAGAGGTAATAATTAACACCACAGAAATACAAAACATTATGTGAATATATTACAACAAAATTATATTCCAACCAATTGGACAGCCAGGAAGAAATAGATAAATTTCTAAAAACATACAATCTTCCAAGATAAAACCAAGAAGAAACATAAAACCTGAATGAGGAGATAACTAGTAACAAAATCAAATCCGTGGTCAAAAAACTGCCAAAAAACAAAAGTCCTTGGCCAGATAGCTTCACAGGTAAATTTTACCAAACATTCAAAGAATTAATAACTATACTTCTCAAGCTATTCCAAAAATTAAATATGATGGAAGACTTCCAAACTCATTTTATGAGGCCAGAATTACCCTGGCACCAAGACTAGACAAATGCTTCAATAAAAAAAATTATATGTCAATATTCCTTATTAACATAGATACAAAAACCTCAACAATATAAGCAAAACAAATTTAGTAATATATTAAAAAGATTGTGTACCATTATTGCAATGGATGTAAGGTTGCTTCAATATCTGAAAATTAATTAATGTGATACACCACATAAAAAATGAAGGATAAACATCATAGCAATAGATGTAGAAAAAAGATTAGACAAAATCCAATGTCCATTTATGATTTAAAAAAAAACTCTCAGCAAAGCGGGGATAAAGGAAATACATCTCAACATAATAAAGGTCATATATGACAATCCGCAGGTAACAGACTCAATAATGAAAAGCTGAGAGCTTTTCCTTTATGATCAGGAACAAGACAGGGATGTCCACTTTCATCACTTTTATTCAACATGGTAGCAATCAGACAAGAAAAATTTAAAAAAAGCATTCAACTTGTAAAAGAAGTAAAATTACCTTGATTTCCAGATGATATGACATCATGTATATAAAAAGATCCCTAAGATGCCACCAAAAATTTATTAGAACTAATAAATGAGTTCAATAAAGTAGCAGGATATAATATTAAAATTCAGAAACCAGTAGCATTTTTATATGCCAATAACAAACTATCAGAAAGAGAAATTTAGAAAAATTCTATTTAAAATTGCATAAAAATATACCTTGGAATAAAAATTTAACCAAGTAGATAAATGACCTTGGAAAATCACAAGATATTGAAGAGAGAAATTAAAGAGGACACAGATAAATGGAAGGATATACCATACTCGTGGATAGGAAAAATTAGCAATGTTGAAAAATGTCTATATTACTTAAAGCAATCTCCATATTCAATACTATTCCTGTCAAAAGACTAAAGGTATTTTTCATAGGACTAGGACAATAGTGTTAAAATTTATGTGGAACCACAAAAGACCCTGAATATTTTGAAGTGTCACACTACCTGGTATCAGACTATGCTTGCTACAAGTTAATAGTAATCAAAATAACATGGTTCTGGCATTGAAACAGACAGATCAATGGAGCAGAATAAAGAGTCCAGAAATAAACCCATGATAAAGGAGGCAAAACTATATAAGTGGGTAGAGACAATCTCTTCAATAAATGATATTGAGGTAACTGGACAGATTCATGTGTAAAAAAAGAAATTAGGCCACTCTTTACACCATCCACAAGAATAAAAAAAAAAAATGGATTAAAGCCTTAAATGTAAGACCTGAACCAAAAAACTCCTAGAAGAGTCAATAAACTCTTAGTAATACATTTTTTTGAATATGACTCCTTGGAAAGGAAAACAAAAGATAAAAATAAACAAATGGGACTGTATCAAACAGTTTTGACACAGCTAAAGAAACCATCAATAAAACAAAAAGACAACCTACTGAATGGGAGAAGATGTCATCCAATGATATATCCAGTAAGGAGTTATTATGCAAAATATATAAGGAATGCATATAAATTTACACCAAAAGTAATCCAATTCAAAATGAGCAGAGGACCTGAATTGACATTTTTCCCAAGAGGACATAGAGATGTCCAATAGACATATTGAAAAAATAAAAAGGCTGAACATCGCTAATCATCAGGGAAATGCAAATTAAAAGCACAATGAGATATCACATCCCACCTGTCAGAATGGCGATCATTATTAAATTAACAAACAATAAGTCTGGTAAGGATGTGGAGAAAAAGGAATCCTCATGCATTGTTGGTGGGAATGCAGATTAGAGCAACCACTATGAAAAACAATATGGAAGTTTCTCAAAACCTGAAAAGTAGAACTACCTTATGATCCCACAATTCCACTCCTGAGTGTTTATGTTCAGAAATCTATGACACAAATTTAAAATATAAATTCCCTTATGTTCATTGCAGCATTATTTACAATTGCCAAGACATTGAAGCAACCTAAGTGTCCGTCAGTAGATGAGTGGATAAAGGAGAGGTGATACATATATGCAATGGAATATTAGTCACAAAAAGAAACGACAATGAAATCTTGTTATTTGTGATGACATAAATAAGCCGAGAAGGTATTATCCAAATGCAGTAATCAGATAAAGTCTAAAATCATGTGATTTTACTTATACGTGTAATCTAAACAACAGAATAAACAAAAAAGAAAAAAACTCATAGATATGTAGAACAATCTAATGGTTGCCCTGTGTAAAGTGGCTTGGGAGGCCAGGGAAAAGGTGAAGGGATTAAGGAGTACAAATTGACAATTAAAAAATAGTCATGGAGATGTAATGTACAGCATAGGCAATATAGTCAATAATGTTGTAGTAACTATGTATGGTGACAGATGTGGACTAGACCTGGACTAGCACTTCATAAGTTATATAAATGTCTATTCACTATATTGCACACCAGGAAGTAATATATTTTGTATGTCAACTGTAGTTGAAAAAATTAAATTAATAGAATTAATAAATAAATTCATGAAATTAGCTGGATAAAAATTAATATATAGAAATCTGTCACATTTCTATATACTAATAACAACTAATCAGAAGAAGAAATTAAGACAACAATCCCATTTTTAATTCCATTGAAAATAATAAAGTACCCAGGAATAAATTTAAGCAAGGAGGTAAAAGGCCTATACTCTGGACAGTATAAGACGATAAAGAAAGAAATTGAAAAAGACACAAAAAATGGAAGAATATACCACACTCATGAATTGAAAGGATTAATATTGTTAAAATGACCAGACTAACAGAAGGAAAGTACACATTCAATACAATCCATATCAAAATACCAATAGCATTCTTCTCAGAACCGAGCAAATAATCCTAAAATTTATATAGAATTACAAAATACCATGAGTAACCAAAGCAATTTTCAGAAAGAACAAAGTTGGAAATATCATGCTTTCTGATTTCAAACTATGTTACAAAACTATAATAAACAAAACACTATGGTAGTATAAAATTTTACACCTTAAACCTATATAATTTTATTAACCAATGTAACCCCAATAAAGCCAACAACAATAACAAAAACCACTATGTTACTTGAACTAAAACAGACATATTGATCAATGGAACAGAAAAAGAGAACCCAGAAATAAACCCATGCTTATATAGACAGATACATGCAAGAAATGAAATTAGACCATTCCTTTATACCATTTACCAAAAATAAATAAATAAATAAAATAAAAAGTAGATTAAAGACTTAAATATAAGATCTGAAACTACAAAACTACTAAAAGAAAGCATAGGTAGTAAACTATTCATCATCAGTCTCAATAATATCTTTATGGATATAGATGCTTGAGCAAGGGAAACAAAAGCAAAAACAAACATGAGACTATATTAAACTAAAAAGTTTCTGCACAGCAAAGGAAGCCATCAACAAAACAAAAGGACAACATACTGAATGGGAGCATGTATTCTCAAATGACATATCCAATAAGGGGTTGATATCCAAAATACATGAGAAACTCAAACAACTCAATAACGAAAATACAAACCATTCAATCAAAAATGAGCAGAGGGCATGAACAGACATTTCCCCAGAGGACATTCACATGGCCAACCAGCATGTGAAAAGATGTTCAACATCACTGACCATCAGGGAAATGCAAATCAAAACCACAATGAGATACCACCTTACACCTGTTGGAATGGCTATTATCAATAAGACAAGATATATCAAGTATTGGAGAGGATATGGAGAAAAGGGAACCCTTGTACACTGTTGTGGGGAATGCAGATTGGTGCAGCTACTATGGCGATTCCTGAAAAAACTAAAAATAGAACTATCATATGATCCAACAGTCCCTCTTCTGGGTATTTATCCAAGGAAGACAAAAACATTATTTCGAAAAGATTTATATACCCCTTCATTTATTGCAGCATTATTTGCAATAGCCAAGATATGGAAACAACCTAGGTGTTCATTGATAGATGAATGGATAAAGAAGATAAGATACACACACAAACACACACATATATGTGCAGTAGAATATTACTCAGTAATGTAAAAGAGGGAAATCTTACCATTTGTGACAACATAGGTGGACCTAAAGGGTATTCTCCTAATTGAAATAAGCCAGATAAGAGAAGGAAAACTACTATATGGCTTTACTCATGTGTATAATCTAAAAAAAAACAAGAGACAAATAAAACAGACTCTGAGAAATAGAGATTAAATTGGTGGTTGTAAAAGGGGAGAGAAATGTGGGCATAGGTGAAAAAGGTGAAGGTGAATACAGTCAATTGAGATCGTGATAAGTTTATATGGTGATGGGTGTTTACTAGATTTAGTGTGGTGATCACAATGTAAGTTATATAAATGTCGAGTCACTATGTTGTGCACTGAAACTAATATACTGTACTATACTTAATATACCAACTATACTTAAAATTTTTTAAATAATAAAAGTAAAATATCTGAATAAGAAATGATCAGATATTTCTGAGGACCTGAACAGACATTTTTATAAGTAAAACATACAGATGGCCAACAGATACATTAAAGGATGCTCAATATCACCAGTTAGGGGGAAATGCAAATCAAAATGTAAATTGGTGCAGCCACTACGGTAAACAGTTGGGCAGTGTTTTGAAACATTGAGAATATGACCCAGCAAGCCCTGTTCTAGGTATCTACCCCCAAATCTGAAAACACTCTTTCATAAAGATATATGTGCCCCTACAGTCATTGCAGAATTATCCACAAGAACCAAGACATTGCAACCACCGAAGTGTCCTTCTACAGCTGACTGGGTAAAGAAAAAGTGATACAGGTATACAATGGGATACTACTCAACCCTAGAAAGATAAAAGACTATCATTTGCAACAACAGATAACATGGATGGATCTGGAGAGTATCATGCTAAGCGATATTAAGTCAGACAGAAAAGGACAAGAACTGTATGATTTTACTTATATGTGGGATATAAAAGAGATCCCAACAAATAAACCAAACAAACAAAATCATAGATATAGACAATAGGCTGTTGACTTAGCAATAATTTGTTCATTCACTTTGCTTATTTTATATTTCACTATACAAATGTATATATCATGAATTATTCAATATTCCGGTAAGGGACTTTCAGTGCTTCCAGTTTTTGGCAATTACTAATGCTCTTAGGAATATTAATTTATATGCCTGTCTATGAACCCATGAATACATTTTTTGTTGGGCATATACCAAGAATGAAACTGCTGTACCATATGATATACATGTGTTGAGTTTAGTATGCCACATTTTTTTTACAAATATGTAGCAGATGCACATATTTGTGACAAGCCATTTTAGAAGGGATAAGAACATATGTTTTATTTAGCATCTTGCTCATATGATTTGAGAACCACAGCTCCATGGTAAATTTCTTTAAGAACAGGATAGCTTTTGTCATTGACTAAACTGCCACTTTCCCCAGAAAGTAAACTGACCTTTTATTTTTATAAGTAACAACTAAATAGTAAATTTGATATATACTTTCCTCTGTGAAACATTAACAAATGTTCCTAACATATAATGCAGTGCCTAAAAAAGCAGTGAATATTCAATAAAAATGTACCCTTCAACAACAACAACAAAAGATATACAGATTACAAGCCTATCCAGAGGTGTGCAACATCATATAAAATTAGGGAAATCCAGTTTAAAACAACAATGGGATATCACTACACATCTAGTAGTATAAAGGCTAAAATTCGAAACACCAACACCACCAAACCGCTGGTGAGGATCTAGGACAATAGGAACTTATTCATTGCTGAAGGGGAATGCAAAATGATGCTGGTTACTTTGGAAGGCAATTTGTCAGTTTCTCACAAATTACATATACTAGTATGAACCCAGCAATCATGCTCCTTGGTGTTTGTCGAAGGAGTTGAAAACTCATATTCACACAAAAATATGCACATCGATGTCTGTGGCTGCTTTATTTACAACTGCCAAAACTTGGAAGCAACAGGAATGTCCTTCAATAGGTGAGCAGATAAACAAACTTTTGTAACTCTAGACAAAGGAATATCACATAACATTAAAAAGAAATGAGGCATCAAGCCACAGAAAGAGATTGAGGAACTTTAAAGGTACATGGCAAAATCAAAGGAGCCAATCTGAAAAGGCTACATACCATATGATTTCAACCATATGACATTCTGGAAAAGGCAAAACTATGGAAATAGTATAAGGATCAGTGGTTGCAAGGGGTTCAGTGAGACAGGGCAGGAGGCAATGAATAGGTGGAGAGGAAAGGAATTTTAGGACAGCAAAACTGTTCTGTATGACAGAATAACGAGGTACACATTATAATTTGTTAAAACCCATAGGACTCCACAACAAAATGAGTGAATTTTGATGTAAGCTACGAACTTCAGTTAACGATAATTTATCTATTTCAGTTCACCGATTGTAACAACTGTGCTATTCCAGGGTGTAGATAACAGGGGAGATTGTATGGGTGTTGAGACCGGGGGATATGTGAACTCTCCATAGTTTCCAATAAATATTTTCTGTAAACCTAAAATTGCTGTAAATAACAAATTCTATTAATTTTTAAAAATGTATTGTTGATGAAAGCCTCAACCAATTTCTTTAATTCCTAATCCTGTCCATTCAAAGCAATATCAGATTACTAAATCCTAAAACAAGAGTAAGTATGTGGCCCTCTTGATCTTTGTGTACAGAATTCTATTTGTCAACGAGGACAAAACTCAACTTTTAATTGAAGAAAGTTTGAAATATTTCAAATATAAAATGAGAAAAACTGTATCACTTTTGGGGGCAGTATGATTACGGAATTCAAAGAATAAAACTGTATGTTTGAATGAATATTGTACAGAGCTTAATCTTTTTAAAGATTTATATGGAAAATGAATAATAATGAGATTTCAAACCCCAGGTATGTAAGAAACTTTTACTGTCTTTACACTTTTGGGTATTTTCTCATGCTTTACTACTTCACATCTAGAAAGCTTGTTGAAAAGGTTTCTTATACTTTAGAGAAAGGACATTTAAAATTGAACACCAAATTCTTCAAGGATATCAGAAAGGCATATCCTGTTCAACATTTTATACTTGATATATAATTTTAGACCTTAAGTATAGATTTGAATAGAAAGCAGTTATTAAAAAGACAGAGAAAAATCTTCATCATAAACCTAATTCTTAAATGCATCTGGTTTTATACTTTTCCCTGCTTACATTATGAAAGAACTAAGAATGTCAATACCATTGCATTGATGTATATGTGAAAACCACGAATGGCCTTTTAGCCATCCATGTAATCTCTGAAAATGAGCGCTCGTTAGTAAAAGTCACTAATAGTTGCCCCTTATCTGTGGTTTCACCTTCCATAGTTTTAGTTATTCATAGTCTAATATTAAATGGAAATTTTCAGAAATAAATAATTTATAAATTGTAAATTGTATGCTGTTCTGAACATAATGGTGAAATCTTGTTTCCATAGAAAAAGTTAAACTTCTTGGTGTCCTGTTAGTAACAAAACTGGTGAGCTTGTTGATTGCTTACATTCTTCAATTATTTGTGTTGTGGAAGAGAACATGGTGTAGTGGAAAGAGGGTGGACTTTGGAAGACCAGCTCAAATCTTTGTTTTTCCATATGTTAGTTGAATGACTTTGGCAAAGTTACTTAACCTCTAAATGTAGTAGGTTTCTCATCAGTAAAATGGGGTAATAAGTTATTTTAGAAGGCTTATTGAGAAGAATATATAAAATATATATAATTCATGGAACATAGTAGATTTACAAACAATGCTATTTTCCTCTTGTAGTTAGTGATCTTCCCTCCCTACCCCCCAATTAGTTATATTGATAGTGTGTTTATCTATGAATAGTTTAAAAATAATAATTTAAAGTGGAAATATTTTTCCATTGCCAGTCCTCTGAAAACCATTAATTGTCACTGGAACAAATCTAAGATTAAAAAGAAAACTGTATGTATGTGTCTATCGAGCCATTGTTATTTGATTTGCTTTCCGGTAAAGGTTTACATGCTAGAAACATTTTTAAACACTTCTTTTAAGAGAGCTAAATTTCTTTCATCAATCGCTACATCCAGGGCAGAGTATATTGGCTTATTTATTTTATACCCTCAACAGCTGCATAGTACCTGGCACAAGGCTGACATTTAATATATTCTGGATGGAAATATGTAGAAAGGGATAAGGACTTCACCCATAGAGAATCTCCAAATTTCCAAACTCTCCTTACAACTTGAGAATGAGTTCTGTTTAATTCAATATAACATGATAGATGCCAGTAGTTCTAATTCAAAGAAATGAATCACTGACAGAAGTGATTTTGGTAAGCAATTAATTATTAAGAACAAAGTTTGTACATTAGCTTTATCTAACTCTTTAACTGTTAAAATATGGAAGTCTCTCTAGGACTTGCAGAAACTCACTACTTTGTATCCGGCTTTCACAACTGGGTTAATTTTGCACATGAAGCAGCTATATTTTTGGCATCTAAAACTCCATTTTATAAATCTAATTATACTTAATTAGATTCATAGTAAGTAAAACATTCAATACTTATTTGTGTTTAACATGTGAACTGAATTCCTGTTCATTATACATATTTTTTCTAAGTTTTAGTTAATAATACTTATGGTAATGTGTACTTTTAAAAAAGATTTTATATATTTTATTTTTAGACAGAGGGAAAGGGAGTGAGAAAGAGAGACAGAAACATCAATGTGCCTTTGCCTCTTGCACGCCCCCTACTGGGGACCTGGCCCGCAACCCAGGCATGTGCCCTGACTGGGGAATCGAAACGGTGACCTTTTGGTTCACAGGCCGGCGCTCAATCCACTGAGCTACACCAGGTAGGGCGGTAATGTGTGTTATTATAGTTATAAACTGGTAGTTTTAAAAATAATACTGTGATATACTTTATATAGTATCATTTTCTTCTATAAATTTTATATAATATAGATTATGGAAGCTTTTATAGACAGAGCAAAGAGGAAACATAAATGTAGAAAAGGGATTCATTCAAATTTTATTTGTAAAATGTATATTAGTGGGTTTTCACATACTAGTTTTGGATATTAATTCAAATGAATTCTGGTCATTAACTTTAAAAAATGCTATTAAAAAATTGAAATCAGAGGTATATTTGTTTTCAAAATACTTGTTCCTCTAGTGTCTCAAAAATAGTTATTGGTTTAAGAGAATGCAGAAGTAAAGTTTTAAGAAAGTTGACAGTTAATTGGAGCCAAAAATGATGAATATACAAAAAAGTATAATACCATGTAATGTAGAGCTATTAAATGAAGGAGGCAGATCATAAAATATTTCAATATTTTAAAACAAATATCATTGTTAGCTAGACAGTAAGCAAAGACTTGTTTTCAGAAGATTTGAAAATAGAGCTGAGAAAGAAAAGATAGATAACATTAAAATATACATATTTCAGCAGAAAGGACTCAATTATACCAGAAAACTGGCCAGTGTAAGCATTATTTTCAGTGGGCAATATGGCAGGTTATGCCTGAATGAGTCCTAGGAAATGGGATTTCCAAAGGTAATGGTAAAGAACAGAGCTGGAAAGTTATTTAGTCATCATTGTCCTCTTGTCTGTATATGTCCTTAATATTACATACAATACAATATCATAAGCAAATAAAACATAATATTCATAATATACATTAATGCCTCGCTATGAATTCATAGTTGACATTTTAGAAAGCTACTAATAAGCAGTGAAAATTATCCTTTTCTTCTAAGAATTTGACATTCAAAAACAAACAGCTATAAAATATGCTAATTTTGCTATAATGACTAGTTATTCTATATTTACATAATTTTGTAGTGATGGACCATACTAAATCCTTAGATGACTAAAAATCAGTGGGGTTCTATCTTTTAAAGGCTCTTGGAAGGAGATGAGTTTTGGAAAAGTAGTTGGAAAGTAAATCTTTCCATTTATCCCTCCTTTTCCTTGGGTGGGCGGGGAGGAGATCAGGGTTGGATGTGGGGGTTACTTTTATTCCTGTCCTTTAAATACAGAAGTAGCTTATTTTGCTCTCACTCTTTGGATGGCTGAGAGATGGACACTATTTTAAGTTTCTGAGAAATACTTAAATAGAGCAGCTATAAATGAATATTCTAAAATCTATATCATTTCATCTAGAAATACTAATGAAGGAGGCAGCTGGCAACCACATATGGGAATGGCTCTGAGAGTCTTTTCAGCCCCTGGAGGACGAATTGCAAACAGAGAGTAATATGACTCTTCTCCTTGTTAACAAACAAACCAACCCCAGAAAATAACCTTGTTGATCTTGGAAATAACTACCTAAGCTTAGTAAATTTTAGTAGATTTGGTAATTAGGGTAAATTTCACCTCACCTGTGTCTTAAAAAGGAAAAAAAGTCTGAAGCGGATTTGTTACTGAAGTAGTAAAAAAAGTTATGCATGCAGCATAAAATGCAGTGATAATATCTTTACATAAAAATCTGACAACACTTTTTTTCTCTTTTCCTTCTGTGAAGACTGGAGACTGCTCAATAACGGACAAGCACCAGTCGTAGAATTTAATGAGCCACTCTAAAGAGATATGATCTAACCTCCACTGCAAATTTCAATCTTATTAAAACAAGAAGATCACTTTTATCAAACGTCTGGTTCTTTGGAATCAAACCCTGGTACAATAAACCTGCTATAGCTTCCTCACCACAACCTTTATTTAACACTCTTTAGAACAAATTTTCTGATCCAATAACCATTACCACATATTCACTGATACCTTATTTAAAAATAATAATGCAGTGTCATTTCTGTCTC
Source organism: Mormoops blainvillei (assembly GCA_004026545.1). NCBI lineage: Eukaryota > Metazoa > Chordata > Mammalia > Chiroptera > Mormoopidae > Mormoops > Mormoops blainvillei. The sequence continues at coordinate 17,371 of PVJD01002138.1, read as the reverse complement.
AGCAAAGCACTGATGAAATATTTAGACATTAAGAATAAATAATAAAGGTTCATTTGGCTAGAGATAACCTTATTATTATTTGTCATCTTCACACTGTTTAGATGACCAGGGCCTACCTGCATCATTTTCTTTTGCCTCTTGCCTTTACAGAAAACTCCCATGTTATAAAGTCATAATCTAGTGAGTAGATTCATTAACTTTTGGAGGGATTTTTCTTTACAATTCATTTGAATCACTCCATATAACATACTTTTAAAGGCATTTAACATGGCATTTTTCTGATGTTGAACATTGTACCTTGAAGGTGGTTGAATCAAGATAAAGGCTAAAAAACAAAACTGTGATTCACAGACTGTATGGGGTATATAAAGGTCCACGATATATTTTTAAGGTGATAAATTGAGGTGATCTTTTCTACTGCCTTGTTCAATTGTCACTTAATTGAGCAATAGCAAAAAATGTGCTTTAAAACTCAATAAACTGCAAAGAATCAGATTCTGTAATGAGCCAAAGTCATATTCATGAGAACTGTGCTGTGTTATTTGCGCCCCATCTGTATAATAACCAATACTGGCGCCACTCATCTTGTCTCAAGAGCTATGGCTTAATGAGATAGTTATCCACTTCTAACTCCAAATGTAACAATTAGATATAAACACTGCTACCAAAGTGACTTTAGCTGGGCTTCTTCATGTTAGCTGGGAATTTGATCTGCCTTCCAGCAGCATTTTGGGGGAGCGTATTGGTTTCCTGGGACCGCCATAACAAAGCACCACCAACTGGGTGGGTTTAGGTGACAGATATTTATTCTCTCATAGTTCTGGAGTCTAGAAGTCCAAGATTAGGGTTTTAGCAGGGTCATTCTCTCTCTGAAGGCTCTAGGGGAGTATCTGCTCCACGTCTCTCTCTCAGCTCCTGGTGTTGGCTGGGGATCCTTGGCTCGCAGATGTATCACTCCAGCCTCTGCCTCTGTCAATGCACGGCCTTCTCCTTATGTCTCTTCCCATGTCTTCCCTCTGTGCGTGCATGTCTCTGTGTTTCTTCTCTTCGTATAAGTCACATTAGAGTAGGGTTCCAGCCTACTCCAGTGTGACCTTATCTTAACTAATCTCATCTGTAAGGACCTTATTTCCAAATAGGTTGCCTTTGAGGTACAATGGTTAGGATTTCACCATAATGTTTTAGGAGGACACAATTTAACCCACAACAGAGAATAAGTCTTCTTACTCTCTGTGCATAGAGCTCTTAGCTGCTCATGAGGCATTTAGTACATGATTATTTTATATTGAATTTTAATATATTTGTTTATTCCCTATCTCATAGCACAGAGGATTGGTAGTGTAAACAAAAACATAGGAAATAAAATTGTAATTAAAGAGAAATATAAAAAGAACTAGAAAATGCAAAATATAAATAAAAATAAGTTGAGCGAAAAAGAAAATAGTTTAGCAGTTAGGGAAGGAGCGTACATTGGCTGAATGTAGCATGCGGGTGATTACACAGATCTGAGTTGGAACCATAGCTTCCCTATTTACTAGCTGTGTGAATGTGAGAAATCCATTTAATTTCCCTTTCTCATCTAGAATAAAAATAATCTTACCTTTTATTCAGCATGAAGCCTTTCATTTAGGGTACAAAATAATTTAATGAGGCTGCTTTGCTAAATTGCTTACACCATGCCTGATAAAAGATAGGCAGTAAATGACAGCACTTGCTCATACGTTAACGTTAAAAAACCAAATAGACCAACATTGCACTGTTAAGAGCATTCGAATTTGCTTTTGAACTCCCCAGAAGCCACAGCAAAAAGGGTTATATGATTAAATACTAATTAACATATTTAGATAAGGAACAGCCCAAGGTTCCTTAGAGAAAGCCAAACTTTTGTATTTTTAATTTCCCAGATATATTTTTCATGTAAGACTTTCTAGAGATAATTCAAAATTATATAATGAACATGTTCTTAAGAAAAATAATACTAGATTTTTTACGTGTTGTTTTAATAACATTCGCTAAGGAAATTAAAGTATATAAAAGGAAAATAATAAATCATTGAAGAACTAAGCTACTAGAACATGGAGTGTTTGGTGGGATATATAGTTTTATCTTCTGGGAATACCACTTTCTCCACTCATGTTTTTTGGGTGTTTTTTTTTGTTTGTTTGTTTTTTTGGTCAGGGACTAAACAGCAGAGTCTGAGTTTGAGATGAGAGTTTGCATAACAATTACCCTGTTGGTACAACAGCATGACCCTTTCATTTATGTCATTTATTTCCCTCAAGTAATAGTGGCCAACTGTATTCCAACCCTTCTCAGTGTCCAAGAATTGACATAAAATAAAAATACATTAACATTTCCTCTCTAATGAAATAAGGTGGAGAACAAAGAACTGCACAAGTAAATGTACTTGTGCATGACAATAGATAGCTTACTACCCCTGCCTAATGGCACCACCATAATCTTCCAGAATACACGGTGAGTTTCTTATAAATTTACTGACTGAAGTAGCTCATAGGGAAGGAGGGAGGGGGAGAAGGAGAGGGAGGAAAGGAAAAAGAGAGGAGTCTAGTGGTGTCAGATAGGGCCTCAAACAGGGTTGTGTGACGAGCTCTGTAGGAAAGACAGCATGGGCGGGAAGGTCAGATCTATCCTGGATCCATAGAGTAAGCAGACCTAATCCTGTCCCCCATTTCACAGGTTGTATAAGTATAGTTCTCTATATATGGTTTCTTAATTCTGGAGCTTACGATTCACCATTCTAGCAGATGTGCAGGCTGTAACCAGACTGGCCTTGTGGCAATGGCATTTATCATGGCATCCTAGTTGTTGCCATGAAGTTAAAAAACTTTTCAGAAAGCATGGTACTGGCATAAAAACAAACAGATAGATCAATGGAACAGAATAGAGATACCAGTGATAAACTGACACCTATATGGTCAATCAATCTACCACAAAGGAGGCAAGACTCTACAATGGGATACAGGCAATCTCTTTAATAAACGGTATTGAGAAAATTGGACAGGCTTATGCAAAAAAAAGTGAAACTAAACTACTTTCTTATGCCACACACAAAAATAAACTCAAAATAGATTAAATGCTGAAATGTAAGACCTGAAACTATAAAACTCCTAGAAGAAAAAACATAGTAAACTCTTTGACATTGCTCTTACCAATATTTTTTTGGGAATAGGTCTCCTCAGGCAAGAGAAACAAAATTATAAATAAAAAACTATTTTCTACACTGAAGGAAACAATCAACAAAAAGGAAAGATAACCTACTGAATGGAAGAAGAAATTTGCCAATGATAAATCCAATAAGGGGTTAATAAAAAAATATATAAGGAACTCATACAACTTAACACCAAAAAACCAAATAATCCACCTAAAAAAATGGGTAGAGGACATGAACAGACATTTTCCCAAAGAGGAAATAAAAGTGACCAATAAATATGAAAAGATTCTCAACATTACCAATCATCAGGGAGGTGCAAATAAAAATGACAATGAGGTATCAATTTATGCATGTTGGTATAGCTATCATCAATAAACGGACAAGCAAGATGTACTGGCAAGGATGTGGAAGAGAGGGAACTCTAGGGCATTTTGGGGATTGTAAATTGATTCAGCCACTATGGAAAACAATATGGAGGTTCTTCAAAAAATAAAATATAGAATCACCATATCATACAACAATTCCACTTCTGCTTATTTATCTGAAGAAATTTAAAACAGTAATTATTAAGGGATATATGAACCTATGTTCATTGCAGCATCATTTACAGCCACCAAAATATGGAAGCAACCTATGTAACCATGGATAGATGAATGGATAAGAAAGATATGGGTGTGTGTCTGTGTATGTATAGGGGGTACACACACACACACACACACACACACACACACATATAATGGAATATCACTCAGCCATAAAAAGAATGAAATCTTGCCATTGGCCATAACATGGATGAACCTAGAGGATATTATGCTAAGTGATGTAAGTCAGACAGAAAAAGACAAACACCATATGATTTTACTTACATGTGGAATCTAAAAAACAAACAAAACAAAAACAAACTCACAGATACAGAGATCAAACTGATTGCTGCCAGATGGGAGGAGAGATAAGAGGATGAATGAAAAAGATGAAGGGGATTAAGAAGAAGTTATAAAAATAGTCACAGGGATGTAAAGTACAACATAGGGAATATAATCAATAATATTTTTACAATTATGCATGGTGTCAGGTGTGTACTAGACTTATAGGGGAGATCACTTTGTGAGGTATAGAAATGCCTAATCACTAGGTTGTACAGGTGAAACTAATATAATGTTGTATGTCAACTATAATTGAAAAATAGATTTAAACATATATATATATATATGGAAAATAAATATTAAAGAATTTTGAGATCTGCATGTATATGTGTTGTGTATGTGTAAATATTCTAACAAAGGTTTTAGAAGCTGAAATAAATGACAGTTAACAGTGTTGAGCTTTACTTCAGCCCTGTACTGCCAGAAAACAGCAACGGTTTAGGAATTCCTCCATCTTTTTTTCTTTGAAACCCTCCTTACCTTTTTTTGTTCTGGGAAACTGCTCACCCAAGGGACCCCTCTGCCTTGTGCAGTTGGAGATAACTTTCATTTTCACCCTTCCTCAAGACTTCCCTCTTATAAAATCCAGCTGTTCTCCCATATCTTTGAGATGTTCCTCATTAATGAACATTCTCCATAGTGCAATGGCCTGCATAAAGCCATCTCTTTAATTATCTCCTCTATTGTGCCTTTAACAGAAACTATCATTGTTTTTACAAAGTCAACAAAAACCTTTGGGCATATAATTTAATTATGACATAAAATTAAACAGGTTTTAATGAACCAATCCTTTAGGGATATTATTTCATATAAATTTAAAGGGGGGCAGAGTTTGCCACCCCAAAATATGCCTCTTCGGGATACTGGTTATTAAAAAAAAGCAACAGCAGCACACATGGGAGAGGGTCGGAAAACCGAGTAGATGTTACCCTATGTGAAGGACATTCGTAAGGGAAATCTTCCTTTCTAAGGTTATTTCCATTACTGTGCCAGGCCTGCCTTCACTGTCAGTGGAGAAGGCTTGGACTTAAGCCTGTATAACAATCCCATTCTTGGTTACTATGCTTTTCCTAGAAAACTCCTATTAACTGACTCTCCACCCCCAACATCTTCCATTACCTTTAGCTGAAGATGGTGTTTAAGGTGATGACGTCTACCATTTTGGGCAAGTTACTCTATGTTCCTGGCTCTCTTCCATGTATATAGGAGGTATACATATTATTAAATTTTAATTTGTTTTCCCCTCCCTAACCTTTCTCATGTCAATTTGATGGTTAGAACAGCCAGAGGAACCCAGAGGGTAAGGCACAGGAAATGTTTTCTCCCTGACACCTAAAAAAATATATTCTACTTTACTTTTTAAAAATTTGTTGGCAAAGTTAGAGCAATAGACATATCTTTTAGTCTTACAGAGAATGCACACAAATGAGAATATATTTGCTCCTCAAAATTTTTTCGCATCTGCTTTTATAAGAAACATGTTTTGACTGGTGGTAAAATTTTATTTATTATATATTTAGCAAACCAATGTGAAAGTCCTTTAAGTTTCATAAAAATGATCTTAGTTTTATAAGATGAAGCTTTTGACCTGGGGACTTATTTTAAGCAACAGGGCAGTTAATCTTCTTTCCCTAAGTCTGTATCTGTGCATAAATATTTTGCTGGACTCTAATGTGGGTAAAAGTAGAGAAGCAGGAAGTTGTAATCCTCTAAAGAAATGGAAGCATTTGTTTTCATTTAACAGAAATTTCTTCCATGGATTTCTAAAGGATTCTATCCAATTTTACTACTGAAATATTCTGAAAATTATCATTTACAGATATATATCATTTATCCTGAATCAAATTATCAGTTTTTAAAAGATCAAAAATCTACAAACCAAAGGACCGATTAGAATTTTATTTTAAAGCATTCAGGTAAGATGGAAAGTACGTGTCCACACTGGGTAATTTAAAGTTACCCATTTTCTCAGAAGTTCTTGCTGCTTCTTTCAGAGCCTCCCGCTATCCTTGATGTATAGGGGTACCTTGTCACTTAGAATAATTCAAATAGCCTTTCATTTTGTACAAAAAACAGGGAGATGGTACCAAAGCAAATAACTCAAGTAAACCAAATTATAAGAGATAGATTTAACTATTTAAGAAATGGAACTATTTTAAAAGTCTTTAGGAGCATTTTTATACAATAAAATTGCAATGTAAATAAAAAGTATATAAACAACCATATGCATATATATCTATATGTGTATACACGTGTGTATATATACACCAATGTTTTGATATTGACAAGAAAAACTTCTAAATGTTCTAAATTAAATTACAGCAGCAAGAGGGTGAGGGTGACAGGACAGTTAGCCTACTAACAACTATAGGCCGACTCGACAAAATATTGCTCACGTTGTTATATGTCTGTTGGAATTTAGGATTAATTTTCAGGTGGCTATTTCCCTGATTGTCCAAGAGAGACTAGCCAGACGCCATAGAACCCCAGGAGTCCCCGCTTCTTGTTTACACATGAACTTTCCAATCCGCTGCCCACGGCCAATCCATGGGACCAGACACTCCTTGCAAGCTCTGCACCTATCCCAGAAATGACCCCTGCTCCCCTTTACCTTCTCCCACCCCTTTTGTCTATAGCTAATGTAGATTCTTTCAGAACTGCTTACCTCTGACCCCCTACCCACCCCCTTCCCTGATGTATAAAAACCCTTGCCAACATCAGGATGGTGGACATGCTGACTTTTCCATCTGTCACTCCTGCTGGTGGTTTAGACTTTATGCCCCAGGATCTGGTCTTTTTCCTGCTAGTAGTTGTAACCACAAAACCAATCTGAATTTGCCTTATCCTGTTTCTAATGAGATATTGAGTTGTTTTCCAGAGATAACAGAACAAAGCTGCAAATCATGCAGTCGGACAAACCCGCTAAAGAAAGAATTCACCCTAGAGTAACTTTTCGACAGTACCAGGACAAAATCCACCATGGACTACATACTAAATCCCAAATTCAAACATGCCTCATGATCAGCTGTGCTCCCCTCATTCCTGCTCACTAAACTCTCATTATGCTGTCATGTAACCCTATAGAATATGCACGACTTCTGCTGCTTCTTCCTTTACATGCAACTTAAAAACCCTCAGTAGCAGGCACAGATTTGAGCCTTGCCTCCTGTCTCCTTGTGGGTCAACTTCACAATAAAATCCTTTTCTCAAAAGCCAGTGCCATTGTATTGGCTTCCATGTACATTGGGCATGAGTACTTGCTTGGTGACACAGTGACCTAATAAATGCTTTGATTTAAAAAGATTTCCATCTGTGGGAGGTAAAATTTATGTTTAGCAATATATTTATCAGGGCCATTCTTAATTATTCTTTCAAGCAAGACAAAAACAAAGGACATTAGTGCTGGCTACCATCTTCTTTTCTCTTAAAATAAAACTGTATATCTTTTAGGGATATTCTATAGTGCAGACATATCGTGGAGTTCATGCTTTGCATTTGTTTTAGATCAGTATATTTATTAATCGATCAGCACAATAGCTAAGCTACATGTGATTCTTATTACCAAATAACCACTCCAAATGAAGATCTTTTTAAAAACTATGATAAACTCACCCAAAGCATTAACATCCAAAGGAAGTTTTGTTACTTGAAGGTTTTTCCGACCCTATTTTTCATTATCTTCTTCGATCATAAGTGAGAAAATTAGTAGAATGTCTTCTGATTTATCTGGTTTCTCTGACTTATTATTCAGTGTAGCTGCGGGGGTGTTCAAGTAGTGCTTCCTGAAACATGAAATACCAGATATTAACGTGGCAGTGTGCTATGTGGAGGGGCTCCATGGTCACATATGCTGTTCACCTATAGGAAACTCCCTGTTCAAAGTTTATATAAACTACTCCATGTACTGATACTGCAACCATCCACTTTGTGTGGCCAGCCTGCCTATAGGGGCCTTGAAGTGACACTAGCTCCTCTTCTGAGGGACGCCCTAGATGACAGCTCAGAATCACAAGCAAACGTAAGCTACCGATAGGACTTCTGCAGCAGCCCCATTGAGCAAGTCTCCTGTGCCTCCCATGGCTTTCCCCTGGGGACCTAGATAAGGTCCCCATGGAGCTTCCTAAAATTTCACTCTTTTTGATTTGAATTGACCAAGGTACTCCCCTCACAGACTCTAGCAAAGGCCTGTATACCTGGTCCTCTCTGCACTCTTCCTTGACATCCCAGTGTAAACCCTTGAAGTATATATACACTGTTACTTCTTCCAATACCTGTGAGTAATAGACTTTTCTATTTCAATTTCCCTGTGGTCTTTTGTTGAACTCTCTGACACCCAGGACTCTACCTATAAAAATGTTAATTTAACAAAGTCGCCACACCTACAATGCGCCTTCTTATATTAAAGACTCTGATGAGTCAGGCTTACAGTAAAAATGTTGAATTTTAAGTTCAGTTAAATGTATTTAATGTTAATTATGGGTGAATGAGTTTGAGAAATTGTACACCAATACATTAGGTGGTTTCAAGAAAGGTAAGCCAGATATGTTCATAATATTTATTATCTGTAATGGACCTTATTATAAACATATGCAGAAAAGCAAGGAAACTTCTCAACAGCCTCACAGGTTGCACAGAGAAATATTGTATTATTTATGATTTATAGTCATCCGAACGACCTCCAGAATAAGCAATGCGATGGTGACATGCTCTTCCAATCTTTCAGCAGGTGCGCTATTACCCCTCTTCTCCGAGGCCATTATGGAAACCCACTTGGTCAGTAGGGGAAGGAGGAGTAGGAGCTGTACAAGCAGTAAGAGGAAAAACTCAGATCAGATCTCCTCAAAAGAGAGAGTTATTTGAATTAATCAGTCACAACCCTGTAGAGGCAGCTGCTATTCAAGACACCTCAGGGACTCCTGGCTGGATGGAACGATTTTTTTAATGTCTATGCTTTGTGCCCCGTGACCCACTCCTTTGCCCGGAGCTGACTAAGCCAAGGATTGGCAGTTGACCTGAAGTCGTATACCTTATTTATTATATGTTAAATTGTTATATTTACAAGGGTCACTTTATGAACCATTTGTTCTTTAAAACTGTAGTAGCTGCCTTGCAGTCTCACTCAAATGGATTGATTGAAAATTGTCACGTATTTTAATCACTTGATAGAATGTCCAAAGCAATTCTAGGAGGCTCGTGGTCATACATCCTCATCAGCACTCCCGAGTTACGTTTCAGCACATTGTTCAAGCTCAGTAAATGCCAGAGATTAAAAGCATGGTTGGTTCGACACCAGGCCAAAGTTTTTGATCTTTAGCTTCCTCTCTTCCTTGCTGCACACCTAAGATAGACTCAATAATTATCCTCTCCCCACCCTTCATGATTCTTCTCTTTGGGTTGCTTTATCAAAGAGAAGATTTATGCAATGCTACAGATGCCCTTATACCCTTCTCATTTTTTCTCTGTCTCTCAGAAAAAAATCATTGGAATTTATGTAAAAGTCAATGTTCTATCCACTGAATTTGGCCTAACATATATAAACAGGGGATAGTCGTTAGGGAATTTTTTGACCTCTACCCTATTTTAGTTTTGTTGTAAAGAATATTCATGCCATTTAGTCAAATCCTCTTTCTGCCTTAACATTGCCTTTACGCAGCTACTGACTGACGCAGAAGACATGTTAGGGATAAAAGATAACTGTCACACTTAGAAGGGCTTCCTGTCTTCCTCACAATGACAAATGACAACCCATCCAAGAAAAACTAGGTCTATACACATTTAAGGTCTTAGTCAACATCTAAAATAAATTGTAATCCTGATACATGAATTTGCCTATTTTGCCTTTGCTCAGAGGGACTTTTCCTTCTTACCAATGCTGTCTCACATCATACATTTTGGTTTTTTCAAACTTTGATATTCAAAAATGCCCAGGTTTTTTGACCTACCCAATGCATGGCAAAGGGATGCTAGGACCTTGAATATTCCAGTCCCTCTGATTGTAGAAAAATACTAGTGGTAGCAAGAGAAGATACTTTGCAATGTCCTCAAAGGCCTGAAAAATATTTGGTCTTAGATAAAGAAATAGATGAAAAGCTTATTCCTAGGAATGAATATCAGGGTTTGACCTTTGAGGGATAACTGGCAAAACCAGAATAAAATATAAGAATAATAAAAAATAATCCAGCGAAAAAGATTATTTTTGGAAAAAGGCAAGAAGGAATAAGGTTTTGCCAGTTTTACTTTAACCCCAAAATGTTATTAGTTCATGGCTGATAAGCAGACAATTCTAACCAGTCCGATTGGACTGCACAATGTACCTGTCTACCCATGGTGGGAATCCTCATTTTTATAGCATATATTTGAGTCCGAGTATCATCTCTCTTCGTTTTATTTTTGTGCAACCTAACTGACTGTTTTTGCCCAACAGATCTGATCTACTATTTGATTTTCAGCTCTATTTATGTCACCTGCTATTATGGCCCCCTGGCTGTACCATAGAGGCCGGGCCCAAGGAAACGCTGACTTTCTATGCTTTGATCGGTGGCTGCTGGCATGGGCTCCATTTCCTTCCTTTAGATACTCTGGATATATTTCTCCTTGAGGTTTGCCTATTTTAAAGAGTGCTCTAGAAGATTGATAGCCACCTTTTTATTTTATTTTATTTTATTTTTGCTGTTCTTCTATGACCTTCTTCTGTTTCTCCTTTAGCTGACTGTTACTACCAACACCCTATTTTTCAGTTTGGCTTTACGTCCTTATTGTGTCATAAACTCAGGGCCATCCTTTTTTTTTTTTTTTTTCCGGCAGATACTTAGTAAACATTTTTATCTTTAAATTCTGGCCTTTCTCTGGTTTTGGAATTGTGTCTTATATTATTTTTTTATTAGATTTTACTTTTTTAGAGCAGTTTTAGGCTTACAGAAAAACTGCACAGAAAGTACTGAGAGTTCCCACATACTCCCTTTACTCTGCTCACATTTCCTCACATCGTTTTACCTATTAACATCTTTCATTAGTGTGGTAGGTACATTTTTTACAATTATTGCACTTATAGTGATACATTATTATTAACTAAAGTCCACAGTATACATTAGCATTCATTCTTTGAATTGTGCAGTTTTTTGGATTTTGACAAATGTAGAACGACATGCATCCATCATTACGGTATCACACAGAGAACAACTTTGCTGCCTTACGTCTGCCCTCTGCTCTAAGCATTCACCCTTACCACACTCCCTGAACCCCTGGTAAACACTGATATTTTACTCTCTCTGCAATTTTGACTTTTCAACAATGCATTATTGTTTGAATCACACAATATGTACCTTTTTCAGACTGGCTTCTTTCACTTAGCAATACATATTTAAGGTTCCCTTATGTGTTTCTGTAGCTTAATAGCTCATCTATGTAATCCCCGAATCCTACTTTTTGTGTGACTGCACCATCTTTATGTTATTTTTTTGTTCACCTTTTTTTTTCTGTTCCATTTGGCCATTCTCACCTCTAAGATCTCATTTGTGATCTCCAGGACTATTCTCCTAATATTTCTCTCATCATATTCATCCCTTTTATTTTTTCCTCTGAATTCTGAGATAATGCCAGCACTTCACTTACAACTGAAATAACTTGTTTTAATTTACCATTACTCTTCTCCTTTGAAGATTTTATTCAGCAATAATGCATTTCCATTAATTATTTCAGGATTCCAAGGGGTTGAATTTATGTAGATACCTCCTTCCTACAAGTAACTGTCACCTTTCATCTTTGTTGCTTGAATGCCTTCATAACTTGTCCTAGCCTCTACTACCTATTCCCCGCAGAGCTGCCGAAATGCTAGTCTAAAAGCAAATTTGATCATGTCATTTTCTTGCTTCTAATTCTTTCATTGTTTCCCATTATACTTAGGATAAAATTCAAAATCCTTAACACAGCTTCCTAGGCCCTGGATGAACTGGACCTTGCTTCCCTCCCCAGCGTGTCTTCTTCATCCCTAACCATGTCCCCAGGCCCAGCTCAGTGCCTGCAACCAGGTCCCCAAGCAATGAATGTTTGTCGAAGGAATGTTTTTCCCTTCTACCTAGGGCTATTCTGGTTTCTGAGACGCAATATCTCAACATTGTGTTAAAAATACAAATTAAACATTTGAAAATGTCACTGCTCTTCTTTGCACCACTCTGTTTCAGAGAGTGTATTTGCTCTGATTTCTATTATCTCTTTGAAGATACGGTGGTTTTATTTTCTATTTACTGTGCAAGTATTAATCTCATCGATAAGAATGAGTAAGTTGAAATAGAAATAAACTCCCTTTGGGACAGGTGAAGATATCTATCTTAAATTACAGCAAATCTATTATTTCCTCCAGCTTTCGTCTGGAATGCAAGCATTTCTATGCAAATCCAGAGATATGGCAGCCCTAGAGGAGTGAAGAACAGATGAGAACTGGAAGTGGAAAGCGTGCCTCTGCAGGGAAGAGGCTCTGTTTCCTGTTTCCCAAAACCACCAGGAGCCTGTTAGGGGCCTGAATGGCTGCTCTTGTCTGGAGCCAGTCCCTGCGCGGCCCCTTTACCAGACCAGGGAACTTTCTGCTCATTGTGGCTTTAGCAAACAGAACCCTTACTATCCGAATCCATTGGTTTAAAATAGGTCTTCTGATCATTCCACAGCTGGCCTCACCTCCAAACCTACCCTGTCTGTCAAAGATGTGGACAGGATGTCACTGTTTGCTTCAGTCACTTGTTATACAGATGATTCTTAGGCAAACAAGTGGCGACTGCTTTTCTCTTTAACTTCCTGACATGCTCTCTAGACTTACCTGAAATTTCTCATGGTTTCTGACATTGATCCCACTTCTCCTTTATTATTCTTGTTTCTCCTTAATTTTGATCTTTCATGGAAGTTTTAGAGAGAAAAAATTGCTTCCAAAGTAGCTAGCCCTCACTTTGTACTTTTTCCTCTCTCACATTCATTTAAAATATGACTTATTTACATGCTTGCAGGCAGTTAAGATATGCACAAGCTGCAGTGTTCTTGTGTCTCACAAAACACTAAAAAGGCAGGTGAGGTAGTAGGGGTGCTGGGAGGGATCCAGGCCTTTGCGAGATGGGTAGTCCTCACTGCGCGGGCACTAGCTATGAAAGACCGCGGGGCTGGATGGAGAGAGGTGGTTAATCAGCTCAATGTCCACAGTAGATGCTCGGTTTTAGGTGGTCACCGGTGTCTTGACTCCACCTCTCTTTGTTTATTCCCAGACGTGTGCTACAGGGTGTTTCTGTCCCGGCGTCTTCACTCTGCCAGAGACTTTGCTGGTGTACCGACACTCTCTCTCCTCCGTCAGTGATTGGGTTCATCGCTGTTTGCAGCCTGCCGGTGAAAGTGAGCCATTTTGGGGTTCACCCAGTGTCAGGGGCAAGCACACATCTTGAACACCAAAGAAACATTTGTACATAAGCAATTCCCTTTAACGGGTTCTATCTGCATTGTGGCTTACATTTCGAAGTTCTCCCTGTGATGGAGGAACTATTTGTTGAGTTAATTTAAGATTTACAGAATGCCCCTAAAAGAACACAGTGTACAATGTAATCACTTACTTAATACTTCAAATAGGGGCAATTTGGAGCAGTAAATCTTGCTCCTTTCTTCAGTTTAAAGGTGGAGGTTCCGAAAGAGAAGTTTGTATTAGACACTAAAATGAGTTTAATCTCTTCTCTTTAAGGATTAAATCTAATGCTTTAATTTAATTTAAGCAGCTTTACAGTTTTACATTTATATAAGCCAAGCCAATTTGCTTTTGGATTAATCAACCCTTCTACTGAAATTAATAATTGTCTGTGAGAAAATGGAATGTTGCCTATTTCGGAAGAACCAAAAGAAATGTTAGTTTTCTTTTGAGCAAAATATGCTTTTCCAAAATCAGTCTGTGACTCTAGGCTTGACTGAAATAACTTCATCTTTAATGTTTTCTTTTACATTTTTTTGTGATGGTAAATGTTTAATAGATTTTGGTTAAATATAACTTTAACTTTGAGAATAAATTCTGAGAAATGTTTTGCTGGAAAAAAGTTCTAAATGTGACAATAATGGTTGCATTGGTTTAGCTCCTTAAAATGAAAAATGTGACAACTATTGAATAAATCTTAAGCTAAGTATTTAATGTCTGACCTGATTATTTAATACTTGGCAATGAATTCAGGAGATTTAAAACAATGGATACCCTACTTTTGTATTATCTAGTGAAGCTTGACAGCTGAAGGTTGAAAGAACCAATTGTCTTTTCATCCTTTTATTTTGTGTTTCATTTGTGTCACAGACACTTGAACAACCTGGGGCCACAGGCTGGAAGGCTTCTTTTCTGGTCATTACCATTGTGAGGGGGTTTTCATCTGTGAATATGATGGATTTAAAGAACTCCTCCTGGGAGGACATGGCCCAGCCAGGCTATACCATTTCATTCCTCAACTAGCGATTATTTAGTTCTTACTATTAATATATGCCAGGCATTATTCTACATACTTATATTTTATCAACTAATATGATATTCATGACAACCTCTGAGGTGGTTGCTATTTTTAAGCCCATTTTACAGATGAGAAAGCTGAAGAATGGAGTAGCTTGCCCACAGTAATATACATACTAAGTTACAGAATAGAAATTAAATCCTGACAGCCTGGCTTCAGAAATATAACAGAGCGTGGGATATACCATAGTGTTTGTATAATATTATACTATTGTATTTTATCTTTTTTTTTTTTTTTTTAGAGAAGAGTAGAGGGTGTTCCTTCAGTGATCCAAGTGAGAAATAAAATAGTTCAACTGGCACAATGGCTGTCGATCATTCCGGGTGTAAGATGATCACTTGCTGAGGAAGAGCAGCTGGGTCTTGTCCAAAGTAATTGATCACAAAAACAATGGGCTCTGGAATCTTTATTTGGTCTTTTAAAATAGATCAGCCTAAAGAGAAGACCTAACCATCTGTTGGGGACTGAATGTCTGTGTCCCTTCAAAATACATATATTGAAATCCTAACCGCCAATGTGATGGTATTTAGAAGTGAGGCATTTGGGAGGTGATTAGGTTTAGGTGAGGTAATAAGTTTAGGACCCTTATGAGGGGATTATTGTCCTTGTAAGAGGAGAATGACAGACCAGAGAACCTCCCTCTCTCTGCCATGTGAGAGCACAGGAGGAGTCAAGAAAGGGGCCCAGACCAGAATCTAAATACAATGGTACCCCGATCTCAGACTTCTGGTCTCCAGCCCTGTGCGAAATAAATGTCTGTTGTTCAAGCCACCCAGTCTATATTCTGTTGTTGGCAGCTGAGCTGACTAAACCACCACCAGATGTTTGAGAAATCCATGTGAGTAATACCTAGATTATTACTTAATATAAAATAGAAGAACAGTGATAAAAAAAAGAAAAAGAAAGCTTTACTGATTGATGCCTGGTTTCTAGAATTCTGAACCTTTCTCTCCTTGATCTATAATATGGACCTTTTTATATGTTGAGGAACTTTCATGGCAATTTCCCTGATCTTTGATCACGGATTGTGATCAAAGTAAAAAGTTTATATTCATCTTAATCTGTTTTATTTCACAACTAAGGGAAAGAAATAGGCAAGCCTACCCAACAAATACCCAGTTGCAGGTACCTGTATCTATGTTTAGATATTTTCCTTCTAGGTTAAAAATCCTCATCTAGATTCTCTTTTCCTGTGTGTTATGGCAGGAGAGTCCCTCTAAGTGACATTGAACCCAGGCCACATACACAGTTGTCCCAAACTTTACTCTTAATAATTACCTTAGACATTTTATGGTTTTTATCTAATTGTTTATTTGTGGGCTAAGCTAATACCTTACAGCCAAGCAAATTTTTATGGCTCTGTGTATAATTTCTGAACAAATAGGGTGTATAATGGAAATGAAAGTGCTGACTTGGTGTTTTCTATTACGGCATGAGTGGACTCAGGATTACAAAGTACACTTTTATTACATCCTTCTACCAGGTCATTTATATGAAGCATGGGTTGAAATATAATTTAGAAATGTGAACCCAGTAGCTAGGATATGAAAACCATAAAACAAACAGACAGACAAATGTAAATGATCCAGAAATGGAAAACAACGGACTCACCAAGGCTTCTGATAATTTAAAAAGGGCTATCAGAATCTTTTAGAGTATGTGTCTAAATCAGGCTGCGTGAATAAAGAAAAATATTTTCTCTTAGTTCAGATCCAAATCACATTTTATTTGAAGTACTAAGATAGCTGGGACTTGGGTGTTTGTTTTTTTTCCCCCTCCTAAATTACAGGAAAAAAACCAAACCAACCCAAAAACATCCTCACATTTTTTAAAAACAAAGGCTGGTTTTAAGTGTGTGTATAGGGGCAAGATTTCTCAGAGACTTAAATTTAGAGAACAGTAGTATTGATCCTATCCATTCTTTCAATTTAACCTAATAGTAAAATAAGTAAGAAATAGGAAAAATTAAGAAGGCCATTCTTTGACAGTATTTTTAAAATACCATCAAGATAGTAGGAGCAGACTCTAGGCATAGGGTAGCTGGTTAGGAGGGTTGATTCTGAAATTTCACATGATTAATTAAGCCATCATTGTAATGAATTGATATTTTAGAATGAAATGGTAGGGTGAGTTGGTAATTGAACATCTTATGTGTCTGTTTTTCATCATCTTTATCTTTTATTCTTGTCTTTCTGACCCAGCACCTATCCCAACCTCATTGAATACAAATGTGAGACTTAAGCAGGGAAAGAAGATTAGTCTGGAAATATCAGAAATATTTACTTAAGGAATGAGAGAATGGATACGTGCAAGTAAGAGGAGCATTAGCTGACTTGGGGATATGTAGTTTCCAAATGACCTTAATACATTAATCAGTGTGTAGGGGCCTTAGATTCTTAAAGGCTCTCAAATACCTTTTTTCACCTTTTTGGTTATCTGAAATCACCCATTCTTTGTAGATCTATGCATCTCCTTACCCTATCCCTCATATTTTCTCTCCTTTCTCTTCTACTTCATAAAATTTCAGAGAAATAATGACCACTCTTTTATTAACAAGATTCACACTAAGGTCTAATAAATAAGGAAGAAGTTCCTACAAGGTTTTTCTTTTTATTTTTGCATTTAAAAATATAGTCTTTACCCAAACAATTTCTACATGGAAAAATATTTCAGGCAAAAACTTTGTACATCTTTGGTGTATGCCAGCCAACTCCTCATCAGAGCACACTCACTCATTGTGTTTGAACCCATCGTCTAGCCTGGGT
>PVJD01002137.1:0-218344 GCA_004026545.1 Mormoops blainvillei | reverse complement strand
CACAATCAAAACATATTCGCGTAGGACTCAGGTGATTAAAAAAATATAGTTAAAAATTATTAGTCTGGCTAAGTCAGACTGTGAACTTAGAATGTTGTTTTAGGGTTTTATATTTTGTTTAACTAAGTGTAGACCTTGTAAACATTAACCAGTGTCATCATACTCTTCTAAATCTCTCAAAATTTAGATCCAGATTCCTACTTCCAGCTCATCCTGCCCTTGGCCTTTCACATTTAGAGACTGATAACATAGAATCATAGAAAAAGATTCCTGCAAAGGAATTTCATAGATTTATAAATCTATAAAGATCTGCCATTTATATATCTGCTGTCCCTTAACAAAGAACCTTAATGGGATTTATGTGTCTCTCATCTTAAAATGTTTGAAGTCTCATGCCCTACCATATTATCACTAAAAGGACATTTAGAAACATTATCTGTTAAAAACATGTGAGTGTTAATCACCATAAGAATGCGGGGAAGTGTGCAGAGCTGGATACGTAATACAGGGAATGACAGGAGCAGTCCCAACACTTGATGGAGCTCAGGAAATACCATTTATTTCTAGTCTAAACTGAGAACTGTTCTCAAACAGGAAGCAGGAAATTGAGAGCCAAGGCTTAAAGGACATAAACTTAGAAAAGTGTGGTCTGAGAGGGATATGACACCAAGTAGAAAAGCTGAAGTTAAAAATGACACTGGTCAAGGTATTGCATGGGCAATAGAGAAAATCATTAGGGAGACCAGGATATCCCACACGGGAGTGTCGCTGCAGGGTTAAACCGCGCAAACCCCAGTGAGTCAGCAAATGGATGGCTTTCACCACAGGTGATGCTGAAGGGAAAGTAGAAAAGGGATTGATTAAACAATACAGAAAATAACCATAGAATGGTGGGATTATGAGTAACAGATGAAGAGCTTTCAGTAAACACATCAGATACTGACTACTCATCAAACTCCATAGATCCTCATGAAACTACCATAGTAGCAAAAAAGAAGGTGTCTAAAAGAGGTTTTAACAGGCATCCTTCTGCAATTGAATTATTTGGCCTGGATCTGTTCAGTAGGAAAAAGGAATAAATGTAGCCAGAACAGTAGAAAATCATAAAGACATGGTAACCAAAGTCATCATACCATTCCAATTCTAAGTGGAGAGGAAGCAATAATTAAGGTCAGAGCTACAGGGCCCACTAAGCTACACAAGATTCCTTTATTAATGTGAGCACTATTATTCTTAATTACATCTTTATACCATCCCAAATCAAAACTGCCCTTTTAATTATTAATGGTAGGTACCTGAAAACCAGGAATCAACAAATGGTAATCAAGATTCTAGCACGCAGGGCACTATATAAATACTCATACTAGGTGAGTAGCACGATATATAAAAATTCCTAAACTAGGAAGTTAGATCATGTACTGAAAGAAAACAAAATTTGGAAAAGTGAAAAAGGACTCTGAATCCATTTGTTCAAATTTAGCCATGTGATCTGCCTGTTAGAATCATTTCTCTACTTCCTATCAGAAAGTAGAAATAATCTTTCAGTTCTGCTGACACACACACACACACACACACACACACTTAAAATGAAATAATTTGAAAAATGGGTGAAAGCTTAGTATAATCCATTCTGGCACCGCTCAAAAGTTCTTTTGCAGAAATATTCAGTCAGCACCGTCAAGGTCAAAGCAACATGACATAAAGCCCGAAAGAAACATCTTTGGAGTCTAGCTAGTTTCTCATGATCTATTTCTGCACAACAAACTGTAGCTTAAAACGACAACCATCTTGTTTGCTGATAATTCTGTGGGTCGGGAATTTGAGCTGGGTCCCATTGTGTGACTTTTCTGCTGACCTCACTCATTCTATTGATGATCATTCCCTGCAGATGCTGTCACCTGGGAACCATTAGGGATGCATGGTCCGGGCTGGTCTTATTCAAAAGCTGGCAGTAGGCAATAGCTTTAGCTGGGCCTCTGTCCCCACGTGGTCTCTCAACCTCAAGGAGACTGGCTGGGGTTTTTTCACATGATAATGGCAGTGTTTCAAGAGGCAAAGAGCAGAAGCTTCAAAAGTCTCTCAGAGCCAACACTCACAGGTCCCACAATGTTACTTCTGCAGCATTCTATTGGTAAAGGAAGTCACAAGGTCAGCCCAGATTCAAGGATTTGGAGAAGTAATTTGACCTCTTAATGAGAGAAGTAGCAAAGTCACAGTTTCAAAGAAACCCTTGTATATAGAGGAGAAGAATCCTTGGGGATGTCTTCATAAACAGTTACCACAGCTAGGAAAATGCCATTCTCCTTTAAGATCTGGGAGAGAAGCTGAGAAGCCCACAGGAAGTCTCATATGAGAAGCTACTAAGCACATTTATAGTAGGATCTTACAAGCAGTCTGGATCACTGTGTACTTAAATACTGAGAGAGTTAGGGGAAACACCAAGACAAACCGAAGCTCTTTTCATTTACCAAAATATTGCCAAACTTAAAGTCCAGGACATCCATATTTAACAAGCAGATAATTTCCCAAATACTTACCTTGTTTACAGAAATGTATTTCTGCCATATCTTCCAATGGCTGACTTCACATTATTTAAGACCAAGCTTAAATTGTGCCTCCTTAGGGAAACCTTCACTGACCACCTTAATTACAGTTAATTTCCCCCATTTCACTATCACGTTTTCTTCGTAACAATATCACTATTCAAAATAACTTTAATTTTTGTTCACTTGTTCATGATGTGTCCCTCACTAGAGTGTAAGCTCCATGAGATTTAAGGTTCTATTCATTTGTTAAGCATAGTAACATCAGCAAGTACTGAGCGCTTGAAAATGTAACAAAATGAGGACAAGGCTTTGAACATTATTTCTCCACTGATGTCCCAGGTTTGGCCCAAGTCAGTCTCTGCTGACTTGTGCTTATAAAGCACAAAGTAAATAACACCATCTCATCCTCCCTGGGCTCAGAATGAGACAGGATAGTAAGACACTAGGAAAATTCCTCGTCAAGTGGAATAGAAAATCTGAGACAGACAGCTGAACAAGCTGGCCAGGCAATTTACAGGCAGGTGCAGATGGCCACCGGGGCTGAAGGCCCCGAGTGCCTGGCAGGGGGCAAAACTGGGAAAACAAGGCCCTCGCCCCCAGGCTAACCTCTCCTCCCCTGGCCTTCCCTCCCTGGAGATGGCATGCAGGTCTCGGCTGTTTTTCAACTCTAGGCCCAGAAAAGCAGTAAAACCAGGTGGGCGAAGCCAGAACCAACTGCAATGACTGAAGAACCCCTGTCCTGCCACTGACCAATCAGAGGAGACCATGACCCCTAAAGGGCACACCTGGAGAGCTGATGCATGTCCTACTGAAACCGTCTCCTGAGGTTCCCACTCACGAGAGAGAGAGAGAAAGGCCTCAAGACAAAGACCCAGTGGCACTCTCCCTCTGGGAGTGGCCTGAGCCATTCCCTTTTCCTTCTTCCCCCACTTCTTTCCTAAACTCTAAGGCAAAGGGCAGCTGGCCGCTGGTCCCAGGATAATCCCATGAACTTGTCCCCAAAGCCCCCTTTTCTCTGCCCTCCCAGTGAGCTAAGGCAGCCCAGTCTGGGTTCTTCCATTGTTTCTTCTATGCAAAGCCCTTCCTTGTTTCACTGTCCCCAGCTTTAATAAATGTATCCTCATAGTCACCTTGACTTGTGAAGTCTTTCCTACACAAAGTCAAAGACCCACACGCTATAGTTGGCCCTAGGCGACCCGCTCAGGGCCAGACCCTTGTCCAGTAACAAGAGTTTCCTACGCTTTTCTTGTATAAACATGCCTGCTTGGAACTTCCCATTTGTGTTAGAAATACTGGTCTTTGGAATGTGTCTAATTAACCTCAATTTCCTTCTCCTATAAACCTGAGAAAATACCCACCTCACTCACTGTGTAAGTTCAATGAGGTTCCATTTGTAAAATGCATACTACAATAGATAGTAGTTACTGTTATTATTATTATCCACAATTCAATTGTGACTAACTGGGCTTACACATATCTCAAGCCCGAACAATATTCCACTGATGTTGTTGTTGTTGTTTTAAATGACCAATTCTAGCTTTTATTTCCGAAGGATTCTCTGACTGCTCAGAAAGCCCTGGGAAAAGCCTGATGATTGGTGTTTACAATTTTACAATGTCCAAAACGGAAGTACAAGACTACCACCACTCACAGAGTCAGAGCAACACAGAGGGTGCCACCGAAGATGTTCTTTCACATGTGGTCATCAGGTAGCAGCCTATCTACTTTTCTCAGCCGTCTGGTGTTCCAACCATCCCTTCCCCCTTCTTCACAAAACTCATGTCCTCTTTCACCTAAGCTTTTGTTGCTCAACTAGGCGATGAGGTTCCCACTTGCTCTACTCTTCGTAGTGCTTTTTTTTTTTTAGACTACCAGTGCCTCAGACATTTTATTGTTTTGTTTTTATTAATATCATTGTAGGGATTTCTGGTCACATTTTGTAGTCACAGCATAAAGTCCTTTTCATTAGGCTAAAACTGCATCAATGCAACAGGTGAACTCTCTGGAATCTGAAAAGCCTACTGTGTTTGTTCTAGGAGGGTGTTTTCCCAACAAACAAGAACATCGGTTTGTTCAAATCCTGTTAAAATACTTCCTGCTTATCCTTGTTAATATGTTAGATACAATCCCACTGGTGAGGACAGCATACGATTATGTGGTTGTCCCCTTCCTTGCCATTGATTGGTCCCTTCAGGATTCCTAGAGCACCATCTTGAACTCTTTGGGCCATTTCACTGCATTCACGTCTTACAAGAAAGCTTTTTACATTTCTCAACCATTCCAAACAGTCCCCTTTTCTTCTTTGTTCATCCTGTGAGAAGGCAATCAATAAACAATTAGGTTCAGTTATGTCACTTAGCTGACACAAACAGCTAGCAACAGGTTTAAGAACATAAGCCCAATCTTCTTAATTTGCCCCCACAGGACTCCAGGGGGGACAAGAGATAGGAGTTTGTTGGCTACATCAGAAGAAAGTAACTAAATAATCTATTAACCTAAGAAAAACAGGATGTAACGGTTACCAAAGTAAATTCTGATTTTTTTCTTTCTTGGTAAAGAGGATTAGTACATCTGACACAGGGATTCTTAGGGATACATAAGGATGGGGTACCATGACAGTCACTAAGAGACCCCTGTCAATGACATCACAGTTTAAATTAAAACATTGAAGAAGCTATGTGACTTTGGAGGCTTAATGAAAAACACAGCCTGCTTTAAAATTTTGGGGTGCTTTACAGACTATGACAATTATACAATCAGGTTTTAAAAACTCTGAAGTATAAAAAGCCATGTGACATGCCCCTCTTTGGAATTCATTTTGGTACAATACAGGGGTGATCGGGAGTATCTAAGTTTCCTTTTCGTTTGGACATAGGGTTACTTGCCTAATGGTCATATCATTTTCCAGAAAAAATATTATGAATGCTATGTCCTGAAACATAAGAGACAAGTGGAATTGGCTAGAGACATACGTGGGAGGGGCAAAAAACATTTCTACAGAAGGCCCATTTATTCTATTGAGAACCTTACTGACTTTGGAGAGGTCAAGATGTATCTCAAGCTGGGTTTAGCAGTAGGGGGCATAGATAAATGACTCCATCACTACCAAGTGGGAGAAATCGAAGTTTCATTCCTTAGAGGAGAGGACAGAAAAGTAGAAGAGTAAGTACAGTTCAGGAGGCTGACATCCAGTTGAACTGTAGTCTGTTCTCGTTATAGAAGAATCCCTGCACGTGACCACCTTCAGCAAAGTCATCTCTACACACACATATATGCTGCTGTGAATGTTGCCAATGGACATTAGGGAAAGGACCAGAATCCACAACCGAGTGAACATAATATGAAACAGGCAACATGCGCAGGGTGATGCACGATCTGTGAACTAGACTAAGTTATATGGAAGTGGGAGCTTTGAGCCAGAAATGATTATGAGATCACAAGACCCCAGGGAATATGCATAAATCTAAAGGAAAATTTTGGACCGTATTGTACAAGCTATAGGAGGAGGGTGAGTTATGTCAATCTCATCTATGTCTTAGGTGGCCCCAGGGAACTGAGAAGTCATCTGTATTACGCAAGTGGAGTTTGACAATTTTATTACAGAAAAAAATATTACATATTAAATATAATCTGAAATACTACTCTGAAATGGAGTTTGGAAAATAGTAAGATCCACACACATAAGAAAGTGTCCATATGGCAGTGACCCACCTCCTATATCTTTTTATCTCTGAAGCTAAATAACAGCTGGAAGACATTTAAAGAAAGAATACTCACAAAAAACTTCAAAATAGTAAGCATTTTAGGCACATTAGTGGATCATTTTATCATTTACGTTTGAAATTTCAACATGTCCTGGCAATCCGTTTACTTGTCCTTGGCAAGTTTATATTTCCATTCCTTACAGTTATTTCCAAATCTTCACTGCTATTTTCAAGCCCCCTTTTTGTTTCTCTCCGACCCATACTCACTTTTTGCCGATGACTTAGCTTCCTGATTAACACAGAAACCTGAAGCCATCAGAGATTATTTCCCTAAACTTACAGCCCACTCCTGCATACATACCTGCATTTACACATCTACTTTAATCCCAGAAGAACCCTCTCACCTCTCCCAGACCCTGCCTCCTTCTCCCCTTTCCCTGCATTGAAACTTTCCTTCTCTGCTAGCAATGTGTCCTCAGGCTATAATCAACTTATCTCATACTAAAAAATAAACTCCATTAACTCATATTCCCCCAATTACCACCCACGATCTACTGTCCCTTCTCATACAAACTTCTTGTAAGCGTAGTCTTTATTTTCTGCTTTGACTTTCTCACAGCACGCTTATTCTCAATTCAACAAATATTTCCTTAGCAACTATTTATATTATGTATAAGGCACTGTGCTACGTGCAACAATTACAAAATTGCTCTACCCCAAGCTATTCCACTGAAACTGTACTGGGAGGTTACCACGGACCTCCTAATTGCCAAGTACAAGGAGTATATTTTGATCCTATGTTTCTTAACTTCTCTGCAGCATGTGATAGTTTATTCACACTCACCTTCTTAAAATTCCTGTAATCTCTGACAGTTCATTCTCCTCTTTGACTTCTTTGATAGTTTCTTCTTTATATGTTCTTTGGGGGAAAGGCTTCAGAGAAAGCTAGAGTGAGAATTGCTATGGGGGGAAATTTTTTGGTCAAACTTTCCCTTGGGGGGAAAAAAAAGCGGTAGGACCCCAAGCTATGCACAGCTTATCCAGGACACACTTAGACTCCACAGGCACATCTCTTTATTGTAAGCTTTTTGAGAGCGGGGTCCTAGATGTCTTCACTGAGTTGTTCTCAGCATATGGAAGAGGTTCCAGCACAGAGTGAATATTTTTATGACAGCTTTACTGAGAAATAATTTACACCATAAAGTTCACTCTTTTAAAGTGTAAGAATTTTATTTTACTATATTCACAGAGTTGTGAAGGGATCATGATTATATAATGGTATAATATTTTTATCATTTCAAAAAGAAATCCTTTATCCATTTGCAATCACTCTTCATCCTCTTTCCTCCACTCAACCCTCGGAAGCCACTATTTCTGTCTCTCTATTGGACATCTCACGTAAATGGAATCATATAATGTGTGCCCCCTCTTACTTGTTTTCCTTTTACTTCACATACTGTTCTCACAGTTCATCCACGTTGTAGCCTGTATTGGCACCTCATTCCTTTTTATGGCCAAACATAACATATTCATAGACCCATTATATGAATATATTATATTTTGTTTATTCATTCATCAGGTGATGGACATTTGGGTTGTTTCCACTTTTTGACTATTATGAAAATGCTGCTATGAACAATCATGGATACGGTTTAGTCAGAACATATGTTCTCCATTCTCTTGGGTAGATGCCAAGGAGTAGAATTTCTGGGTCATATGGTAACTCTATGCTTAACGTTTTAAGAAAGTGCCAAACCATTTTTACAAAGTGACTGAACCATTTTACAATCTCAGCAACAATGAACGAGGGTTCCGTTTTCTCCACAGCCTCACTTACGCTTGCTGTTGTCTGTCTTTTTCATGTGAACTGTCCTAGTAGGTGTGAAGTGCTGTCTCGCTGTGGTTTTAATTTTCATCACTCTAACAGTTAATAATGTTGAGCACCATCTGTATAGTCAGTAAATATTTTATGAGTGAATGTGTACAATCATAGACACTGAAGCAGGCTCTCAAGGGTGATATCTATAGTTACTCTGGTAGTTACTGTTTAATAGCAATGAATGAATAACAGGAGTAGGGAATATATTATGGATCAGATAATGGCATACCCACCCCCCTCACTTAGTTAATGTAACTCATGTCTATAACTGGTTTGCTGTGTTCGATACTGACACTCGATATTTAAATTATCAAAGATGATCAGTACCTCTCATTCTGATTCCAAATTCTTTCAAGCAAATGGAAAGAGAAGGAAAGGTCAGAGTTATGCAAAAAAAAAAATTATCATAGGGGATGCTTGTCTCATATCATTTGGAGGATCAAATATCAGGACCTATCATGACTCTAAGTTATCTTGACTTATCTGTTCAAAATTCTAATAAGTGATATGTGTAGGGAATCATTTTTGAGGTAGCTGGTTATCTACCTTGATGTTAGATTATTATAGACCTCAGGCAATGATTAAAAAAAAATCCAGAAAACTCATAGATATTTAGTAACAAAATATGTTTTATTTATAATCAGAAGGTACCATAATATTTATTCTTCTAAAATATTAATCTTTTGAAAGACTTGCATTTTTGTTCTTATAAATATTAAGTGTTGTCTTTAATTAGCTGAACATATTCTTGCTTGTAAAATCATCTTTTTAAAATTTTCTAGTTTCCTAGTTGACTGAATTTTAAAAACTTCTTTTGAATGGTCTTACCCCTATAGGTTTGTTGCTTACAAAAATAGGATTAATATATTTCACATCAAGGCTATCCCAAATATTTAGGAAAGTTATATTGTCATACAAAAGTAGTGGGTTCAGTCTGCCTAGCATCATCCATTGCCCCATTCTGACAGCAACTCTATTTCTTTTTGGTGAATAAGTTCTACCCCATAAACACAATCTGATGGAACTGTAATTCCCCTAACCAACAGATAGCCCTGTACTCCAAACTAGGCCAGTTAGAAATGTCTTTCCTGGAATATAATTATTTTTCTTCATTAGTCTTTTTGTTATAACATAAAACACAAATTTGAAAAATGACAGAAAGTAAGTGTATGGTTTAGTGAGTTATTAAAAACAAATAACCCTGTAACCACTACCCATGTCAAAAAAAAGAGATATTTTTCAACCTCTATCAAGACATCCTTTCTTGTTACCCATCCCAAAGGTTAGTCCTCTTGCTATGAAAATAATCATCACCCTGACTCTTATGGTGATCACTTCTAAAGTTTCTTTATGATTTAATCATTCAAGAGAATGTCCCTTGGATCCAAGATGGTGACAGAGTAAGTGGAAACTACACTAACCCCTTCCCAGGACAAAACTGTAATTACAACTAAATCTTAGAAAAATCATCCTGAATAACCAACTGAACATTAGCTGGAGAGAAGCCTTATAACCAAGGACTCACAGAAGAGAGTGTCCCTGGATATTACAGTTTAGTCTTGCCCATTAAAAAAAAAAACTTGATATGTCTTTTCAGTGTCTTTTAAAGTATAGGCTGCCTCTTGACCATTCCTCCTTCCTTAAGATGTATTTGTTGAAGAATTTTAGGGCTGTTTGACCTATAGAGTATCCCAAAGTCTGGATTTTGCTGATTACACACTCACAGTGCAGTTCAACATGCTTCTCTCTCCTATTTTCTATAAAGTGGGAGTGGAATTCAGAGACTTAATCAAATTTGTCAGGAAGCACATAATGTCTGGCATTCTTTCTATTCTGATGTTAGTAGCCATTGATGCTCAATGTCTAGACTTATGAATTCATTGAAAATTGCAAAAATGCTGATATTTTAATTCTGTCATTTCATTTTCTTTTAACTGGAATAATTTTGTATTTCTTGGCTACCCAGTAATACAGCTCATGCAGGAAATGCACGTTAAATACACAATTCTTTTATTTTCCTGGCTTTCAAGGTAATAAATTGGTTCCCTGTTAGCTTACTAAAGTAACCAATTGTGATTTTTTCCCCTAATATTATTATGATAATTCATTATCACATATTTGAACATATGTAATGAATTTTTGATCCATTGCAATTCTTATCTTCATTGAGGCTCAAATTATCTCATATTTGGCCATTGGGAAGTTGTTTCCTACATCCTATTGACATGATTCTATTTTTTTCTAGAAAGAAGATATTTTATTTTCAGTATGTAAATTGCATATTTTATAGCTTGGTGTTTTGTTTTTATTTTGAGTTACTCCTTCAGGGAGAAGCACCATAATATTTTCAGCTATTAGATGCTAACAGTATTAATCAAGTCAGACCCACAGCACAACAAAAAGGCAAAACTGGGAAAATCTGCAGAGCTCACTCGGCCTATAAATTCCAACTCAACCCCACCCCTGGAAACTTGCACACTGATAAATCCAGGGGCTAGAATCAATTTGTGTATCTGATCTGCTATGATTCGATGCAGGCTGTGAATTTTGGTAGAAGCACCACAGAAGTGGTATAGATGTAAAGAACAGCATTTAAAACCAAAATCTGGGCTCCAATGTTCTCATTGTCTTTGGCACTCATTGCTTTTAGACCCACTAAGTAGAAATCAAAGATTAATAAAGTGAATTCTGCTTCCAGTAATAACAGAGTAGCACATATCAGAGTAACCTTCCTACAGGTTACAAATTTAAAATCTGGAGAAAATATTTTAAAATAAAATAAAAAACAACCAGTTGAAGCGTCTGGGAAATAAACAAAAGGAGACAAAAACTAAAGGAGTATTGATCCTTGAAACAAGGGGTGCGTACTGTGTGATATTTCTGTTTATATGACTTTGTGGCTAAGGGAAATTCCCAGTCTGTGGAGCATGGGGTAGAGGCAGTGTTAGTAGCATGAAGAATCTTAAGACAGAGCGTAAAGTTGTCAGAATAGCTAGAAGTAAAACGAGAACCCTGAGAATAAAGAAGCTTGAAAATCTGCTTAAGAATTCCACCCAAGCCTTTGGCTGACCCTAGAACTACACACATGTGTAGGGAATATCCGAGGCACCTGGGAGAAAACAATAGCCGAAAGGGACAGGAAATTTAACTCACGCGTTTCAGCTGCTACCCATCACAAGCAACACAGAGCTCTGAGTTTCTATCCAGTCAAGTTAACCACTGCCAGAAATACAACTAGAATTCTTCAGAAGATGATAACAAAATCCAGTGTCCCTACAATATCCAGAATTACAATAAAGAGCATTAATGCACAAAGAAACAAAAAACATGACCCACGGACAAGAGGAAAAACATTCAATGGAAACCAAGTCTGAATAGTCTAGATGCTGGAATTCGTAGAGAAGGATTTTAAAACAGCCATTCAAATTTAGTTACAATGAGTGAACTAAAGGACAGATTTCAGCAGAGAAATATCAGTAGAGAAATAAAAACTATTTTTTTAAAAAAAGACCCAAATGAAAATTTCTCATTTAAAAAATATATCTAACATATTTTCATTTCCTGGCTAGGACTTACAGCAAACTGAAGTGTATTAAGATAACTAAATGACATTGTTAAAGTGGAAATAATATTTTAACCTATATTTCTATTTCTAATAATAGCACCCTCCAAAAATGAAGGCAGAGAAAACAAATATACTTTTAGATAGGTCTGACAGAAGAAAGAGTAAGTGAACTGAAGAGGTCAGTTAATTGATTTAAATAGAAATTACTCAATCTAAATAACAGAAAGAAAAAAATAAGGAAAATAAATAGAGCTTTGGTGTGACTGTGAGAAAATATCAAGAGATCTAACATACAAGTAATTGGAGTCATGAGAGGGAAGGGAAGAGGGCGAATGGGGGGGAAGAAATATGAAGACACACGGGTGAAAATTTCTCAGGAGCACATGAAGAAGTACAACACACTTGGGGTAGGAAAACTACAAAGAAAACCTCAACGAGGCGCATCATAGTCGAACCGATGAAAAACAAAATTAAAGAAAAAGGATCTTAAAAGCAGCCTGAGATAAAAAGAGAAGCAACACACAGCAGAACAATGATGCAAATGGTAGATAATTTTCATAAGAAACCACGAAACCAGGAGTTTCTTCCTGAGAATCCCATTTCTTAAGAACACACGTCAAAATAGATTTAGAATATTCCATAATTATTCATTCATTTTTATCCCACACTATATACACAGTAGTTTCAGAATAACAGTAACAATGCTATCACTACCAGTCATGAGCACAGAAAAGTTAAAAATGTGTGCGTTGTGCCCATTTGCCCCACGGTATGTGATGAGCGTACAATAGCTATGTTGTTGAATTACATAAGCTTTACATATTGGATCTTCTTTGCCTGTCTTTAATATTTTTTAACTCTAATTTCTTTCTCTTTTTCTTTCTTTTTAAAATTTGCATCCTTTTTATTTCTTTTTCTTTTAAAGCATTATTTATTGTATTTATTATTTCATTCCTTTTAGGTTAGTCTTTATTTCTAAAATTATATATATATATATATGCTTGCTTGTAATTTTGTCTTGAGTGTCACCTCATTTCTGAGTTTCTATAATTCTGATTTTTGTTGTTTTCCATTGTTTGTATCATTTAAAATGTCTTTTTGTTTGTTTTGAAAGAGAATATTATAGTTGCGATGTTATATTTGTATGTTTTTCATGATTTTATTGTCTATGAGGAGTCAATCATTCATTTTATTATTTATGATCTTTATTCCTCTGTCTTATGGTAACTTTGTAAAGGGTTTGACTGATACTTTTCTGTTCATTTTTACATAATGTAGTGTTTTAACCTCGCAGATAGCTTTTCTAACTACATAGAACTTCTGGCTTTTTTTTTTTTTTTTGCTTGTTTGTTTTTACATAGCATTTAAAACCTTATAAGTTTACTTGTCAGATTTTCTGGCTCCTTCCCCTCCCATTATTTTCTGGATTGTCCCTCATTTAAATCCCTATTACCCCTACCCTCAATATGCATTTCCCTCTCAAAAATCTCTTCTTAAGGGAGGCCTACGAGCTCCCTGGCAGGTCGCTTTTAACAGGATAGATGGTTCCAGCAGTACTTACACCGTGCCTCATCATCCTGTTTCAGCTGATATTCTCAAATTAAACCAGAGCAGTTTCCAGAGGATACCTGTTGGCTATTTGAATATTATTCTATTCCTAGATTTGTCAGATATCCTGTTGCTTCCCCCCACGGTTTCTTCCACCAAGACAATAATAACACACAGGCCTGTGGACATTGGTGCTGTGGGATTTGCGGAACATCTTGTTAAACAATTCTCTCCAGATAGGGTTTCTCTCTAGCTGCTTGCTCTACTTTTATGTAAGAATTCAAGAAAGCTAAAAAAACTCTGCTGCCACTCCAGGGATCTTCTTCCAAGAATTTCTTAAATTTGAATCTTGAGTAGACTAATAAGGGTATTGAAAATACTTAAAAATTTATTCATCTCAGTGGAGATGTTCTAACTAAAATTTTGCTGATAAAACTTTTTCTATAGTTCTTGTTAATTGATGATCAGAGCTGCCTTGATTCTCAATATCCTTCTGACAAATTCCTTTTTGCTTAAGTTAGCATGGGTTAGTTTCTTTTGTTTGAAAACAAAGATTCCAAAACTACAATGAAAATTTAAAAGTCAATAATGAAACTTCTAATTTAGCTATGACATGTAAAGAACATGGATTTGTCACTCCCATAGACAAAAAAAGGTGGGAGGGAGATTCTATGGAATATAAACTTACAGACAATCTGATGGTAAATTCCTAACTGGGCAGGTCAGGGTAAAGCAGTCATGTCGCAGACATATAGCTTTTTTTAAATTTAAGCAAGCTCTGTCCATTGTTTCTGTGCATCTTGGTTAACACACCTTAAAAATAAGTGTAACCACTTATTTTTAAGAAATCATGTGATCTTGTTAACTATCCTGTAATTCAATCCCCACCTTGCTTTCTCTTGTAATTTTCCTCACATTCCTTCTTTAGTTTTAAATGTATTAAAAAACCTGAAATTTTAATTCACCAGAGCATTTGAAATCTTGCTTCCTGGCAATTATTGTCAGTTTAGTTCAAATAAGTTCTTTTAAAAATTCTCTACAGGTTTGAATGTTTTTATGTCAACAAAACTATTAACTAATGAAGGCCACAGCCCCAAGGCACAAGCCCAGTAAAAGACTGAGACTCAATTAAAAGATTTTAAATGTTCCTCCTCCCACACTCTCTACCACCAATACGGCAAGTTTGTAGTATAATAACAACAATGAATTACTGCTGAAAAAGCTACAAAGGCATGGACTCAAATCTCCTCAAGAGAGATGGAAAAAAAAACAAACCCCAAACCAAGAATACTGTAGAAATTGGAAGCCTCTGACACAAAGCTACAGCAAGCATTAAATAGCACATCTCCTGGTCAAGTTAACAAACATCCTCTCTCTAAAAGCAAAGAAGCCTTGCACTGACTGGTGCGGCTCAGTGGTCTGGGCGTTTTCCTGCAAACCAAAAGGTCACCGGTTCCATTCCAAGTTTGACTCCAGGTCAGGGCATATTCCTGGGTTGCAGACCTTGGTCCCTGGTTGGGGGTGTGTGTACAAGAGGCAACCCATCGATGTTTCTCTTGCAATTGATGTTTCTCTCTCTCTCTCCCCCTCTCTCTAAGAATAAAAATAAAATCTTAAAAAGAAAAGAAGCAGATAAGCTTCAGTTTCTATGACCTTATACAATATGCCTGGCTTTTAACATAAAGCTACAAGGCATGGTAAAAGGCCAGAAAAAGCACAGCCTGAAAAGATAAAACAATCACCAGAACCAGACGCAGATCTGTCACAGATGTTGAAATTATGAGATAGGAAATTTAAAATATATGTGAAGGACTATAATGGAAAAAGTGAAAACATGCAAGAATATATGAGTAATATAGCAGAAAGATGGAAACTTTCAGAAAGAATCAAAAGGAAATGATAGGAATCAAAAACACAGTAACAGGAATGAAGAATGACTTCAGAATGAAACCGGAAAAGCTGGCATTCATGCTACCTGTCACTACCAGAACAAATAAATAGAGACAAGGATTGAATCTTTATGGGCACCCTATTCAGATGCCAGCGACCTGAGAAGGTGGCTGGTTATGCACCCTAAAAACTGCCTTCCCATCTCATCTCAGGCCAACCTTTTTATAAGGAGTAGAAAAGGTTAGGTAAAGGGGTTTGGAAAAAAGGTTAATCAGATAAGAGTTGCAGTATGGCAGCAATTTTCCTAGTATTTGTTTATCTGCTGATCAACAATTCTTTATCTGCATCACAGATGTTGCCTCCCTGGAACACATTGGCTCAGATACCATCTGGATTTCTTGAAGACCGTCTGGGGCGCAAAGGTTGAATTGCTTGTCATCTGATGGAGTCAGGTAGGTCATGCATTCCAGTTCCTGGGTTAACAGCTTTCCACATGCATTAATACTTAAGCCTATCAACTATAACTGAAGCTAAATCTTTAACTCTTGGGTTCCCCTATCAAAACTGGAAGGCACCTTAATTCCTGATGACCATTCTAAGTTGGACTGCAATTTTGCCAGCCAGAGCTCTGTAATATCACACAAACCAGAAGTCACCTTAATTCCAGACAAGAGTTCTAAGTCATACCCTGGGACTGTAATCCTGAACCATAAAGCACAGTGATTCAATCGAAAGTAAAGGCAATGAAGAGTGATGAGAATCAAGGAGAGTCCACAAGTAAAGTCACTTGGCAGCTGCTAGGGAATCTCCAAATCCACACCCCAGAGCCCCCCAGTTCCCACCCCAGTTCAGGAAGGTAATGGGACTCCCACTAAGTACCCAGACTTACTGGAGAGACTGAAGGTATCCCACCAGAGTCCCCAAAAAATGAAACCAGAAAAGTCAGCATTTGTGCTGCCTGTCACCACCAGAACCAATAAGTAGAGACAAGGATTGAATCTTTATGGGTGCTTTATTCAGATGTTGGTGATTTGAGAACACAGTAGGTTATGTACCCTAAAATCCATCTTAACATCTCATCACTTAAGCCTATCAACTATAGCTATAGTTAAAATCTTTAACACTCGAGTTCCCCTCAAGTGTTAAACGAGGGGAACATGACTGAGAAAGGAATCAGTGAACTTGAAGCTAGGTCCATGGAAACTTTCTAAACTGAAATGCAAAAAGTAAAAGGAATGAAAGAAACAGAAGAAAACATCCAAGAATTGTAGGACAACAGCAAAAGGTATAATACCAGAAAGAGAAAGAAAACAGAGCAAAGAAATATTTAAAGTGATAATAACTAATAATCTTCCTAAATTAATGACAGATACTAAACCACATATCCAAGAAGCTCAGAAAATATCAAGCAGTATAAACGCAATTTAAAATAAAAGCAAAGGAACAAAAGTCACACCTAGGAATATTATATTCACATTTTAGAAAATCAAAGGCTAAGAGAAAATCTTGAAAGAATCCAGAGGGGAGGGGGAACCTTACTTAAAGAGTAACAGGAATTTTAGCAGACTTCTCATTAAAAAGTATGCAAGCAAGAAGAGAAGGGAGTAAAATATTTAAAGTATTAAAAAGGAAAAAAAAGTCAATCTAGACGTCTATATTCAGTGAAATTATCCTTCAAAAATGGAAGAGAAATAAAAATGTTAATAGTATGGCAATATAGTGGCTTAGAGATCTTAAAACCTTCCTGCCACAGGATAACACAAAAGGAAACAAGCCACCAGAAACAAGAATAAACAATATCCTAGAAAACCAGACCCTAGCAGACTTTAGGTATTGGAATTATCAGAGGAAAATACAGAATAACTACACAGAAATATAACAGAGATTAAAATACATGAGTAGTGAAAAAAGACAATAGGAACTTATCCAGAAGATTTGAAACTAACCATACTGAACTTGACAATGTAATAAATGAAATTTAAAACTCAACCAAAAAGAATAAAAAGCAAGTTAGAGGCAGCTGATTAGAATGAATCAATGAATTATAGAACTAAAAAAAAAAAAAATTCAGATTACAGCTTAGAGAGACAACTAGGTGTAAAACACTAAAGGTTGTTTGTTTGGAAGACGTAAAGTGTAGAGTGAGAAGGGCTAAGGGCTAATTAGAATTCCTGAAAGAGGCAATTCGAATGAGGAAAAGCAATAAATGAAGAAATAATGGCTAAGAATTTTCTATAACTGATGAAAGACATTGATTGTAACATTCATGAAGCTCATTAAATCGCAAACACTGCAGATAAGTAGAAATTCACACTTGGATGCATAGAGTGAAGCTGCAGAACAAAAAAGACAGAAAGAAAATCTTCAAATCAACCAGAAAGAAAAGCTAGATTAATGGGATTCAGAGGATAGTGGAATAATATATAATTAAAATAATCTGAGAATGAAAATGAAATATACAATGAAGGAAACACTCACAGACACAAAAACAAAGCTGAGAGGATTTACCATCAAAAAACCCTCATTGAAGGAACAACTAAAGAATGTAGTTCAAGAGAAA
The DNA here is from genome assembly GCA_004026545.1 of Mormoops blainvillei. Lineage (NCBI taxonomy): Eukaryota > Metazoa > Chordata > Mammalia > Chiroptera > Mormoopidae > Mormoops > Mormoops blainvillei. Next base: position 200,652 of record PVJD01002137.1, on the reverse strand, counting down.
GGTAGATAATTCCAATACATGCACACAGGCTAGAAATAAACTCTCAAGAAAGAATGTTGGAATTTTACTGAAACAGGACATTAGCGATCCTCCAGGCATTGTCTAAGAAAAACTGTTTATTTCTGCCAAGCATGGTTTTAAATTTACATTTGATTTTGCCAACAGATTGAAAAACTTCTGTCAGTAAGACCTCAGGGTGCTTTCCAATCAATATGCTTAAAAAAAAAAGAAAACAATGGTTTTCTTAAAGGTTACCACCAACTAGGGTCAATTTTATATTGCTGTCATCCAAAGGACTTGCTTTTGGCTAGTAAGTACACTTTTGGAGCAGCTTGCTCCATCTGTATCAGAAAGCAGAGAAAAGCAGTCAGGTCAGCAGGAAGAACAAATGTTACAAGTGGGAGAAAACACAGACAGATGGCTGAATCTGTGTAAGGGCACACTGAGCCATTATGAAGGCAAGTAGGGAAGTTAGTTGTCCAGAGTACGCACATAGTGAAATAGGGGAAATTTTCAATGTTTGCATATGGATTTCCTGGTATTCTAAACAGAAGGACGACTGATAAATGTGCATAATATTTTCCTGAAGGAAATAAAAAGATTTGGTATTTTCCCCAAAAAACCCACCTAAGTGTCACATTTCCAGAGAAAGGGTCTTCACTGACCCATGGATCCTAATGATTGTCTTTGTTTGATTACATTTCCATTGGTCCAAAGCTGGGAGATATTAGAAAAATTTGGAGAGATCTGCCTACTAAAAAGTCAGTTTATAAATCCTCATATTTGCAATTGGTGGCACCTTATTAGAAGTCAAATTATTCAATTTGCTTAATAATATTGCCATAAAAAATGAGAATTTTGCCTGAAAAAGGCAAAATTGTGAAGGCAAGTTTCTTCCACATGTACCCTAAATTAAAAAATAATTTTTCTTCTTTTATCATCTTTTCCTGGAAGATTTGAGCTCCAGAACCATAATTACTGACCTTAGCTACATATCTCAGCTGGATATTAAGAACTTGATATTACCTAATTTATTTTATTTTACTTTTTATACTATAGCATTTTTAGTTGGCATCCCTTCCAGGGTTGCATTTTAATAAGAATTCTTCATAACCATAATAAAGCATTAATTAGTAGACTATGTAGTAATTGTGGCAAATTTCTGAATATCTACTATATTGAGGTGACATATCATTAAGGAAAGGGCATATTTTAGGGACAATTGGCTAGCCATTCGAGGGGAAAAGTGAAATTAGATCTCTACCTCAGACCATAGACATACACAATAAAATATTCAAGATAAATTATAAAGTTAAAAATAAAGGCATATTATTCTTCATACAAAGTTTTTGTTGTTGTTGTTGTTGTTGTTGTTGTTGTTGTTCGTTTTTTTCCTGAACAGGTTTTGTTACAGAGGGGTCGGGGCTCAGTCCTTGGCTGCTACCTTCCTCATGGCTGCAAGGACATGGCTCAGTTCCTCTCTCTTCCTTGTGTCACCATTTTCTTGATGAATTCCAGGGCCATGTTGTCCTTGAGCAGCTACATGACCTGCCTTTCATAGCGGACAATGCCACACACCTCTTGGATCATGTCCTGGATGAACTTGGTGTGCTTGGTTAGGTGCCCCCAGGGACAGCTACACCTCAGTTTGCTCATGTTCTCATTCACCTGTGGTTCTTGTTAAGGTCCATGGCAGTGGGGTAGGCAGAGGCATGTGGAAGGGCTGACACGTGGGCTAGCTGCTGCAACTCAATGGCTGTCACGTGGAAGGGCTGACACTGTGTGGAACTCTGGCAATATCTATCTGTACTAAGCTTTTCTTAGTATGAAACAAAACTAAGTAAAATTTTTTAAAATATTGAAAATTTGACTACACAAAATTGTAGAGGTCTATACAGTCAAGAGGTACTATACACACAAAGTTAAGATAATAACTGGAAAATGGAGAACATATTTGCAATATATATAACAGACAAAGCCAATATCAGTAGTACTTAAGAGCATAGGCTCAGGAATTAGATTACATGTGTACAAATACTAGCTATACCACATTTTAGTCTTTTGACCTTAGGCAAATTACTTAACACCTTTGGACCTCAAGCTTGTTCATCTATTAAATGGAGAAAAATAAAATTTACTTTCTTGGGTTAGCTGAGAGCTATTGCCCATAATATATAAAGGGTTAAATAAATTACTAAGAAAAAGGCAACCAATCCACTAGATGCTCAACATCAATAAAGGCCTTTTAATCTTATTTTTAGCTACTCCCTGGCACCACTTCAGTGTATCAGTCAAGTTGTCCTAGTCATAAGCTCTTTAAATTTGCTTTATTCTTCGTTGTTCCATGTTTTTCTGTCAGTGCTATCTCAATCTAAAAATTCTCCACCCAGTCTTTGCACATAAAAATACTACCCATATTTTAAATCTTAACTCAAATCATGTCTTCTTGATAGAGGGTACCTGATTAGTCAGTCAAAAGAGCGCATTCTTTTTCTCTCCGAATTTCTAAGGTGTCTGTAATACTACTTTCTACATATTGTCCTTGTTTTGTCCTTTCAGTGTAATATGTACAAAGGTTTTATCTCTTACAGGAATTTGTGAATTTTCACAGGCTAGAAGAATCACATATTCTACTTTAATATCCTTACAGTGCATTACAGGTATTCATTGTATAAAAATGTTCATTTTTTGTTTCCCATAACATTGATGTACTACTGGGCAGTCAGTGAGAAGATATATGGAATTCTCACATACATCATCTTTCCATCACATACACACACACACACACACACACACACACACAGAAACATTTTCCAAACAGAACGTATTTTCTTTTTTTTTTTATTTACACATAACTATAAGTATATCAGACATGATCTGTGCTATGTTTTTAAAAGCTACAGTGTGGAGTATAGGCTGAAGGGGGGCTGGGTAGAAGAATTAAGGAGAAAATTTCAGTCATTTAAGTGAGGGATGATGGAGATTGGAGCAAGATGTTGGCAGAGGAATCAAAACAGGGGATCAGAATCTGGGTACATTTTGAAGGCAGTGGCAGTACTTTTTTGTGCATACTGGATGTAGTGAGAGAGAACGGGGTAAAGAATGATGCCAGGTTCTAGACTGTCAGCATAGCAGACCTCAGAGAATAACCACTTCATATCAGAGCAGGAGGATGGAGGGCTGAGGGGCATAGGCTTCCAAATACGATGGACAGAACATCTCAGAGTTGGATATTTTCATATTATATTAGTAGGCATATAACAGACATAGAGGAACATGTAAAAATATTAAGAATAAATACATAGAAAACTAACCAACAAGCAAACAAGGCAATTGTTAATCTCAGGAAAAAGCAATAAGTATGTAAGCAAAGGTATATAAGCATAGATTTAGCTTTGTACGAAACAATATTTTTATGGTTTAATAATGTGAACACAGACTGGTTGATTAAAAAATTGTGATATAACTCTACTGAAAGGATGAGGGTAGGAGAAAAATAACTAAATGATAAATAAATCCTTATTTACCATAATAGCAAGTCAATAGATGAAGTAGAAAATTGTCAAATTAAGACACAGGATTACAAAGTCACAGGCGGCCACAGTCAGAAGTGCAGAGGCAGCTGTGGCCAGACTATGGGCCAGGTGGTTGCAGTGGCCCCTGGGCTGCTGAGCTGGTGACCATGTGGCCATGGAGGGCCTGCTGCCATGGAGGATCTTGTTCCAGATGGGGTGGCTTCACCAGCCACCTCTGAAAGCGGGAAATCTAAGGCAAAGAGAATACTTGCCTAGCAGGCTCCCTAAAGAGTGGAAGGCTGGAACATTGCCCCGGGAAGATCTTATCAAGTTTGCCAAGAAACAGATGATGCCAATACAGAAAGCTACATCAAGATGTATACAATTGCAGAAAGAAATCAAAGTACTGAAATAAAAAACTTGCTGGAGAAACTGATGATATTATTAAGAAGGACTGCTGTGTGAGGAGACAGAAAGAGGTCTTCGCAGGCCCTGCGACTAGCAGGGAAAAGTGGACATTGCTACCTCGCTTGTCCAGAGTGAAAGGCTTGGTCAAAGCCCCTCCGCAAATACCAGGCAATATTCTGGGTCATGTTTGTGATCTTGGCTTTAGCCATATTTTGCATTTTTATTCCCATGTTGCTGCATAAGTGGAAGTACATCATCTACAGAGTGATTGGTGGAATATTCTTTTTTTCATATCATCATGTACTTGGTGCCTGTCGCCATCAATCCACGCAAAGCGAGCACTGGACACAAGATCACCTGTGGTTAACCTCTGCCTACAGTGAACTAATCTAAACACCACTGTGTCTTCGAGGACAAGTATTGCTCTCTGTGTGAGGTCATGGGGAGTGTAAAAGTCAAATACTGTGGCACCTGCAGCAAGTACATTGCTGGCTTTGCCCATCACTGCAAATGGCTCAACAGCTGCAACAGGAGCAGGAATTGCTGGTGGTTCTTCAGCTCGCTGGCCTCCATGTCGGCCATGTTACCATGCTTGGTTATCACCCTCTTGTACATTTCATCCAGTACTACATCAACTTGTGGATACGCCACAAGGTTGCCCATGATGGAAACATTGGCAGGCAGAACATATGGCTGTGGTTCCTGCCATATTTTCACCTAAAGGCCAAGACCCCAGTGGTCATGGTGATCAGGGTGTTTGTGCTGGTATTGAAACTCCTGCCTCCTGCTGATTGGGTGCCTGTTCATCTTACATCTTTACTTAGTGTTGAACAGGATGAGAACATTCAATTATGTGACACAGAGTCACAAAAAGCAGAGGTCAAAAGCCTCATTCAGAAACAAAATAAGACCTTTTAATTACAAGTATTGCCACAGCAAAGAAATCAAAATGTGAGTTTATCTGCATGTAGGTGCTTGAGGCTTTGCTCTGTCACCACTGCAGACACCTTCTGGGTAAATGTTCAAGCTAGCAGGATTATAACTGAACCTAGGTCTGACTCCCTGCTGCACTGAAAGCCAAACTTGTGAGACAGGTGCTGGGGAGAAGGAAAGTGTTTTTTTCAATTGCCAGTTGCCTGAGAAGATGGGGGACTCACATCCCAAAGCCCATCTTACCATCTCAGTATAGGCAGAGGTTTTTAGAAAGAGGGAGGGGGAAAGCAAAACAAAGAGATCGAAGGGTAGAGGTTGAGATTCTCTGTTGAGGGGACTACATGCAAACCAGCACAGTCCATTCTGATAAGGCCCTCAAAAAGTGGTCAAGTGATGGTCTGGTATGTGCCATGCAAGTTTTCATCATCCTGGTTTTACATCATCCTGGTTTTCATTCAAAGGTCAGCAAATTTCCCAGAGCTGGGATGGCTGAAGTTTGGACTCCATCTTTTAAAGTTAGTTCCTAAGATTCTTAAACAAGTATGCTGTTTATCTGTAAGATACATATTAGTCAGAGTAAGCATTTACAGAAACAATGCCAAAAGGGTGGGGGGATGGGTTACAGTTCCCACTGTTACAGGGTCACTCCTTTAGGCCCAACCAATTCTCCAGAAGAAATGAATAACAACCCCAGTTTCTCTACACCTGGCAGAATGCTATCTTCCATAATCATGCTTCCAGCTCTGCCCCCAGTCCAGTCTGTGAACACTAATTACAGTGGTTCTGGAAGACTCCTCATCACCAAAGGTTTCAAACAATCTTCTCCCTGTGGCAGGAGACAGTGCTGAAAATGAAGGCATAGCTTCAGGAACTGAGAACCCAGTATTGGCTGAGTGCCCTACCCAGAAGCCCCTCTCTGAGATCCTGATCCCCACTGCCAAGTCAGCCATGGAAAAACCTGCAGCTCTTGAACTCACTTAATGAATAAGCATTGGAGATGCCAATGCTGCTGGTCCTAGGTGCTAATTTTGAGAAGAACTGCTATAGAAAGTAGAATTAAGGAATTACAGTTAGGCAAAAGACATCTGTTTTTCATTATAATTATTTTAGTAGGTATAGTGGACCTCAAACTTGGCAGCTCATTGGAATCACCTGGGGAGCTTTGCCAACTAGTGATGCCTGGATCCCATCCCCAGGTGTTGTGATGTCATTGGCCTGGGGTATAATCTGGTGTTGCCGGGTTTTAAAGCTCTCCCGGTGATTTAAGATGGAGGACCACTTTTTAATGTGTGTTTGATATGGAGGGCCACTTTTTAAATACCGGGTCCAACAGAGTAAGGCCTGCTTGAGTGTAGTTGGTAGGATAATAATATGGGTGTAATAATGCGTAGTTTTAATTCGAACATTTCACCTAAAATGTCATATGGTGTGTTTGAGTGCGATATTGTTATGTTATAGAATTACATGCCTATGAATTTGTAATAAAAAAGAGATGTCATTTGTGCTGGACCCTGTATAATTTTCTTTTTAATTATGTGCATAAATTACTCTAATTTTTAATATAAAAATAATTATCTGTGTACTTTGTATGGAAGCAGAAAAAGTGCAAAACTAAGAGTCAGAAGATATGGAATCATGCCTGGTCTGATCCTTAGCCACAAGCCAGCTCTGTGTCCTAAGGAAAGACACCTAATACCTGCGGGCTTTCATTTCCTCACATGTATAATTAGGATACTGGCTAGTTAGTGTCAAATGTTCTTTCCAAGTTCACATTTTTGGGGTAATAGCTATAATTCCCTGTGTTACAGAATGTGAAAATTTAAAGAGTATACAGCAACAAAAAGTTCTCCATGTGATTAGTATTAAAATAACCAGTTCACCCTGGGAAATAAAGATGAAAACAGTTGAGATCAATTTATACTTGATGGCAGAGCAGGACATTATTGTCATTTCTCCGAAACATCTTTTGCTAAATTGCATTCAAGATGCAATTATCCCACCCTTCATTTCTCATGAGTTATTTTCCCAATAGTGATGATAAGCAGATTCCAATTCTTCTTTTGGTCCCATACCACTTTCTACAAGCAGCACCAACTTGGAAGTTGTCTGCCCCTGACTAATTTTAAGGGGCAATGTATGGTCATAAATTCAGACAAAACAAAGTAATTGATTGGAGTGGCAGCTAAGCTCCCTAGTGACTCCTCATTACTTAAAGGTCTTACCCTGATTATCCTAGAGGCTTAATATAATTATGCTGTCAATTTGCAATCATGAATACTACAAAAGGAAGTTTGGAGAATAAGGGCTGGTATAGGTAATCCAAGGGATTTTTAGATTGACTTTAGAATGCCCTACATAGAGAGAACTTCTAATATGCCTTCATAATTGTTTTCTTTAGAATAATTTAAAATCAGATTTCATTTCTTGAATCAATATAGATAATCGTCATTGTATAGGTAGAGAAGGGAACCTCTTCTGAAACAACAACAAAAATCAATTGCCCCTAATTACAGATGGATTATGTAGAGTAAGCTACACAGCTTTTTACAGAAGTAAATATATTCATGTGCATATGTGTTTGCCTGTGACTTTGACCTCCTGACTTTTAAGGACCATTTTTGCCCAGGTGCAAATCAGAATCTATAGTAATCTAATGCTGACCAAAAAAAAAAGGTGAATTCCAAAATAAGAGGAGGTCACAGCCATGTGCCATGATTTTGCAGGTAGTTAAAAATGAACTGAAAGTCATCATTTGGTGGGAGGCATCTTAGGGAAGCAGCCACCTTCTGTTGGACATAAATAGAATGAAAGCTTGTTGAGCTATTTATTCTCAGATGGTTGCCATAATGTTTTGTTCCTTCACTGAAATATACCATCTTATGATCTCGCAGTTTTAGAATGGATGCTCTTAGTTAACTCTGAGTTAATCTAATTAATTAATTTGTCTTAAGAAGTTGAAAAAGTCCCTTCTCTCAACTCCTATATTTGCCTTACTTTCCCAGGTAAAACATGAACGTTTTTCAGAAATTTAACCCTTCTTGTCTACCCTACTAAAAACACTAATTGAGAATTTTTCAGGTAAGGTAGGAGAACAGCTCAGTACCAAAAAGAAGAAAGGTTGGTGGGCCAGTTGGATCTTATTACTCCCCTGCAATCACAGCATCTCTGTATAGGGCTAGAAAATACACACCTAATTTTAGAAAGCAGTTTATATGTGAATGGAGGTTTCAGCTCCGTTTTCTTGCAGAAAAACATTGAGCATCCTTTAAAAATCATTTAAAAAGCATTTATAAATACTATTAAAAAGAAGTAACTTGCACAATAAACAAAAATAATGCTAACTCATATTTATATAGTTCTTTAAAAAAATTAAAGCAGAGTTGAAATACAATATTATGTTTCAGTTGTATAGCACAGTGATTTGACATTTTTGTACCTTAGAATGTGATAACCACAATAAGTCTAGTAAGCATCTGTCACTGTACAAAATTATTAAGATATTATTGATTATATTCCCTGTTTTGTATATCACATCCTTGTTGCTTATTTTACAACTGGAAATTTGAATCTCTTTTTCCCTTCACCTTTTTCATCCAACTCCTATCTCCCATCATCCTCCCCTCTGGAAACCATCAGTTAGTTCTCTGCATCTATGAATGTATTTCTGTTTTGTTTTATTTGTTTGCTTTGTTCTTTTAGATACTACATAGAAGTGAATCATATGGCATTTGTCTTTCTCTGTCTGACTCATTTCACTTTGTGTAATATCCTCTAAGTCCATCCATGTTGTCACAAATGGCAAGATTTCATTCTTCACTGTGTATATATAGAAGATGTATATATACATCTCCTTTACCCATTTGTCTCTCAATGGGCACATAGGTTGCTTCCATATCTTGGCTCTTATAAATAAAGCTGCAGTGAACATAGGGATACATATATCTTTTTGAATTAGTGTTTTCATTTTCTTCAGATAAATACCCAGAAGTGGAGTTGCTGGGTCATATCATAGTTTTATTTTAAATTTTTTGAGGAACTTCCATACTGTTTATATAGTTCTATATATAGTTCTGTATAGTTTATATAGTTTGCATGTTGGGAGTATGGGGTGGTCCATCTTTCTTCCCCTGCTCCTCTTCCCCTAGTTTATTAACTATGGTTTCTGATTTTCTGTTTCTACCAGAGTTGAAGTTGGGATGGAGAGGGGTGAAGATATGCAAAGATGAGAAAGTTCTTACATGATGACTGTTGTTGTAAGGCGGCTTTGTATTCTCTGGAACTGGACGATGTGAATTTTGACTTTTTTTCCTATGAGCCATTTTGATTGGCTCTTTGGAAATCTCCAACCCTGTTAAAGGCTTTCAACTTTAGTTCCCTTGATCTGCATGAATATATGTTATTCTGGCAGTTGATTGATGAATTTCTCCTAGCTCCTAGTATCCTGTAGCATACCTCTTCTTCCCTTCTTCTGAGGTCCCATCACCCCTCCAAGTCACACTATTGAATGGAATCTTGTATAAACGCAATGCTAGCTGAGGCAGGTGGCCTTTAAAGCTAGCTTTAACATTTGCCCCTCATTCCATTTCACTTTTGCAATGTGACTTTTCCACTCCTGCCATGAAGAAAGGGTTTTATTTTCCTTCCTTTTAAAATCAGGATGATCCCAATAAAAAGTAGCAAAAATGTTGCTGCGTGATTTACAAGTCTAGACTTTAAGAGATCTAGCAGCTTCTGTTTTTACTTTTTCGGAGTCAAGTCATCATATAAACTACCCAATTACTCTGCTGGAGAAAGTGGCTCAGCCAGATCCCAGGTATTCCAGCCATGCCAGGTTAGGCACCAGGTATGGGAGTAAAGATATTTTAAGATTCTAGAGCAAAACTGAGCAGAGGCACCCTGGTCAACACAATGGAAACGAACCAGTCCTGAACCTTGCCCAAATTACAGACTTGTAAGAAAATAATTTTTTTTTCATTTTTAGCTCCTTTATTTTGGAATAGTTTTGTTTTTGTTTTTTTAGTAGGAATAAATAACTGATGCAAAGGCTATCTGGTTTACAATAAGCACTCAGGTGTCCTTATCCCAGCCTACTCTTGAGAGAGCAGACAGCTCCTTCATTCAGTTGCTAAAGCCATTGGTTGACCTGCTTGCAGATCTCCCAAGTAAAGTCAAACAGCAATCCAATAAAGTTAAACATACATTTAAACATATTGACCCCCAAACTCCACTCCTGGCTCAAGAGCAATGAAAACATGTTCACACAAAGATTTATATGCAAATGTTTAAAACGGCTACATTCCTAATTGCCCAAAACTGGGAACAACCAAAAAATTCATCAGCTGATGAATAGAACAAATTCATCTACAAAACAACAGATACATGAATGAATCTGAAAAGCAATATGTTAATTGAAAGAAGGTAGGTAGAAGAAGCTACACACTATATGATTTTATTTCTATCACATTCTGTAAAAGACAAAATTATAGGGACAAAAATCAAATCAATATTTGCTAATGGCTAGGAGTGTTAGGGAGGGAAATGACTACTAAAGGGCACTAGAGAAATTTTGGGGTAATAATGTGGTGTTGCTCACATGACTATGTACATTCGTCAAAGCTCATAGGATTGTACACCTACAAAAAGGTGAATTTATATATACATATACCTGAATTAATAAATAATGAATTAATGAATGAATAAATCCACTTATATCCTTCAACCATATCAAGCTATCCAAATGGGTGGTGCCATTGAAGCCTCTTTCATTGGAACTGAGTGTCGGGACTTTTACTTCGCTCCCTTTGGATGGTAAAGGTTGGTGATCACAGCACAGCATAGTTCTCTCCAACTTAATCACCCTAAAAATCAATCCTACTTTCCAAAAATCCAAACATTTATACTCTTAATGTGGGTGAATCATCTATCATATTCTTGACTATTTCCTTTGAAAACTTGTATCTGGATTACCACAGCCATTGGGATGTGCCTTCTATTCAAGATACCTTGTATCTTGGTGCTCAGTTGAAATTTCTGATATAATACTCTTTCACATATATACATTATTATAAAGTAACACTAGATAAACCGTTATTTTCATGTCAATTGCTAGGAAATACTTATCTACCCACAGATTTACCATTTGAAATTTCTTTATTCTTTCCTAAAGAGGCTTTCTGAGTCTCTTGATGCTGTAAATTTCTTGCTTCCACCAAACTGAGAAAATTTCAGCCATTATTTCTTTAAATATCTTGTTCTCCTCCATTTTTTCTCTTATCTCCTCTAAGATTCCAATCACATCATGTTAGATATTTTGATATTGTTCCTCAGGCCCTTGAGGCTGTTAATTTTTTAAATCTTTTTTCTTTGTTCTTCAAGTTGTATAATTTCTATTGATATATATTTGAGTTCATAAATTCTTTCTTTTAGCCTTTTCATTCTGTGCTAATCCCATTCAGTAACTATTTTTATATCAGATATTGTATTTTTCTATTCTATAATTATTATTTATATAGTTTCTATTTCCTTGCTAGATTTATCTTTCTACTTGTACGAGCATATTTTCTTTACACTCTTGAGCATAGTTATTATAGTTGCTTTAAAAGTTTTGTCTGATACTTCCAACGTCTGAGTTTTCTCAGAGTTCAGGCTCTGATAATTATCTTTTCTGTTTAAAATTATTCTTATTTCCTGTTTTTCGTCAAGCAATCATGAGTTGTGTTTTGGACGTTGTGAAAGATATGTTGTAGAGACCCTGAATTCTGTTATATTTCTCTAAAAAGTGTTGATTGCTCTGGTTTAATAGACACTTAACTTGGTTGGACACACACTGCAAAGTCTCTTTCTCCTGTAGTAGGCAACAGTTTAAATCTCAGGACTCTTAGTTATAGATGGCCTTCTTGAGTCTGCCCATGTAGGTGTGATTCAAGGGTCAGCCAGATGTTTGGGAAGAGTTTATACATTGATTTTGGGGCTCCTCTTTCTGGAATCTCCTTTTTTGGTTTTCCTCCTTCAATTTCTAGAGGCTATAGTTGCCCTAAACTGTGTTCTTCAGTCAGTAATACTGCAGGTTTTCTATTGGACTTCTAGCCTTCCCATTTGGTACAGACTTGGGTCTGCCCTCAGCTTAAAAGCTATAAAAATAAGAATCTAACCCAGTGCTGTTCCCTTCATCCAAGTATTAACTAACCTCCAATATCTGCCTGCTTTGCATCATTATCTAATTCCTTCAGATAGTTGATTTTAATATTTTTCTATGAGTTTATAGCTGTTATAGACCAGAGATTTGGTTTCAATGGATTCTTCTCGGCCATATCATAGGTGGAAAGAATTATTGACATAGTATGCTAATTATTAATTCAAATGTTAGATTCCAGCCTCCATGATATCCACATATACAAGTATAATATTCTTACAAAAAATGTTTTGGGGGTATTATTTTCCTCATTTTATGAAAAAAGAGATGAGGCTCAAAGAAGTTGAAGAGACTGGCTTTACCAACCAGAAAACAATTTAACTCAGGTGGTTCAAATGAAGATTATAATGATCTGCCTACAGAGGTATGGGCAAGGTTAGGGAAACCAAAAGGGATGCTGACGCACCCAGAGAGCAGCAGCAAAGGGAAGCTGTTGCCACTCCCAAAGCTGAAGGAGTGATGGCAGCAGAAATTGTGACCGGCATTCCAGGAGATCTGAAGCCATGGAGGAGGAGCTGTCCGGCATAAGCTATAGTTAGAGAAGAATATGTCACCACCAGAGATGTCTCACTGAGGCATGGAAAAGGTAAGGAAGAAAACTTGGCCTCTCTCTCCTCCTACCGTCTCTTCCGCATCCCTCCCACTGGCTGAATTCAACAAGAAGCCAACTGGCGAGGGAGCACAGGAAATGGAGATCACAGGAGTCAGCCACCAGCAGGGGTGCAGGGTAGGGTAGAAAAGGATGGATGGGTTTGGCAAACTATAAATAACCAGCATGCCTGCCTAAGAGAGGGCTGCCCGATTTGGCAAATAAAAATACTAGATGCCCTGTTAAATTTAATTTCAGATGTTTTTTTACAGCAATTTTTTTAGTGTAAATATGTCCCCTACAATGGTATACTTATAATAAAAAAGTATTCATTGTTTACTTAAAATTTCAGTTTAACTGAATATCCTGTATTTTTATGTGGCAACTTAGTTAGTAAGAGAACCTCATTCTGAATCCAAGCCTAAGAACCAAACCCAGTAGTCGTCTGACTATCCCACAGCTATCAGATTCATACCTTCTGGGGTTCCTTTCCAACTTGAAACCAGAAAATTCAGACCAAATAAGGGCTTGGCATCTCTCTGTATGGGAGATAGGTTTTCAATAACATTATATACGTATCCATAACAGCAGACTTCAGGAGAATTTTCCAAGAAATTCCTAAGAAAGACCAGTTAAATTTCATAGGAAATATTAGCTAATATAAACATCTATTCCATTAACTAAAATCTCAGCTTCAGTGCCTAAACTCTAATGTTTTATGACAAAGAATAAGATAGGGAATATCTTTTCTGCAAACCTGCTCTTTCCTGTTCTTACTATAGATCTTCTTCATAAATAATATATATTTTTAAAGCACCAGTTTTGAGGTTCTTTGAAATGGATTTTCTATTTCTGCTCTAGATGTACAAAGACTCTATTAACGTGAAATGCCCTTTCTTTGACGTTCCGTGGAAGAAACCAGTCTTTAGGAAAAGTGATTTAGGGTTTGTTTGTTTGTGTGTTTGTTTTGGTTTTAATATTTATTTATTTACTTATTTATTTATTTGAGAGAGGGGAAGGGCAGGAGAAAAGGAAGGAGAAAGGGAGGGAGGAAGCGGGGGGAAACATTGATTGGTTGCCCCTCCTATGTGTCCAGACCTGGGCTGAACCGGCAACACAGGCATGTGCCCTGACAGTGAATCAAACCCGCGACCTTTCACTTTGCAGGACGATGCCCAAATAACAGAGCCACACGAGCAAGAGCAAAAGTGATTATGTTTACCTAAACATAATCTCTTGTGCTGAAGAAGCCGACCATGCATTTACTAATCTCAGAACATCACAAAAAATATTATTTTGATCATGAAACTGACCATTGAAAGCCACCTTGATTTCATTAAGCTTCACCTTAATTGTATCCATTACAACGATTCGAGGCAAATCAACTTTTGCAAAGCTGTATTTGGAGTGGGCACATACACCAGAAATATTGCTTCTGCTTTCTCCAAATCTAACTACATTACAAGCTGGATTTTTTTTAAATGCCGAAATTATTCTTGGAAATAAAGCTCTGTGCCAAAGAAATTAATTGCTTTAATTCTTCAAATCAATAAGGTAAAATCTACTGAATTACTGTTAAGTGATACACACATGATAATATTTCATAGTTTTATTTTTAAAAGCTTGTTCTGTGTTCTTAATACTCTTTCACATTCACATAACATTAAACTTGCAATGTAAGCACCAAAGTTTGTCATTTACAACATGAGTGAATTGGATAGGAAATTTATTTTATTATTCAGAATGAGTATGATGTTATACATATTTATTTACTCATTTTTATTTATATTCTGATTTTTTTCCACAAAAAATTTAGATGATTATATAAAAATTTTAGTATCTAAACTATAAAAACTGAGGGACAACAGTGGTAGATACTAAGCAAAACTTTTTTTTTATAGATTATAACCAGAAAGCAACATTCTTCTTTTTTTTTTTTTGCAATTTCTTTTAAGTGTATTTTATTGATTATGTTATTACAGTTGTCCCATTTTTTTCCACTTTCTCCCCTTCCACCATGCACTCCCCCTCCCTTCAGCACTCCTACTCCCCCCTTAGTTCATGTCCATGGGTTGTACATATAAGTTCTTTGGCTGCTCCATTTCCTATAGTATTCTTAACCTCTCCCTGTCTATTTTGTGCCTACCAATTACGCTTCTTATTTCCTGTAACTTTGCCTCCATTCTCCCCCCACACCATTCCTGCTGATAACCCTCCATGTGATCTCCATTTCTGTGATTCTGTCCCTGTTCTAGTTGTTTGCTTAGTTTGTTTTTGCTTTTGTTTTTTAGGTTCAGTTGTCGATAGTTGTGAGTTTGTTATCATTTTACTGTTCATAGTTTTGATCTTCTTTTTCTAAGATAAGCCCCTTTAACATTTCATATAATAAGGGCTTGGTAATGATGAACTCCTTTAACTTGGTCTTATCCTGGAAACACTTTATCTGCCCTACCATTCTAAATGATAGCTTTGCAGGATAGGGTAATCTTGGATGTAGGTCCTTGCCTTTCATAATGTTGAATACTTCTTTCCAACCCCTTCTTGCCTGAAAAGTTCCTTTTTAGAAGTCAGCTGATAGTCTTATGGGAACTCCTTTGTAGGTAACTCTCTTCTTTTCTCTTGCTTCTTTTAAGATTCTCTCCTTACCTTTAATCTTGGGTAATGCAATTATGTGTCTTGGCATGTTCCTCCTTGGGTCCAATTTCTTTGGGACTCTCTGGGCTTCCTGGACTTCCTGGAAATCAATTTCCTTTGCCAGATGGGGGAAGTTCTCCTTCATTATTTTTTCAATTTCTTCCTCTTCCTCTTCTCCTTCTGTCACCCCTGTGATTTGGATGTTAGAATATTTAATGTTGTCCTGGAGGTTCCTAATCCTATCATTTTCTTGAATTCTTGTTTCTTCATTCTGTTCTGGTTGAATGTTTATTTCTTCCTTCTGTTCCAAATCATTGATTCGAGTTCTGGTTTCCTTCCCTTCACTGTTGGTTCCCTATATATTTGTCTTTATTTCACCTTGCATAGCCTTCACTTTTTCCTCCATTTTGTATCTGTACTCCACCAGTTCTATGAACATCCTGATTACCAGTGTTTTGAACTGTGCATCTGATAGGTTGGCTATCTCCTCACTGCTTATTTCTATTTTTGGAGTTTTGATCTGTTCTTTCATTTGGGCCATATTTCTTTGTCTTGGTGCACCTGTTACGTTGTAAAGGGTGGAGACTTAGGTATCCACCAGCTTGGGGCAAACTGCTTGCTCCTTTGGTAGTGCTGTATGTGGGGGAGGGGTCAGAGAGGGAACAAAGCTACTTAGCTCGGCTCTTGTCCCACTTTCGGTCACTTCCTCCACTACCTACAAGCAAATTGGGCCCTTTGGTGCTGATTCCTGAGTGGGAGGGTTTGTGTACATTCAAGGACCCTATGGGCCTCTCCAACAAACTCTTCCTTGAGGTTGGGAGCTTTTCCTGCTGCTGCAACACCCACAGGGCTTTACAGTTAGGGGTTTTAGTTTCCCTCACTGGAACCCTGGGTTGCGCAATCTGCCTTGCTCCCCAATTGTTCCTTCTGGCTTATTACATGCGAATGTCAGACCACCTGGTCCACTGCCTTGCCCGTGTCTTCTCTACCCAGCTGCCCATCTCCATTCCTTCTACCAGTCTGGATGATGTTTCTTCTTTAACTCCCTGGTTGTCAGACTTCCATACAGTTTGATTTTCTGGCAGTTCTGGTTGTTTTCTGTTTTTAAAATTGCTGTCCTTTGGTCGTATGAGGAAGCAAAGCGTATCTACCTATGCCTCCATCTCGGCCAGAAGTCAGAAGGGAAAAATATGTTTTGCCATGAGTTATTGTATTTTAAAGTTCTACCACATTGCTTTTTAAAAAGCAACCTCAATGTACTAAAAAATAGAATGCTGATAGGTAATTTAATCAATAATATAATCAGGGTAATAAACACAATGAAGATATGGCACAGCACAATTTAATTGTTGGAGGCTTTTTTTTTATTGACACATTGTTAGCTACTTAGAAGGTTAATTTTAATATCAGCTGGAAATATTGATAACCACATATTTAATTATGCGAAAGATCAGGCATGGGGCCAAGCAAAGGTTCTATGGACAATTTAGCTTCCCCCACCTCATACACAATTTTTATCAACCCTCAACCCCCGAAGAAACATTTGATCTTAGAAAAAACATTTTCTATAGAAACACTACCTTGGCTCCTTCTTTCAACCAGATTGCCTCCTTAAGCTCTTCTATGTAGAAATTTTGGAGCCACCACTAGCAATCTGCAAATTCATAGGTTTAAATATGACAGCCTCAATTCACATCTCTGTTTGCTATGTTCTCTTGTTTTCAAAGAATAACTAAAAGAAGAAAAGCACTTAGAAGTTAAAAATATTAAAATACTGTTAACTTACTTGGAGAGTGAGTGGGGATTGCTTGTTAAGATATTTGACATAGATCCCTGTAAAGCCTAAGTAAGGTAAGACATACTCTTAATGTAGATCCAAAATCATCATTGGAATAGATCTAATATTGTGTCATTGAAATTTTTAAATAGCAACCTATATTTATGGTTTGAGTGATGCAAGGTTTTGAAGTTGTTATAGATGTAAACACTTTTGTTGGAATTCCCCTGGCCTCTATCCTTGGCCCATATTCTAATTCTACTTGCTCTTCCTAGGTGATTTTTAATATTACCATAATTTTAACTTCACAACAGCTTATATGCTGTTGACTACCAAACCAGGATAATAGAAGCCTCACACTCATATCCAACTATCTCCTAAAATCTCCACTAGATATTTCAATCTCAGCTTGTCCAAAACTAAATTAATGATATCTTACTTACATGTACTTCTCCTCCTTTAATTACTTAATTGTTCACACCCCATCTACTTGATCACCCGTGTTAGAAACTTTGAATCTTCTCTATCCCTCAGCCTCCTTACATTCAATAAATTATCAAATCTGCCCATCTGACCTCCTAAACATTTGTTTAATCCTTATCTTCCTTCTACTACCTAAGTGCAGATCCTCATTTTTGCTCCCTTGGAACAATGGTCTCCTAACTGGTCTCTCTGCCAACAATTTCGTCCCCCTATAGTTGTCTCCTCCACTGCTAGAGCATTCTGAAATGCTACCAGTGTGTTCTAAAATGCAAATCTGCCTATATCACCCATCTATTTTAAACCCTCAATGGTTTCTGAAAGATATATGTGTTACTTTTCGAAGTGCATGTTTCCAAACTCTAGTCTCAAAAGGTGGTATTTCATAATTGTCTCATGGTCAGAAACTCTACAGTTTGTCCTTATTTTGGAGAGTCACAAGGTATATTAGCATATTTAAGTTTCTAAGAGACTCTACATTAAAGGAATCTTTTGATTCAGTGTTTTCCAAACTTTTCCCCTACAGAATTCTTCTGCTAGGAACAAAATGTTCCATCAAGGGCCTGCTAGGAAAGCTCCTTAACATGTCACACGATACCTTGCATTAATCTGGATGCTGCCCTACTCTTCAGCCATCACTTCTCTCTACTCCACATGTATTATTCTGTTCTCCGGTATCACTGGAGCATTGTGTTTCTTTGTCCTTGGCCCCACCTCAAACTACTGCTTCTAGGAAGCAGTCTAGGAGGGTTTCCACCCTCCTTCGGTTGAATTCAAAAGCAGCTTCCTGTAAAAACTTTGCTGATGCTTCCTGTGCGCTTGCACAGCCCCCCAAGCTTGCCTCCTCCATCACACTTACCGCATCTATTCATGAATCTCGCTCCCCTGCTAGACTATGTGCCTCTTGAAGGCAGCGATTATATTTTGTCATCGTTGTATCCCCAGCATAACCACGGTACTTAGCATTTAGTAAGACTGAAATGAAATAAATAGTGCCTGGCCCAAGTAGCAGGAACCCATAAATAAATCCCATACCTGATAGTGGAATCAGAAACAGATTTCCCTCAACCATAAATCACTTATTTGAAGACCCTATTTGAAGACTGAATATAAATCAATTATTTCAATGATGACTTTTATCTGATGCACTCGAAAAATGTTTTATACTCACCAATGTGCCTTCACGGACATTGGTGTCCCTTTTACTATATTCTGACAGCACATGTGATGTTTTTGTTCCACAGATCTTTAGAGTTGTGGTCTTTCATTCAGCTTCTTTTCAAGCTAAGTCTTTCAGATGCAAAGAACTGAGTAGGCAAAGGAAAGAGGATGTGGTTTAGGAGTCCCTGGACTGGTTCATGAAAGGATACAGTGAGGTAAATTAATGCTGACACAATGCCCTCTGTCAAAATAGCATGCTGGCCCAAGAAAATGATCACAAGCAACATATGTACTGATTGGGGAAAAGCAGAGCATTCCAGATGGCTATGTTACAACTGAACTTTTTAAACAGACTTCCAGAACAGAGAAAGGAAAAATCTGTTATCTGGGTCATTCTTAACTCTCTGGGATATCATCTAAAGTTACTGCTTTTAAGCACCCAAGAATCCTGACTGGTAAATATTGACTATTTCATGGTAAGGCGAATTCATGCTCTTAAAATTGGAGGCTGGATGGATGCTTCCTAAAAATTATGATAGAGTACCTTTTTTTCTTATAATTCTGTTTCCTTTTACTTATCATACATCACCTATCGTTTCTATTACTCTTTTGCAGCAAATCGAACCCATACTTAATCTGTGGTTTAGTGAGAATTGATGTATTTGGATCCTTTAATATTTCTGGGTGAATCAGCCTTTAATTTAAATATCTCTTACAATCTTTAGTGGACACCTTCTATCCTGAAATAGAGGTACCTGCTGACAAGGGAGCCTCAGTTACTGTACACAGTCATGCAGCGATGTTCCGTCTCTGGTCCAGTGGCACAGGGTTCCTGAATCTCATCACGCGGCACTCACATTCCGATAAGGACACTTTGAGAGACTTCTAACTTTACAAATTCCAAACATGTGAGAAGTTAACAAAAACTGAGCATCGCTAAGTGCTCTAGTCCCCTGAGACAGTCAAAAATGCTCATAGAAATATAGAGGGAGCCCCAGCTTGACCGCCCGGTCATAGGCTGTAGCTCCAGCTTGGCTGCTCTTTTCTAGACTTAGAAATTGACAAAGGTTAAGAAAACAAATGTTTCTTTAAAAAAAAACACAGAGAAAAGCATGATAGACAACAGAGGGAGGAAACAGCAATTTGCTTCTCTTTCTCTCTTCAATTCTTCCTCTTTTGTCTTTAATTTAAGTGGGACCCTGAGGATACTATTGGCACTTCACATTGGACTCTGTCCCTTTTATATGCAACACATCTCTTATTTTGATACTGTCTCCAACTCCACACCAAAATGTTGGTATTTCCAATATAATAACAAATCTTTCTGAGATGGAAGATTTATGTAAATGTATATAAGTTCATAATTGCCCCTTTTTGTTTGGGATATTTTTTTCACTTTTCCATATTATACTCTTGTATCATTTTGAAAACTGTTATAATTCCCCTTTCTTTCTAAGTCATTACCATTTTATATGACTTTCTTATCTCTGAAATTTCTGGAACCCTTTTCCATTCTAAGCTATTAAGTTTCTTTTGAAGTGCCACTGATCTTCCCCAGCATATATGTCTAAACTGGTATGTACTGTATTTTATTTCTCTCTCCTCATTCGCTTTGACAATGCCTCCCAATTTAGGTCACCAATAGACTTCATTTTCATGCTCTTTGCCTTCTTGGAGTCTAGATAAGGAATAAAATGTTCGATAGAATAAATATGACCTTATTCTGACTCCTATGGCACTCAGCCAGGTATCTTGACACAACAGGTTCATTTTTACTTTGTCCATGGCTAAAAAGTATTGCCCAAGTCAGTCAAAGCCAGCCTTCAAATGAGATACATTACTTCATGTTAAAAAAAAGTCTCATAGAACAAAAATGTAGCAGCCTATATTCCTTTATTTGTTTAGAAATTTTAGGAGGAAGAAGTTATTTAGGACCATTGATATAATCCACTTTTTCTAAAAGCAGTATGGCTTGAGATTCTATTCTACCTAATGTTTACACGTGTTCTCCCAGTGTTTGATGTGAGACTTGCAGGATCTTGCTTTTGGCTTTCTGCCTGGCTTTGTTTGGTGTTTTTATGGGCTTTGATGGTATGTATCTAACACCTGCACTTGGGGCAACTTGATATTGTGGGAAACTTGAGATTAGCAGCTATGAGACCTGGGTTCTAATTTTAGCACTGCTATAAAAGTAGTTATAATCTTGGATAAATCAATCAAGTTTCAAGGCTTAATTTTTTTCATCTGTACAATGAAGGAGTTAGATTTGGATTTGTTAAATCTCTATGTATTCTGAATCTCTTACTGTGTGCGTCAGTGTGTTTAAGACTTCCTTCCTTTAGACTGATCCTATGGGAAGACTGAGCAGAGGCTGCCAATGCAACTTGACTTATTAGCCTCTGAAAGGTTCATGCAACAAGAACTTCCACAGATCTCTGTCTTCTCTCATCTGCCTTTAAATTCCATCTCAAAGAGTATCGCATGTGTGATAGCCAAGGAAACAAAGGTACCATCTCCAGAAGGCTCTGATTAACTAGTATATATATATATTGCCCCTCTGGGTATGGTTCACTTGCCATGTCCCTTTATTGGGTATTGATTTCTTCAGTTACTGAGGCAACTCTTTGGAATGTGAAAGTGTGAAGGGCAAAATAATAAAGAGATCTTGCCTAGGTAAAGGACTATAACATTTACAAAGGACTTTTATGCCTATCTCAGTGAAAGGGTAAGTAGCCAGGAACCATGGGTGTAAATGGTCACTGACAAATGCCACGTAAAAGATAATACAAGCTTCCTAGCTGCTGAACACAGCCCATTAACTGAATAAACTTTGGATGATCCTTGCATTCCCATTTGGTATTGTCTCTCCTTATTCTTTTTTCCCTCTTCCTTTTGCTCACATGCAGCCCTACAAAGTGCTTAGTATCCTCACCCTGCCACTGAACTCTACACAATATCCCACCACAGAATTCTGCCTAGAATTGCATGCTCTGTCAGCTCTACAGCTGTAGGTCTTTACCAAAGCTGCCAAAATATTCTTCATCAGAATGTCCCAAGTCTCATACAGTAAACCATGGTTATGTGTCAACAGAGGCTACTTTCCTAGATAAAATAAAGTCAGTTTTATAGAAAGAAAAACAAAAGAATGTTTTAAAAGTATGTTGGTTTACAAGAATTTTAAGGGCTGAGTCAGCCAGTCAGGAAGATAGTTGAGATACTTAGGGGACTATAGCAATCTTTAAATCACACTGGAAAAAGAAAACCTACCAATAGAATAGATTTTAACATATTGAATAATATATAAATTCATATAACTTTTGCCACAATTTGTCGTCTCACATTCTATGTTTCAAACTTGTCAGACTAAAGACATATATTATCCTGAATTCAAGTGATAAATATATTTATGAAATTATTTATTCTAAATACTATGATGAACTAGTTTCAAAGATACTGACCAGTATTTCTATAACATGACCCCTCTAACCTTGAATTCTTTTTCATTTTACTTTTCTTCTCACAATAAAAGGATATATATTTGTTGTAAGACTTTAGGAAATACAGAAAAATGTAAAAGCAAAAGACAGTAATCCAAACAAATAATCAAATTAACTAGAGAGAAATATTATTAACATCTAGGTGTATTTCTTTTCAGTCCCATTTTTCCTAAAAACTCTAACAATGTTCTATATTAATTATAATAATTATATATGTCACAGTTAACCAATATCAAAAACAAATATGCTTATCCATCCTATGTATGTAACATCATTTATATACTGATTTTCTTACACATTTAAATTATTTCAAATTTTAATTCTAAGAAACAGTGAAAAAATATAAAAATTTAATCCCATCTCTAATTATTGTTATAAAAATTCCTTTAAGTACATAATTATGGGTTAAAAATATATTTCAAGATTCTTGATAGTTTAGTGAAATTATGCTAACACACTGGAAATAGTAAATATGTGTCTAGGCCTAAAAATTAATTGATAAATATTTTTCTTTCCTATCTAAAAGTCATGACTTTTAAAGCAAAAAAAAAAATCCCACTGTATTAATGGGTTTATAACAAATATAGATGCAATAAATATGATCATAGCTCTAAGGACCTGGGTAAATGGAATTATCCTATTGCAAGTTTTCTATTGTACATTTTATCTGGAGTAAGTCAATATAGCTCTAAATAGATTGGGATAAGTTAAAAAGGTATTTCTTAAATCCTAGAGAAACTGAAAAATAATGAAAGAGAGGTAGAAAGTCAACAGAAGTAAAACCAAAATATCCAATACTAAAAATATGAAAAATACTCAATTAACAAAAGAAGGCAGGAAATGAGGAAGAACAGAAAGGGCAATGAGGAAAACAGCAAAACGGCACGCCTGAGTGCACGCAGCCACATGATTGATTATGTTAAAGAAAACAAACTGAACACTCCAGTAGGAAGGCAGAGACTGTAAAAAAGCAAGAGCTAACTATAAGTTATCTATACGAGGTACACTTTATATACAAAAAAAAATAGATTTAAAGCAAAAAAAAAAAAAGGGGAAAAGTACCCCATGCAAACGGTAAACACAAGAAAGCAGAAGTTGTTTATTAATGTCAGACAAAATGGACTTCAAGAAAAGGAGTATTACTAGGGTTAAAAAGGAATACTTCATAATGACAAAGGATCGATATATTAGGGAGATACGAATATTTTGAATGCATATGTAATTTGTGATAGAATTTCCAATGAAAACTCCATTCTAGGAAAGGAGAAGTATGAATTTTGGCTCGACAGCTAGCCTTTCCTGCCACAGGCAGATCACTCACCCTTTGTAAAATAGTGTAATACATTATAAGGTTGTTGTGAGAATTAAATGGCTGCCCACAATAAGAATGTAATCATGTGGGTTATTGTTGATGCTATTGTTACTCTCATCTTGTGGCAAATTACACAATATTCAAAATATTCAAAAATCGATAGCTCAGCTAAAATAGTTTTTCCTCCTTACAGGAAAAATAATTCCTAAAGAAGGGCTAAAGCAAGTAGAATGCCTCCCTAGGTGTTGTAATAGGATCAGAGACATTGGAGTTGGACTCCAAGAGAGGAAAACAATGTTGCAGATGCTTGGGTGTGTGTGAGGGTGGGGGGAGGTCTAAAGGGAATTTGGATCTGGGGAGAGAGTAGAGCGAGGACTTGTATAATGAAAAGATTAAGTTTGCTGTGTGCTGTTAAATGTTACCTTCTTCTCCATCTGTCCTGAAAACATCATCAGAATCTACATTGCTTACCAATTTGGTTAGGACAAAGTTCATGTGAGGGAAGTAAAGAGATAGTAAGTCCGGAGTTAGTATAGTTGCTCTACAGCATATCAAGATGTATCCAGGGTTCTGCTCTTTTGCCTTAGGTATAATCCTTTGTCATCTTGGCCCAATATGAGTTTTGGAGTACCAGTCACCACAACTATACTCAAAGCAACAAGATGAAAGAAGAAAAGGAAGGGGTATGCACTCTTTCAAGATTTTCCAGAAATACTACACAATATTTCCGCTTACATTTCATTGTCAAAAACTCATCATATGGCCGCTCCAAGCAAAGCTGTGGGCTAGGAAATGTAGTCTTTTAGTTGGACAACGATATGCCCAACTAAAATTCAAGGCTCTCTTTTTAAAGAAGGGGACTTATCAATGCTTATAGGTTGTATATGTAGGTGTGTTATTTGAGCATGTTTATGTGTGGAAAAAAAAAGATGTGCATGATATGTGGGTTTATAGAATGAAAAATAAAAGGCTGTCAATGACAGCCAGTTTCGTAAGAGTTGGACAGGTCATTAAAAATATTTCCCTTCTTTCTCATTAAATCCCTTTACAGTTATAAGCGAGCACTTAATTATTCCCTGTAAATTTGCATCTTACTCTTAGCTCCCCAGTCAGAATTAGCCTCACCGAAGGTTTGGTAGGCCTACAGATCTAGTGTAAGGAGGATGATACTGCAAAAAACAGACTGCATAAAGATATTACCGTAGTGCAAAAATTAATTTTTAATATGATAGTGGAATAGGTGCTTTAAGTATGAATTCTCACCTAGCTTAATGTTATAAAGGTCTGCAGCAGTGAAACTCTTTGATGTGATTCCTCACAGGCTGCCTCCATTCTGAATTTGGGCATTTGTGAAGTACAATGAAGGCATTAGGATGCTGTATCCACTCATTTGAATCCAGACGTGGTGTGTAGATCCCTGGCACTACTTGTTTGGTGGTTTAGTGGTAAACTAAAGTGAAAGTAGACTTGAACTGAGTCGTTATTCTCATCAGTCTTTGAACCTGGTGTGGGTTTTATAAACTGCCCTAGCTCAAAGGGATGAAGATTATGCTATATACATTTCCAGTGGTTTTCCTGCACTCTCTTTTCACTATATTTTTGTATCATTAGGCCATCCTGGCCCATGTACATATGACTAGACCAAAAAGAAGAGCTAATGATGCTTCCCCCCTGTTTAATGCCACTATTCAAGGTTATCACCCAATGTTATCCATCCTTTTATTCAAGAAATATTCATGGAGCATTGACTGTGTACTAGGCAGTGAGCTCAGTGCTGGGAGTGTAGCAAAGACCAAGTGCTTAAAGGTCTTATCAGAAATTTCTTTCCTGAAAGTACCATCTAAAGTAGTTTCTTTCTGTGTCTCTTATTTGCTTAAGTCATATCACTTTTTAGCAATCTGTCATTTTACTTCTTTGTAGTGTTAACCCTAAGTTCAATGTGGCCAGGGAGTGTTTCTTTCAACATTGCATCCCAGTGTCTAGCACAGTGTAATACATAAACACTTAAATATTTGATTAATTAATTAGCATAACTGACCCTGAATACATAGTTGTGGTTTTTCTCATTAGAGTTCAGACTTTAGAATAAAGAAACTATCGAAAAAGTCTTGAGAAAAATATCTTTAATAATTGAATCACTCAATTAGTAAATCAAGTAGGCACTTTCTACAACGATTCTAATAACTAGTATGTGTTTTATATAAAACAAATGGACAATTCTTACTTTTGTGTGCCAAACACTATTAGATTTAATTTACCAGCAGGTGGCGCTCCAAAGTAAAGCGGTACATACCACTATGCACTGTTTCCTATAAAAACCTATTTTTCATTGGTTATAGATTAATAAGTAAGTGGTAATTAGTGAAAAAAGCCTGTCACATTTTTCTTTCTAATAAATTCTTCACAGTCTTACATGAAATTTAGAGAATTCTTATTACGGAAGAATCCCTAGACAAGCTCATGTGTGACATGCAAGAAATTCTAAGGAAAGAGTTAAAAGTAAAAAATTATGTTGCATTCCAACAAAATGTATAACTGAGGAGAGGTGAAATGTAAAAACAAGATCAAAGGAAATTGGAAAGTAAACCCCTGTTCCGTTTTTCCAAATCAACTTATTTAGAGTGCCAAGTGATTGGCAATCTAGGTTAAGTTACAAATTCTTCAAAAAAAATTTCACTAAGACTTCCTATTGCATCAGATGGTTAGCATATTAGATGGTTAGCATATTCAACTTTATTTACATCCATTATTGTATTAGCTGTTTTATGAAAGTATGATAGTAAAGTTTTATATACATATAGGCCAAGTATCTATCATATATGATACTTCGTGAAGAACTTAAGATGCAAGCTTATTTCATGTTTGATCTTCACGTCAGTCCTGTCAGGCATAGCAAATGTTTTTATCCTCATATTGAAGATGACTCAGAAAGATCAGGTGATCTAAGTAAGGTAACTAGCTAGTAAGTTGCAGAGCGTAGAACAGAACCCAAAACTTCTGACATTTTCAAGGCTCATTTGTCTATATCACATTAATCTTTCTTTTTATGCATCTAAGATTTCTTCTATTGCATTTCAACAGCAGTTATACATACAGCATTTACACTTTAGAAAGAAATTTTAGAGGTAACAATCTACTAGTTAAAAAATTATGTGTTCAAATTTAAGGAAAAATACAATATCTCTATTTCCCTTCCCCAAATCTCTCAGGCTGCTTAGAATTCCCATAGTAGTAATTCTTCTAGGCTTAATGTCAGTTATAATACTAATAAGTTATCTGAAAAAAATTAACTTAAACCATTTTCATTCACTAATATTTTAGTAAGAGCTTGTTTATTACATTATCAACATTAATTACTTAGCAAAAGCTTAGGGAAATAAAGCAGAGGACCTGGCAATTTTGTTGGAGAAAGTACAACATAGTCATTAAAAGTGAGGGCTCTGGAAAGAAACAAGACACCAAAGAGTATATGCTGTATGATTTAATTTTTAGGAAGTTCAAGAATAGGCAAAGCTAGTCCATGTAAGAGATATCAAAATGGTGTTTATCTTTGGGGGCTTATCTAATGTGAGGGAAAATAAGGGAATTTTCTGAGCTAAAAATATTCTGCTGGTCATTACACAAGTATATAACATCAGAATTCATATACCTATGTATTTAAGCATTGTTCACTTTACTACATGTAACTTATTCCTTAATTCATAAAATCTTTTTAAAAGTGAGAGCTCTGAAGTCAAACTGAGCAGACCAACGTAGGCTCTGCCATTTATTAGTTTTAAGATTCTACACATGCTACTTAAATTGTCTAAGCCATAGAAACCTTGGAAAATTGAGATAATAATACTGACCTAGTGGGGTCATTGCTTGGATTAAGAAAGCTGGCATACTTAGTGCTCAATAAATCTAGCAATCACGATTATCATTATTACTACTATGATTAAAAAGGGGAAGATGAAAAGTAAGAGACAAAACAGAGTAGCTACATTCAATAAATAGGTCTAGATTAAGTAGAATATCACCAAAGGCAGTCTTAAAAACCTGAGGACGGAATGAAATCATGGAGCCTGAAGCCTGAGAAATAGTGCCAGTATAATCTGTTAAATTTAGGCTCTTGAAGCCAGATTGCCTAAATTTGAATCCAGATTCTGCCACTTTCTGGGTGTGTGACACGGTCCAAGTACTTTAGCCTCTATATGAAAAGTGGGGATATTAATATTCACTTTGTACAGTTTTTGCAAAGGAGAGGAATTTGCAGTGAGGGAAAAAAATAATGAATTTGTTTTAGAACTCATTATTTAAATACCTGTAGCATATGTACCACTGAGATGAATTAACACCCGTGTTTTTTATCTTGATTGGGTCATTCTCATCATTCATGTCTCTGTGTAAAAGTCATTTACTAAAGAAGCCTTCCTAACTATTCTATCTAAAGCAGTGTATTAATTTCCTAGGGCTGCCATAACAAATTAACACAAATTGGGTACCTTAAAACAATAGAAATTTACTCCCTCACAGTTCTGGAAGCTAGAAATCCAAAATCAAGGTACCAACAGGGCCTTACTCCCTCTCAAGGCTCTATGGAAGAAACCTTTTTCACCTTTTCTAAATTCTGGTGGTTGCTGGCAACGCTTGATGTCCTTGGGCTTGTAGATCGTCACTCCAGTCTATGCCACCTTCCTACTGTGCTCTCCCCGTGCGTCTGTGTCTCCATTTTCTTTTCGCAAATACACTAATTGTTGGATTTGGGCCCACTCTAAACCAATAGGACTTTATCTTAACTAATTACACCTGCAAAGACCCTATTTCAAATAAGGTCACATTCTGAAGTTCTGGGTGGACATGAACTTTTTTTGAGGGACACATTCAATCCAACACAAGTAACTTTCACCAATAAGACAAAAATAAAGTAGTCCAACACACCGTAACCATTCTTTACTAAAAACATATATGTTCTTTATAGCACAATTTGTTTTCCACTTTTTGATTATCTGTTCCTCCAACCTAGAATCTAAGCTTCTTGAAAATAAAGAACTGGAGTAGTGTCTGGCATTCGGATGAGGTTCAAAAAATATTTGACTGATGAATTAATTGATTCTGACTGGGAGAAGTAAGGAAAGATAATTCAGTATAAAATAAAAAGTTCAGGGGGGTGGAGGTGGAGGAGGGTGTAACGAAGATAAATGGTAATGTAAAAAAAATAAAACAAAAAATTAACTATTTTTAAAAAGGTTCTTAGCCATTGCCACAGAAAGTTTTCCACCACTTTCAAGCCACATTTTTACTGTGACCAATAGGTAACCAAAGTAAATCAGTTGAATATTACAAAAATGAGTTGATCAAGTGTTTCAGCCACAACATGGGCCTTAAATGACATTCTGAACCCTGGGATTTATAAGTATTACTTCAGAGGTTACAAGAGGTATTAGGGGATGAAACTGGGTAGGGAGCAGACAGCTATAATCTCCACCTCCCATTTGCACCCTTGCTTCCACCATTCTCATCTGTTTTATGTAGTCCTGTTTGAGAAAAAGAAACAAATTTTTTTCTTAAGTTTGAGAATTATTGATCTAAAGACAGCAAACGCTTTTCCTCCCAGATATCTTGTCTAAGTAGGTAGTCTGTTAGAGGGGAAATAATTGCTATTTGGTATTGCCCCCTTAGTAATGGGAGCTAATTTATAACCTCACACTTACCTTGTAATGTTTAGTTGAGTTTTAAGGATAAAGTAATCATTTGGTTGATCGTTTTTTAAAATTTTAACTTCTAAAACCCACTTTCAGTTGACATCACAGATTTGCAAATTCACTGTAATATTTGGATCCCAACTATATGCATAATGTGAAAGAGATAAGAGCACAAGAATTTAGGAGTCAGCTAGAACTGGGTATGAAATCTCAGTCATTTCTTGTATGGTATTTCCTAGGTTAAGTCATTTCTTTCCGTTTCTTATCTGAAAAATAGAGATAATGTTAGTTATTTCATAGGATTATTATCAGAATTACATAAGTTATGTAAAAGCATGTTGTACATAGTAGGTACCAAATAAAAGTTAGTTTCTTTCCCTTAAATAATATATTTAAAACTTTTTTCAAGGATTTGTTATAGCACCTGTCTTAATTTCAACTTTCTCATGCTGAAGCCTGGTATTCTATTTATTACTTAGTAAAGTTAAAACTTTGTTTATATTTTGCTTTCTATATATACCTAATTGAAAGTTACCTCAAATCAGTAAGTGGCTAAAGGTCTTCCTAAAAACATAATTCAAAGAGGTAAAATAATAAATGATTTCTATCTCAAAGAATATACATTGCCTACCTTGATTTACAGGTGATTTTTTCAAACTGGCCTAAACCAAATGAGTGGGCATAATGCCCTATAAACAGATGGATGGGAAAGTACAGGTGCCAGAAATCCAGCATGGCCACAGTTCAAGTACAATGTTAAAATGGTGACAGTTCTTGTAATTGGTCATCTGTTCCTAGTAATAACTAAGTCTATCAGAAATAGAAAACATCCTGGTCAAGATGGTGGCACAGGTAAACACAGCTGGCCTTCTCACACAACCACATCAAAATTTGACTTCAATATAGAATAAGCATCATTTAGAACTGTCAGAAATTGAGTTGAATGGAAGTCTGATAAGTACAGAATTAAAGAAATGATATCCATTCAGACTGATAGGAGGGGTGGAGATGGGGAATGGGCTAATGGATAAAAATTCAGGAGGGATGTCTTCAGAGTGAAGAGTCCCAGCCCCACACCAAGCCCTCCAACCTAGGGTTCCAGTGCCAGGAAGGTAAGTCCCCATAACTTCTGGCTACAAAAACCAGTGGGGATAGAGTCGATGGAAGAAAATTCTGGAGTCCCAAGCTCTTCCCTTTAAAGAATCCCCACACAAACTTACTCCAGCACAAGGGTAGCAGCTTAAAAGGCACCAGTGGCACACAGGAAGAAAGTGAAGTGTCTAGCATCATGGCAGGATCTGAGGCACAGCTTTCTCCCAGACAGAAAGGGGGGCAGAGGCCATTGTCCCTTTTCTGAACCCTCCCACCACAGAGCCACAGAGCCAGCAGGCAGGTGTCATATCTGAGTCTCCATCAACCTGGCTAACACTGTTTGCCCTCCCCCTGGAGATCCCCTGAGACTCCATCCCACCCAACTTACAGGCCCACCCAAGATATGAATGCCTGGTCTTGGCTCAAGCATCACAAAAATCCTAAACAACAAGCAACAGCCAGCCTCAGTAACACCCAGCCTTCAGCCCCGTACCTCTTGCGAAGTGGCCTCAGGCCCAGCACTAGCAGCAGCCAGCCTAGGTTCACAGCTTGGCTTCACCTGGGAATCTCCAAGCCCAGCACAAGTAGCAGCCATCTCAGGTTGTTTTAGAGCTCAGGCAGGGTGACCCCAGGCAAAACATAGCTTGGGACTGACCTTTCCTGCACCACCCAGGAAACTCCAGAGCCTGTGCACCAGTGGACAATTACAGACCACGCTGAAGCTCTTACCACCCTGCCCCTGCACAGCTGATAATCCATAGAAGGCAGACATTGGTGGTCAGTGGTAAAAGCCAGTCCTTGTAACTGACTGGCCTGGGTAAATCCCTCCCATTGACTTGCCAACAGCACTCAAGGCTCAACTATAAGAAGAGAGTGTACTCAGCCCACATGAAGGGTGTACCTCCAGTACCCAGTTTGGGTGATAGGGGAGGCTGTGCCACTGGACCCTACAGGACACATACTACATTAGGCTATGTTACCAAGACAGGGAGTCATAGCTAGTCTATCTAATACATGGAAACAAACACAGGGAGGCTGCCAAAATGAGGAGACAAAGAAACTTGACCCAAATAAAAGAACAGATCAAAACTCCAGAAAAAAAAATAAACAAAATGGAAACGAGCAATCTATCAGATGCAGACTTCAAAACACTGTTTACAAAGAGGATTAAGGAACTTACTGAAGACCTCAACAGCATGAAAAAAGATCCAGTCAGGAACAAAGGATATACTAATTGAAATAAAGAACAATTTACATGGAAACAATTGTGGAGTGGATGGAG
Source organism: Mormoops blainvillei (assembly GCA_004026545.1). Lineage (NCBI taxonomy): Eukaryota > Metazoa > Chordata > Mammalia > Chiroptera > Mormoopidae > Mormoops > Mormoops blainvillei. The sequence goes on along the minus strand of PVJD01002137.1, from coordinate 169,096 downwards.
CCAAGAATCAAATCAATGATTTGGAACATAAGGGAGCAAAAAACAACCAATCAGAACAACAAGAAGAAAAAAATCCAAAGAAACAAGGATAGTGTAAACAGCATCTGGGACTACTTCAAGAGGTCCAACATTCACGTCACAGGAATGCCCGAAGGAGAAGAGAAAGAGTAAGAAATTGGAAATCTATTTGAAAAAAATAATGAAAGAAAACTTCCCTAATTTGGTGAAGGAAATTGATGTGCAAGTCCAGGAAACACAGAGATTCCCAAACAAGTAGGATGCAAAGAGGCCCACTCCAAGGCACACCATAATTAAAATGTCAAAGGTTAAAGATAAAGAGAGAATCTTAAAAGCAGTAAGAGAGTAGCAGTTAGGTACCTACAGGGGCGTTCTCATAAGACTGTCAGCTGATTTCTCAAAAGAAACTTTGCAGGCTAGAAGGGATTAGCAAGGAATATTCAAAGTCATGAAAAGCAGGGACCTACATCCAAGATTGCTCTACCAAGCAAAGCTATCATTTAGAATCAAAAGGCAAATGGAGAGCTTCCTAGACAAGAAAAAACTAAAGGAGTGCATCATAACCAAATCATTATTATATGAAATGTTAAAGGGACTTATTTAAGAAAAAGAAGAAGTTCAAAACTATGAACAATGAACTGGCAATAATTACATATCTATCGACAACTAAATCTAAAAAACAAATTAAGCAACCAAGAACTGAGACAGAATCATGGATAGAGAGTGTTTTAATGGTTGCCAGATGGCAGGAGGGTGTGGGGGAATGGGATGGGTGAAGAGGTGAGATTAAGAAGTACAAATAGATAGTTACTGAATAGCTATGTGGATGTAAAGCACAATGTAGGAAATGGAGTAGCCAGAGAGTTTATATGCATGACCCATGGACATGAAAAATGGTGTGGGCATTGCCTGAGGGTTGGGAAGTGCTGGGTAGAGAGGGAAAAGGGGGAAAATTGGGACAACTGTAATAGCATAATCAATAAAATGAAATAAAAAAATAGAAAACATTCTGAAATACATGAATATTTATTTAATCTTGAGCGGGAGTTTATAAATATTTAATAATTAACTATTTGTGGTACCCTTTGAACTCCATCAGTGTGCATCTGATATAGGGTATCTTCTTTCTATTGTTATAGCTAAAAAATACCAATATAAATTGTCAGTTTATGGTAATAGTTCTGCTATTCTAGTTTCTACCTTTCAAGTTTCTTCTTTTGACTTTAAATTAGCAGAATTATTCCTAAAGTCAATAGGCAGAGATTTCTAAATAATATAGTAATAATATTTGCAATGATATAACAATGAGGATGTTCATTTTAGTGGTATATATAATGGAAAATGCTTAGATGGTCAATAGTAGAAGACTGGTTACTAAATTATTCTATCTGTACAATGGCTAAATTATGCTATATCCAAGCTATACTGTAATATTATACTAATATTACATGCTGAAGAATATTTAAAGAAAAGGGAAAGGATCATAACATTTTACCATGAAAATATGTAACACAAACTGCTGTAAAAATAATATTTCAATGAATAGTACACTAAATAATTTGGGAGCTCTTTATTCTATATTCAGAATCTGATCATTTCTCATTACCTGCTCTGTTACTGCACTCATCCAAGTCATCATCTCCTTTCCCCTGGACTATTGCTATGGCGTCCTAACTGGCCTTCCTGCTTTTTGTCCCACTTCAGTCAGAGCTTCTTTACAAAAGAGAACATGTCATTCCTCTCCCTCAAATCCTCAATAGCTTATCTCACTTAGAGTAAAAGTTGAAACTACCAAAATAGCTTATAGTGATCTCTGTGATTAAAATCTGTACCGTTCTCCATAGGACTCTCTACTCTCACTTCATTACCTCTCTTACCTTGTCTCCTACTGCGCTCCCACTTGCTCACTCATTTTTAGTCTTACTGGTCTTCTTGCCAGACCTTGAAAACATGAAGGCTTTGCATTTGCAGTAGCTTCTTGCCTGGAATGCTCTGCCCCCAGATATTCAATGGCTGATACCCTTTCTTCCTTCAGGTTTCCATTTAGTCGCCTTTTCAGAGAAAACTTCCTTTCACCCTATTTAGTAATCCAGCTCCCCACCCCCATTCCTACCTTGGATTCTCTATGTTCCTTCTCTGCTTTCTCTCTCTGCCTAGTATCTAACCACATCTAACATCCCAAAATTTTATTTATGTATTTTTGTCTACTGTCTGCCTCACTCTCTGTAGAGTTTCAGCTCCATGCGGCAGTGATTTTGGTCTACTTTGCTAACTGAGGTATCTGGCACATAGTAAATTGCTAGAGAGAAGAGACTTCATTCAGTGATCCAATTTCTCAAAACCAAGAGTCAGTTGTTCAAGTCCAAGAGTGTAATTTAGGAGAGTCGAAGCTAAAGTTCTGTATTTATGTAGCCATTAATCTGTTTTACAAAGAACTGTCACAGTGAGACTTATAATGCCTCTTTATCAATTCCACCCACTAATCAGGTAGCCAACCTAAAAATCCAAACCAGAAGCTAAAAAAAAATCAAGTTAGATTGCCTTATTAACTGTTGTCAAGTCTTTGAGGAGAGAAGAGCTATTAAATTTGTTGTAATAGATTATGTTGAAAGGTTCTTGGTCAAATTCCACTTTCCACATTATAAGAATATGTAAACTACAGGAGACTTGTGGTGGTAAACACACAATATAATACACAGATGATGCATTATAGAACTGTACACTTGAAACCTAAGTAATTTTATTAACCAATGTTGCCAAAATAAATTCAATAAAAATTAAAAATAAACAATTGGAATTAGACAAAAAGAATATGTAAACTAAACAAGTTTGATTAAGCATATTGCAATTTAATTGCTGTACTTTTTTAGGTTCTGAAGTCATAAGCTTGTCTGACAAATGAGAAATGTGTGTATACTATGTGTGCATCTGTTTCCCCAGTTATTTATCTAGTGATTATTAATGTTCAGGCCATTGAGCAGTTATTTGGCATACTACTAGGGTTCCTTTACTAAAGCATAATTTTTTATTAACGAGGCCATAAGAATATTCTACTGAAACTATGATAATTCAAGCCAATGCCATTGACTTATAGAAAATAAGATCCAAGACTGCTTTTTAAAATTTCATCCTTTTAACAGAAGTGAAAAATAACTTTTTTTCTTCTCAGGAAGTCTGAATTTATCTCTCTAAATTTTTAACATAGCTATACATTTTAATTTGGAATATGAGAAAATAAGCTAATGACAACTCTTTACAATTATAATATCGAATATTTTTCCAAATTAAACCTTCATAAGCATAGGTACCTTTGAGTTCTTATAGAAGGCAAGAAGTTGTGTTAGTTGCAATAGACTTCTAAGATTTTTGTTATATATCTTGCACTTATATAGAGGATACAGAGGGCCAATTTCACAGGCATGCAACCCGTGCAGGAGCATAAGATTCTCTGCTTGGTTGTACTATCAAATCAACTACTTGGTATTTTTTTAAAAGTAGAGATTGCTTGACTTTGAGAAGATCATGTACAGAACAAGTATATTTCCATGGAGAATGTATATAGGTAGAAGGAAGGTAGGGTGAGGAGAAATATGGCAGCAACAAATTCTGGGAAACTGGAAGTCAGTATGAACTGTTCAATCACTCTCCCTACAGTTGTGAACTTCAAAATTCACATGAAACTTCAGCTCTGCCCAATGCTAATGGGTCAATGTTGTCCTTTGTCAGGAAAAATTTAGGAGCACCATGTCCATAGCTCATATTACTCAGCATGAGGTTAATCAACTAATCCTTCTCCAACTTTCTACAATGTTTCTGGTCAAGGCAGCTGGGTCCCGAAGCCTTGATAACTTGTGCAGTACCCAGTTTCTCTAAACATGAGGGAGTCCGTCTCCCTCCCACCCCCAGTCTTTTCTGGAATTGGAGTTCCTACAGTGAAGAAGGTACACACCAGATATGAGGATCCAAAGTGAGTAAGGGGTAGGTTTCAAAGATTAATTTGTTTTCATAAAAACATCTTATACACAGCTGATTCAGACACATGATTTAGCTTAACATCAGTAGTTGGGTTGAATCAGGGAAGATGTTACCTTAGTTATTCAAAGATTAAGTCTATCAGGTGGCAAGGTTCTCATGGCTGGTTTTAAAATATATACAATGTTTATATTTTAATGGCCAGAGTGTTTCCACTACTATATTTAATATGTGTGCAGATTAGAGGGGAAAAAATTAGAACACTGCTCTTTTATTTATGTTTTGAATCTTCAGATAGTGTTGATATAAAAGCAAAAACACTTTGGTGTCAATATAAAACAAAAATATTTGGGGGCTAAACTTATTTCTACCTAATATTCTTCATGACCAACATTTTATATTTAAAAGCTGATGACTGCCAGTTTATCTATACAATTTTGCAGGTAATAGAGTCCCAACTGCCATAGAACGAGGAGGAATGATGCAAAGCCTAACTTTTTCTTCCCTCGCTCAGGGAAGCATACAACATAATCACTAATCACTTTAGAACTCAAAAAGACTCCAGTATGAGTACAGTGTAACTTTGTATAAAGGCAAATGTCATTAGTTGTGGCTTAAATAAACTCTGATGAAAATTCTGTACAGGTTTGGACTTTTCCCATGTTGCATCAGTAACAAGCAGATCAAAGAGATACATAGAATCAGCAAGGCAAGGGGGAAGCAGCGCAGAGCTCCCATGTGCTCTCCGGGCATGCAGCACCTCCACACGTTTGCCAACCTGAAAGCTCTCTGAAACCCCATCTTTCTGAATTTTTATGGAAGTCTCATTACAGTTGGCAGTAGGCATGATTGACTAAATCATTGGTCATGGCTACTTGACTCAATCTCCTGTCTCTCTCCTCTTCCCTGGAGGTTGAGGGTTGGGGTTGAAAGTTTCAAGCCCTGAGTAATGCAGTTAATTTCCCTGGCAACCAGCTACCATCCTATAGGACTTTCTAAGTCACTTCATTAACATAAACTCAGGTGTAGCTGAGGGGGTTGGGGGCTTATAATGAGTAAAGAGCCACCTTTATCACTCTTGTCATTTAGGAAATTCCAAAGGTTTAGGAGCCCTGTGCCAGAAATGAAGATAAGAAACAAATATATATTTTTTATTAAAATAACAATGTCACAGCTCTGACCACTATGGCTCAGTGGGTTGGGGGTCATCCTGCAGACCTAAAGGTTGCCAGTTTGATTCTGTCAGGGCACATGCCCAGGTTGCGGGCCAGGTCTCTGATTGGGGCAGGTATAGGAGGTGACCAGTTGGTGTTTCTCTCTCACATCGATGGTTCTCTCTCTTTCTCCCTCCCTTTCCCTCTAAAAAAAATTTTTTTAAAAGATAAAATAAAATAACAGTATCACAATAGCATACTATAACTTTGAGTTACACAAGTTATACTTACTTGTATCAATCAAGAAAGAATGGCTCGTGAAAGTTATTTGTGAAAAATCATTTAACTGATAAGAACTACATCTTTGTCCTTGGGAAATATATAGACTATTTCTGGAAGCCAAAACAGACACAAGACAGCATATACTAAGTGTTAGATGAGTGATATAGAAAATAAGTTCAGAAGAAGGAGGTGAACATTGTAGACTGAGCTGGAAAGAATTTTATGAAGTACAAAGCAGAGGTGAAATGTTATTTTGTCCTTAAAGAAAAAAAAAGTAGTTTAAAAATTTTTTAAAGGCCATCAAATATATTAGTTTCATGTTAGTAAAAAAAGTATATAGAATATTTGTTTATGAAGCATTTGTGACCTTTTAGAGTAAAAGATACTCTATGTAAAGTTTCAAAAAGGTGTTTTATTCCATACTAATTCCAAAGTAAAAAGCAGAGGTGAAATGTTATTTTGTCCTTAACAATTTAAAACAGAAAGCAATTTGCCTTGGCTGGTGTGGCTTGGTTGGCAGTGAAACCCGAAAAGCCTGCGTTTGCACTGCCTGTCACCTATCAAACCCAGTAAGTAGAGACAGCGATTGAATATTTATGGGCGTTTTATTCAGATGGCCGGCAATCTGAGAAGATGGCTGGTTCTGTACGCTAACAGACAGTCTTCCATTCCATTTCAAACGGACCCTTTTCATGAGGAGAAAAAAAGTGTAGGTACGGGGATTAGAATTCAGGGAAAAAGTTAATCAGATAAAAAGCTGCAGCATTCTTTTATCTGTGTCCTGGGCGGTGGACATCTCTCCCTGGAGCACAATGGTTCAGATACCATCTTGATTGTTTGCAGTTCTAATTGGACACAAAGGTGGAATTGCTTATGGTCTACTGGAGTCAAGGTGGGTCATACCTTCAGTTCCTGAAACAATAGCTTTTTACATGCATTGATTATTAAGCTTATTAGCTATTACCTAAAACTAAAAATTTCCAACATTTGAGTCTCCCATTGGTTGGAGAGTCATCCCATACACTGAAAGGTTGTGGATTTGATTCCCAGTCAGGGCTCATACCTAGGCTATGGGTTCTATCGTGGTCAGGGTGTTGATGGGAGGCAACAAATTAATGTTTCTCTCTCACATCATGTTTCTCTCTGTCTCTCTAAAAGCAATGGAAAAAGGTGAGGATAAAAAATAAATACATAAAACAGAAAGCAATTTGAAAATGGAAAAGAAGTATAGTTACTGTATCTTTATGGTTAGTTGTGATTGTCTAGCTCCTTTTTAAAAAAGTCATGTCTTAGAAACATAAAGATTAGGAGATTTTACTAAACTCTGCAGAATAACAGATATTGTATGTAAATGATGAGGGCTGATTTTAAACAAATTTATAATAGTTAGGAATACCTGAAAAACACATGGAATGAAGCTCAAATAAGATAAAAATAATCTAAATTATTCAAGTTTTATTGAACGAATCATAAAAGTTCATTTTTCTAACTATTCGTACCAAAAAACTATTATGCTTGTTAGTGTTACACTCAATTTGTAGCATGATGTGAGTAATCTACCATGCTTCCCAATTTATCTTAACTTATTTTGGATTTTTAACATAACTCTGAGAACACCATTACTTTTGAGCAAGGAAAAAATATAGTACATTTACTCATGATCTACACATGCCAGTACATAAATGTATTTACATTTCTAATCATATTTCTTTCAGTCTCTTTTAAAATAGTAATGCTTCATAATCTCAGATTAAAAAATTTATCATCTAGCTACCATAGTGGCTATTGTGGGGATTCAAAATGAGTCACCCCAAGATGTGCCTCTGTGGTATGGTTTGTTTTAAGCTAAAGGCAGCTTGAGCAGCAGACCTAAAAGTTCTGCCCTTCCCTTAACTGCCTAGAACTTAATTTACAGGCCATGCCCACATAAGAGATTATCGGAGATAACCTCTTCTGACCTATCTAGAGGGCAGGGCAAACTTCTATTTACTAAACATCTGCTCTTCTTATCCTGCAGTAACCGTTGAAGCCCACAGAGCACCTTGCTCATCCCTAGCTGAGGAGGTCTTATATATCCATGTTCCCCTTCTTTCTCTGAACCTCTCCTGCTTGTGGGGTCTTTAACTCTCTCATGTATACAGGGGTCCTATACATAGGTATCTATTAAATTTGGTTATTTTTCTCTTGCTAATCTCTCTCATGTCTGTTTGACTATTAGACCATCCAGAAGAACCTCAAGGGTAAATCTGTTTCCTCCCCTACACTATCTTTTAAGTAAATAAAGGTAACAGATTCACACCTTCAAATAGTTATATATAGTGATGGTATATCCACTTAATTTTTATAAGCTAAAAAAAAGTTTTGAAAAAAAAAGGTCCTTGAAGGTAAAAGCATGTATGCATGTGTGTTTATTTATGTGTGTGTATGTCAATGAGAGTTGTTCCCTCAGATGGGCACTTGGCTAACTCCCTCATTTCTTCGGGTGTTTGCTCTGGTCTAGTGTCTTTGAGACCCACTCCAGCCAATTTTCTAATGAAACCTATTCTTCTAGTATTTTCTCTGGTCTATTTTTCTTCCTATAGCACAAATCACCTAATACAGTATGTAATTTATTATCTTATCATTATTTATTGTCTTTCTTTTCCTGCTAGAATGTAATGGCCACATAGTCTGGGATCTTTATCTGTTTTATTCACTGACATATGGCAAGAGCCTAGGATAAAGCCTGGAACATACTAATCACTCAATAAAGATCTGTTGAATTAAAATGCAATGAGATGAATGAGACCAGAAGCAACAAAAAATCTGTTTCTACAAAGATGTAACTGTACATAGCAATATACTTTTTGTGAAAAGAGGTTAATTGTGTTTCTTGAATGAGGATGTTGATACTTTAAAGTCTTTTAAGGGATATTAAATTCATAGACTGACACTTAAATCACATGTCTATAACGTGAACTTGATGCAATCTCATTTCCTACAGATCTCTTCCCCAAATGCTACCTCCTTAGAGAATTCTTCACTGACCACCTAATCTGAAAGAGCACTCCATCCCCTAGCCACTTGCTATCTCTTATTTTATTTCCTTCCTAATTCTTATTATTGCATAATATTATGTCAAATATTTATTTGCTTATTGCTTATCTCCTCAAGGAAAACAGGAACCGTATCAGCCTTCCTTACTGTTCTATTTCCCTGTGTTTGTATCAGTGCCTGGCTCATAGTGAACATTCAACGGCATGAATGCACTGGGAATTTGCATGCACTCATGTTCTTCATGTTTCTCCAATTGTCTCCAGATCTAAAGTTGCTAAGCTATCTCTTGTACTATATCATTCCCTCACTAATAAACAAAAAGTAGTTCTTCATGCTTCTTTCACATGCAGTGAAATGGTTAAAAGGTTTGCATTGATATATGCTATATATTATTCCACCACCAATGAAATTCAGTATTGACCTGAATGATTGGATCTTAAATCACATTAAGTAAAAGTTTTAAATTTATTCTTTGCTCTTTTCTGGGTGAAACTATATTAATTTTATTGAATTATAAGTAAAGACACTGATTTAAAATTCTGTGAAATTGATTTAAAAACTTAAGGACAATGTAAAAGAGGTAGTTCAGACTTTTTACTCCTTAATCCTACCTTTTCTGTTTAAAATCTGGGATAGGTGACAATATTAGGATTGACTGACAGAGCTGCCTGTCTTTGTAATGGGTGGCAAATGCAAAAGTACAAGACTTTTAAGAATATCATTCTGTAAAGAGGGTTGCTTACTTCATCTGTTTTTACTGGGCCTCAGACTCTTCACCAAAACTGAGTTGTGGATAAACTTCAGTAATCATTTGCAAGGAAGTTTTAAATTTCAGAATTTATAAAGTTCACAAATTGATGATGAATTACAGAAAATACACTTTGAAATGAACTATGTAACTTAAGCATACATGTTTTCAAGTATTTCTGTCTTCTTTACTAAAATGTTTCAAACTGTTGAGCATATAAATAAGAAATCTTTTTTTTTCCAATAACTGTCCCCAACAATACCAGACAAAACTCCCTTTTCAGTGGTGGCTCCTTCAATAGCTTACATATATTATAATTTTCAGCTACTTTATTAGAACAGTAACAATCTAAGATTGAAGAGCCAGTCATTCTAACTTGAAAGCTTCAATCTTCTAACTCAACTCAAAACTTCTGTCCCCTTCTCCCACCCTTTCACCCCTCCACCACCCCTCCACCTCCAGTAGGGAAAGTTCTACTGACTTGGAGGCAGTAGCAGGAAATCTTGCTCTGATAACTGCTTCTCCTCCCGCTTCCAGGGTTAGTGTCCTGGGTTTGTGGCAGAGAGAAGGAATAGAGAAAAGGACAAAAGCTTCCTTAATTAAAAGAGAAAAAGGTAAATGTTTCCTTCTTTGACTGGGCGAGGACAAAATCTTCATTGATTGGATATTGGTAACCTCTGTCAATAGAGGTGACAGAATCCAAAAGCTGGATCTTCGGTGAGTCCTCTTTGAAGGACCTTGCAGGGGTTTACCATCACCTAGTCTGCTGTTTTGGTGGTTGTCTGGTTCCAGCTTACTAGACTTCTTTCATACCTCTTACTGCAGTGGTTCCTCAGGCTGACAAAAGTGGCTCAAGCCCACCTACCTTTCCTGGTATTCATACCAGTCATGGGAAACACTGTTATTTTTGACACACTAAATGGTGGGCATGGTGTCTACTTCCCTGCTGTCCTGGCCTCTCTATCGTGGTTCAAATTTTCCCATAGTCAGCCCCAGGAGATCAGAAAGTTCTGTGGCCAAGCAAATAGCAAAAAAAGAAATTTTTCTCCCCTTCTTTTATAGGTCCAATCTTTAGAAGTGATTCTCTTCGAGCCTCTAGCTTCCACCCCAACTACACGTTGGAAACAGCTTGTCCAAAAACACTTTCTCCACCAGGCCTCCTTTTTATCTCTATTTTTTTTTTAAACTAAGAGTGGTTACAAGTGGTAGTGGTGGTGGTGAGGTTGTTACAGGGCTCATTGTGACACTACTCAGTTAATGCTGTGCAACTATTTAAAGCTATTTTAATTTACACTGTGGAGCATTTGATGTACTTCATTTTCAGCCTTGGGGCATAATCACAATTATAGAGCTATGGGATAACTCACATTCAATATGTTATAAATGGGCCTACAAGAAATAGTCAACTAAAACTAGTGTTGTGATGATATTAAATATCAGCCAGTCCTTGCTTAAGGCTTTGGTAAACCTTACTTTTATGTGGAAGAGATATTTTATGTGGAAGAGATAAATATTTATTTGGTCGTGTTCAAAACATCTGTGATATCCAATCAACATCCCATGTCAACTACTCATAACAAAGTTGATGAAATTCAAGAGAGTCCTGGATCTGTTTACAGGAAGCCCAAATTCAACTTCCCAAATTCAACTTCTCAAATGAGTATTTCCTTTTTTTTCTTTTTTTAAAATAAGAGAACGTTTATTTAGAAAGTCACAGAGGTAATAAAAGTGAGCCTGCTGGGTTGTATAGACTCAGAAAACAAGTTACAGATGCAAGAAAAGAAAATTGCAGAAGCAAAAGTAGGGCCCTTGGAGCTTTGGAGAGAATAGCAGAGGTAAGAGGCCTGAGGGGAGAGGGGGAAGGGAAAGACAGGTGTGCTCCTGAGGAGGAAAGTGCACCAAATACAGTATTTTCTTAAACGTATGAGCGATAGATCACGGTTTTGTGAGGTATTAGCTGAAGTCTTCAATAAAAGTGAACTAAAGCACTTGACACAAATATTGGCATATTAAAAATCCCGTCAATAATGAAACTTACTTGGTTTAACTCAGCATTTCCTATACTTAATTTACAATGGACTCCTTTTGTTACTGTAGACAACTAATTATTAATAAGGAAGGCTACAAAGGGAATCGGACATTGAGCTTAACAAACTGAGAAGCATAGGCCTACTTGCTTAGCCAGGAAGCTACAGCATTTACAGACTCACGCGCACTCCAGGGGACAGTTGCTGAGGAGACATAATCCTAGGAGCACAGGAAATCTCCTCAGGAGCACTGACTGTCCTTTGGTACTGGATTCTTGTGGGGCACAGAGGGAGGTGCTTTACCATAGCGGCCTGTCAGTCTAACTAGGGGGTGAACACATCAGAAGCCCAGGAAAGCTTGGGAGTTGACTGGTTATTTTGAACCGCTACTGGTCATAACCCCAAGGGAACAAAGCAGAGCTTTCTCTCTCTCCCCTACCCCCACCCTCTCTCTGTGACCTGCACTCAACCTTTTCATTTGTCCGTTTTCTCGTTCTCATCCAGGAACACATGCAACTGTTTGGGTCTAGCAGCCGGGTGGGCCTGTGGCAGGCCGGGTGGGCACCAGAACACTAAGCTTTAACATGAAGCAGAAAATCTGGACACTGGTCTTCATGCTGGCCTTGCTGAAGACACAGTTGGGATGTTTTTCGCAGGGTGGGATGGCTGGAGATGGGCCACTGGAAATGCAGAGGCAGATTTCCACCAAAACATATCTTACCACACCACAACCTCTGCCTATGGGTCCATGAAACACTTTTCTCGTGATCCCATGGAAGAACATGATTTCCACTGGCAACACTTTTATCACAGAATACTTACCAGTATCTCATAGTAGTCTGAGCAACCCAGTTTGGATTCTTCCACCCTTTTTCCTTTTTGTGATTTTTGTTTCGATAAGGAACCACTCAGACTCTTACAAGTTCTTCAACTTAAAGACATATAATAAATATGTCTGCTAATGCTTCACTCAAAATGGAGGCTTTCTCCTCCCTTTGTTTTATAGTAAGAGCATTTATTTAAAAAAATTTTTTCTTGACTTTTAGCAGGAAAAACTAACTTTTGGGATGAAACTACCAGAAAAGATTTTCCCTACTACTTAGAAGTAGTATATGATTTTGTTTTTTGTGCTACATTATCAAATGTCTCTTCAGTAGCAGCTGCTCAGTTTGTAAGTAATCGATTGGCTGTCTGGGTTTTATCATTCAACTGTTCTATGCTCACTCATGTGGGTTCTGCTTATGAAGAGTTATTTCCTAATTGTAGGTTGCTTCATTAAAAAGAGGTTTGGGGACCACCTTCACCAGTCACAGGTATAGCTGATAGAGCAACTTTTAAGATCTAGTGCTAACAGGACCTAACTGTACTCATTGCTGAAATAATTTTACAAATTATGATGTACATCTCTATTACTTAAAATATCTTAACTGATTGTGAATATAGGTTCTACCTAATTCATATAGAGTTGGACACCATAATAAAAATGTAGAGTTATTTGATGCCTTGGCTGAGTGGCTCACTTTGTTGACGCATCTCCCGTACACTGAAATGTGGTGGGTTCAATTCCCAGTCAGGGCATATACCTAGGTTGTGGGTTCAATACCTAGTCGGGGAGTGTACAGATGTTTCTCTCTCATATCAATGTTTCTCTCACACTCTCTCCCTTCCTCTCAAAAAAAAAAAAAATTATAAGTTATTTGTGAATTATTGTGAATGATTAGTAACTCTCTTCCTGTAAACAATGCCTTCCTTTAAAAAGGGCCTTTTAAAATACTGTTGGTAATTGTGGAAGAGATGCTATCACAGAAACTGAAAAAGATTAGCTAACATGTTTATTTTATTTAAAAAATTATTAATACAGTAGCAAAATAAAACATAATCACTAGTTGATACAATAAAGTGTAATCATTTAAGAATATGTCTCACTTTCCTACCTTACCTGATTTATATTTTTTAACAGGAAATAACTTAACAGCTAGCTAGCACATTTGTTGCTATTTTTGTTTTTAAAGGGCCATTTATACAGTCCGTCATTTTCTTGCATTTCTCCTTTTAGATGCTCCCTTAATAATTATGCTTTTCTCGCCCAAGCTGGTGTGGCTCAGTGGATTGAGTGCCAGCCTGTGAACCAAAGGGTCATGGGTTTGATTCCCAGTTAGGGCATGGGCCTGGATTGCAGGCCAGTTCCCCAGTAGGAGGCATACAAGAGTCAACAACACACTGATGTTTCTCTCCCTCTTTACCCTCCCCCCCCAAAATAAATATATAAAATCTTAAAAAAAAAATTATGCTTTTCTCTATACTTAAGATTCTTAGATTACATGTGGTATTTCACATAAAATAGTATCATTATAGCAACTATTTTTTTTAGTATTTTGTTCATTCCATATTACTGTGCTAAGCATTTACATAGATCACTTCATAAAACTTTTAACAACCCTGAAATTCATGGTAATATTTCTATTCATTATTTTTAGGTAACAAAACTGAGGCTTGGAGAGATCTTGCCCAAGGGCACTCAGCTTGCATGTGTTTTAGTTGGGTAAAATTTTAGGTCAGCGCTAATCTAAAACCTCAAACACTTTACCCCTGCTTCTTAGATCCCTGATGATTCACTAAAATATTCTTGAATATCTATAATTTCTCATCAAATATCTTTACTTTTGAAATTTTAATGCAAAAATAATTTAAAAATTAGTGAAACTGTACTTTGGGTGACAGGAAGACCACAGTGTAAATAAATGCAGGGTGGGCAAAAACAGGTTTACAGTTTGAGTATATGAAACAGAATTTATTCTTACATTAATATATTATTTTCCATACAAATTGTAAACCTACTTTTGCCTAACCCTATACTTTCATCTGACTTGAATGCCCATATTTTTGTGTTTATAATTAGGTTGGAATCAGCTATAAATCTTAAATTGCCCTGGGATACAATAAAGAATAGAAACAAATTAATGATGCAAACATGACAGGTAAAGACCAAGTATTGGGATGGCTTGCCTCTGAAACAAAGTTTAAAAAAAATTTTACTAGAAAAAATGGTGGGAAAATTGAGTTATCACATAGCAATACTGGTATTTCAAATTAAAACAAATTTGTGCTGTATTAATTTCCCATGATGATTTAGGCTAGATAATGCAGTATTCTTTGTTACATTAACATTGTTAATTTAAAATATTTTAGTTTAAATTTTTCCAGTTTAATAGTTATAAAATAGGTACAGGCATAGATTTGCACCAAGTTTTCTATTTGCACATAGCATGTATTAGGGTAACCTTATAAAAAAATAACTTATCACATTGGGTATCACAATTCTTACAAGATGTACCTATATTATTCAAGATTGACAAACAGTTCTAAATAATCTGAATGGGTGGCATATGATAGGAACTTGATAAATGTTAATTGGAGTTTTAATTATTTATTTAGGTTGTTCATATTTATTCATTTGTTTGACTCAGCCAAACTACCTCAATGTCACTTTCTTCCTTATAATAAAGCACTGAATTCACAGTGAGAAGTTTTAGTGGTTCTTAGACTTTTCACTAGGAACCCCTTAAGGAGTGTTATAAAATCTATGGATCCTCTCCCCCTAAAAATGGGTATATAAAAATATTACATACAATGTAAAACATTTTATAAACAGAAGACTTTGAAATTAGATATAATTTGTGAAATCTAAGACAACCTCTCTTAAAGCTTCCGTTTCCTCATCTGTAACATGCAAATACCAACTATTTCATGTTTTGCACATTGAGTGAAATATGTTAATTATGGTGCTTGCAATTTAGTAGATGCCAAATTAAGTGACAGTCATAATTATTATCAAGCCAACACCAATCTCTTATCTCTAATTGTTGTTTGAGGTTTTCTTCTGCTGATTGTTGTAGCCACTTTCTAGTTTCCAAGGATTTTTTTTTTTTCTTTCCATTGGTTACCTCATTTATTTGGCTTTTCCTTTTAGGTTACTGATTTTTACAGATGATAGTCAACCATGAAAGAGTAAAATCTTTAAAGTTTGGTTCAGAATATTAAGCTGCTTTTAATATTGCTGTGATCTATTCCAAAGGTGATGAGTAATAAACAGAAATTCATGATAAGGACAAGGATACTTGAAGAGCATAATACGGTTCACAAATTTAAATGAGAATCTGATAGATACTTGTGGCATACAAGAAAATGGGAGAATTATACTATACCTACATCCCAAAGTTTTCTTGAGAACTAAATGACAATAAAACACAGTGAATAGTACATAACTGAGTGACCTCAGTTATGTGAATTATCAGTGAATTATCATTTGTTAATCACATTTGAATAATGAATGATAAATGGATACCTAGTCAGAACAGAACATTGTATTAAGATGAGGAAGCATTTATTCTATTATTCTCAAAACTGGTAAAAACATTCTTTTATGTTAATAACTGGAAAACAATTCAAAAATGATATAGAAAATTTAGTCAGGCCCTGGCTGGTGTGGCTCAGTAGATTGACTGCTGGCCTGAGAACCAAAACGTTGTCAGTTTGATTCCCAGCCAGGGCACGTAGCTGGGTTGCAGGCCAGGTCCCCAGTAGGGGGCGCTCAAGAGGAAACCACACATTGATATTTTTCACCCTCACTTTCTCCCTCCCTTTCCCTCTCTAAAAATAAATAAAATCTTAAAAAAAAAATTTACAGAGTCTGGAAGAGTGCCATTTGGAAACTCGCAATTATAGAAGAAAGCTTTATACAACAAACTCTAAGACCAACCAAATTCTTTTATTTTCCTTTATTTTTATTGTCATTTTGGTATTTTTTTCCCCTAAGAGAGTATGGTTTTATTTTTTGACCAAAGATCAGCATTTGATGAAGTTACCATCTTTAGACCACCATCATGTTGGCTCTCCCCATCTGGCCTGACTTCTCTGCCCAGATCATAAATAGTGCATTTGTGAATTCTGGTATTTTTAAGCATCAGATATTACATTCGATGTATAGGTGGCAGGTTGAAGATAAAAATAGTGAGTTGTTCATGGGAAAAAATGTCGATTGTTGAACAAAACTTTGTTTCTTGATTTTTGACCTGACAACCCTTTCATGCAGATACCTGTATGGTCAATCACACGTGTCTCTCAGGTAACAAAGGAGATTCGGTTTTCGAACAAATCGCTTCTTGAACAGGTTTCTAGAATGGATTAAGTTCGAGAACTGAGGTTCGCTATATTTTGGCTATTTGTTTGGTATGGTGTCACTGTGGTCATTGTAATTTTTCAAAACACTAAAGAGAAGCTTAATATTTTCAAGCATTATAAAATGCTTTTATAAGTAAACGGTAACCTCAATCTGTGAAGATCTCAAAAAGTGATCTTAAGAACATGTACAATGAAACATGTCCCCCTCCCCAAAATGATGACATTATTAGAGATGGTGGCCGTTTACCATCGTAACTCTCATTTTAGAATGGTAAATGCTTCATTGAAAAGTACAGTATGTTCTGCTTTTTTAAACTTTTTTTAGATCTTATGTTCTTATGATCCTATGCAATTTCTAAAAATACACATAGAAGCCGAGTCTGTGATCCAGTAAGTTTTTATTAGTTCTATTGAATGAAACAGACTGGAAAGATGAGCTAAAAACTTTATTCCTTTTATATTTTGAAAGATTTCAGAGTTGTACACTAGTATATTTAATCTGTTACTGACTTTTCTTAAGCCTTGGTAATTTAAGGCATCCTGGTATATGTATTAATTAGTGGAATATTTGTCATTCTTATTGCACAGACTGTTACAACTGTTTTGTTTAAATTTAACTACCACTACCGTGTCTTCACAGAAAATTTCTAATGTAGTTTTTGAGAGCTAAATTAACTATTCATGTCTAACCAGATAATTGACACAGGGGTCCTTTTTTGAAATTATTAACCAAGTTACCCACATTTGACTTCAAAAGGTGCTGTTTCTGATGTGGACTGAAAAAATGTGTATAATTTTTTGTGTTACACTTTTGACTATTTTCAAGCACTGTAATGTGAGATGGATAGTTAGAAACAATATTAATGTGTCTATTTAATTCTCTCAGGACTGAACTGTATCTCTTTAAAGATTTCTTTTTTTCCTGTTAGGGTGTTTGCCATGATTCAGTACTGTTGATCTAGATGTAGGTTTATGTGCTCATTTTTAGCTTATTTCTTGTAACTTGTGGAATGCTCTACACATTCAGTCCTTAAGAGGGTTATTTTACAAACTGTGTACTATAAGGTCTATTAGCAATCAGATGGAAAATTGGGTAAGCTTATACCATATTTTGTAGAAAAATCTGCTCAGCTTCCTATTTCATCGATGAACAACCTGTAATGTGAGCAGTTTTAAGGAATAAAAATAAAATGTAAAAACAAACAAAGAAAAACAATGTAAAAATTTAGGTTAAACATAAAAAGTTCCTGAGTGCAAGAATTATTGAATGGAACCAGTTTGAAGTAATATAACTGGAAAATTGAAACACTGGGGAATTCTAACCCAACTCGCCATTCTTTTGACATTGTTTCTGTAAGTGCTGACTCTAATACGTAGCTTATAGATAAACAACATGTTTGTATAAGAATCCTACAAGCTAACTTCAAAAGATACAGACTCCGACCTTCAAGCATCCCAGCTCCGAGAGATTTCTGGCTTTCAATCATGGAGTCAGGATGATGTAAAACCAGGATGTGAAACCAGGGTGACTAAACCAGGATGATGCACACCAGACCATCACTCGCCTTTTTGGAATGGACTGGGCTCATGTGCATGTGGAGAACTTTTCAGCACCCTCCCTTAATCTCTTAGTTCTGCTCCCCTCTCCCTTCTTATAAAAAACCTCTGCCTCCACTGAGACATGAGTCCCCCACCTTCCCAGGAGATGGTCTTTGAGATGAGTTCCTCACCTTCCAGATGGCCAGCATCTGCAAACAAACCATTTTATTTTACATCAGAACTCTTGAGTATTGGCTTTCGTAGAGGCAGGCAGCCAGACCTGCATTCAGTTACGGTAAGGGATTTTTTTAGATTGCTTCTCCCATGCCCAAGGTTTTCTTGGAAACTATATACTTCATAATCTGTATTTTCTCATTGTCTTTATAATCTTCATTTTATTTTATACTGAATGTATTTTCACTTCAAGTATAAATTCCTTAGTTAAAAAAGTATATTAGCCCTGGCTAGTGTGGCTCAGTTGGTTGAAGCATCATTTGTATACTGGAAGATTCTGGGTTTGATTCCCAGTCAAGGCACATACCTAGGTTGCAGCTTTGATCCCCAGTCAGGGAGCCTACAAGAGGCAACCAGATGATGTTCTTCTCTCTTGCATCAATACTTCTCTCTCCCCCACTTCCTCTCTCTCTAAAAGCAATGAAAAAATGTCCTCAGATAAGAATACATTAAAAAAAATTTATTAACAGACAGCATTTGAATGACTCACTAAGGCCATTATTTAAGAAACAGATAATTCTTTCATTAACCTACTATATGTACATAAGTTGTTTTCATTCTTTCTGTCAATCGAATATATAAGCTGTTTCTCTTTTAAACAGATTTGTTAATTTTTCATTGCCAGCAAAAATGTATTGGCTGATCAGATGTGAATTTTAAGTTAATTTATTATTATATATTCATTAAGTCTGGTAACTTTGGGGGGAGTACTTTTACTTTTTCTAAGTGGGAAATACCTTATATTTCATATGTAGGATAGAATAATTGGTGTTTTTAATTAATCACATATTTGAACATTCCACAAAGTTGAGAAAGCAGAGTAAAAAGTATTTTGAGTTTTTTGCATGTGGGGAAAAATAAACTTTTATTGTATGAAATTAATTTGAATGGGTAGGAACTTAACACATTAATTTTGAGATTACTCATAGATAATTTAAAATAATTATCTTGGAAAGCTGAGAATGGCAATCTCAGGTGATAAAAGGGGATATAAAAAATGTACTGCAAATGATTAACATATTTTTATTTTTCCTTTTGGTGCTGACTAAACCTTGGATTGGACTGGATAGCAGTGACTTATCAAAAGCCATCCATTTCAACTCTTCTGACTGAAATTTAAAATACTCCAAAATCCTGCCGCTTCATTCTATGACAAATTCTATTAGCCCCCTCTGCTTCTCTTAAGCTGGTTCTAGATGCTAGCTCATGTTTATTTCTGCTTTTGAGTTGACTGAATTGTATCTCCCTAAATTTATGAGGTTCTAATCTCCAGTGCCTTATTTGGAGATAGGACCTTTAAAAATGTCATTAAGGTTAAATGAGGTCACACGGGTATGCTCTAACCCCGTATGACTGGTGTTCTCATAAAAAGGGGAAGTTTGGAGACAGACTGGCACACAGAGTGAACACTATGTGAATATGAAACAGCCATCTACAAGCCAAGGACAGAGACCTTTGGAAGAAACCAACCCTCTTTTGGACTACTAGCCTCCAGAACTGTGAGGAAATAAACTTGTTTAAGCCATCCAGTCTGTGGTACGTTGTTATGGCAGCCTGAGCTGCCACTGCTCATGTTCTTCCTGAGTGTCCCTTCCTTTCATCCTACCCATCCAAACTATGTCATTCAGTATGGAACTTAAACAGCCACTGAGTGAAGTTATCCCTGACACGCTAGTCCTCCCTCACTTCCCTTCTCTGACCTAGCAGAAAATTTATATTCTGTACCACAGATTTTTAGCTATTCCTAGTACATAAAGTAGATGTAAGAATTTCATGAGTTAATATAGGTAAAATGCTTAAAATAGGGGCTGACAGGTAGTGTTTGCTGTATCTGTTGATGCTACTACTACTTCCTAATTATATTTTTTTCTAATCAAATCATGTTACTACGGACTCTTTTTAGTATAATGCTGGCTGTGTAAGTGCTAAAAAAACCCTTGGTAATGTATAAAACCTTTAGGAGAAAAATGAGACATAGTTCTTGCCCTTAAGATGCTCATTGTGTGGCAGGGAAAAACCCAATTCTATAGGAAGCTTAAGTGAAAAAATAATGGGTTCAGAAAAATTTCACAAAGATGAGTCCTGAAGGAAGATGTATTAGTTATCTATTGTGGCATAACAAATTAACCCAAACCACAGCAGCTTAAAACAAATATTTATCTCAGATGCAGGAAGGGGTTAGATAGCTGGTTCTGTCTGGTTCAGGGTCTCTTATGAGGTTAGTTAAGCTGTTGGCTGGGGCTGGAATCATCTGAAGGGGGCCCAAGGATTTGCTTCTTAATGTACTCATGTGTGGTTGTTGGTAAGTTTCAGTTCCTTATTGGCTGTCAGACTTCATTTCTTTGGCACACAGGCTTCTTTATAGGGTGCCTGAATGTCCTGTGACCTGATAGCTAGCTTTCTCAGTGACTCAAGACAGTATGGATAAGGAAGTCCCTATGCCTTTTATGAGCTGGTCTCAGAGTCACAGCCACTTCCACCTTAATCTATTTATTACAAGAAAGTCATAAAGACCAGCCCACACTCAGAAAAAGTGAATTAAGTTTCACCTCCTGACAAATGGAATATCAAAGAATTTGTGGGCATATTTTTAAAACCAGCATAGCAGACCAGAGAGAACTTTGTTAAAACATTTTTGAGGGAGCAAGAGGTCACTCAGAGCAGAGGGAAGAAAACTGCGAGGGCACAAAATATGGAATTTTGGGATATAACCACAAGTAGTACCTGAGGCTGAAAATATTGGAAGGTGTTATATAAAGAAGGTCTTCATACCTCATGAAAGAAGTTTGCCCTTTTATCCCATAGGTGATGAGGCATCGTTATAAAGATTTTATGCAGGGGAGTCTCCTAAGATGTGCACTGTAGAAACTGGTAGTCTGGAAAACCGGAGAGAGGTAAAACTTAATAAAGACAGACCAGTTAAATAATCTCTTTCAAAAGTTTAGATGAGAGATTATGAGTAAATGATTAAGAGAACGGCTGAAAAGCTGGAGAGGTATGGAGGGATCCTAAACATATTTAGAAGTAAAATTATACAAGAATTAGCAATTAGTTATGGGGCGTAGGGAGGGATGGATATCAGGCTTGGCAACTGAATATGTGATACTATTTCCCCAAATTATCCACTTGTTTCTTTTAAAGAGAAAGATAACCTTTTTATTAGTATTGTAAAAAAATATTTATTCTATGAAAATTTAAAAACTATGAAATAAAAATTACTTTAACAGTCACTTCTGCAAAGCTGAATTAACATCATGTACATATCCTGTTAGCCCTTTGTAAACTTACAAATTTTCATAAAATTGGAATATTTTAAAACTTTCTTCATACTTAATATATCATGTCAATAAAATTTCCTCCACATCATTTTAAAAGGTTGAATACTGTTCTGTTGTATGGATGTAGCTTAATTAACTTAACCAATATCCTGGTAAACAATGCAGTAATGAACACTCTTGCAATAAAGCTGTTAAACATATCCTTATGATACATTTCCATTAGAGGAGTTGCTTTGTCAAATGCTCATGCTCGAAGCTTTTGATACATATTGCTAAGCTGTACTCTAGAACTGTGCCAATTTATACTCAGTAGTATAAGAAACCCTGTTCCTCTGAACACTTGCCAGCATTATCAAGATTTAATCACTTGTTCAAATAACACCCGGAAACCAAATTAATGTGTAACATGTTACATCGCTCCTAAGTGTGAATTATTATTAAACTTTTATAATTATTGCCATTAAAAGCTTAGATTCATGTATTTTAGCTGAAGAATCTGAGGTCCAGGAAGTTATATAATAAATCAGACTACTATTTAGTGGGAATTTCTACCCTAGATACTATACTGTAGTGCTCCTTCCGATTTGCCACTCTGCCTCACCAATTGTTTTTTCTGTAAATAACCTTTTACGTTTCCCAGCAAAAGGCACATATTTTCATCATAAAGGGCTGGAAGCTTGGCATATTTTATTACTTTAGCACTATTTTTCCTAGCTGCTTCCCAGCTTGTATTTTACACATTATGTGTTGAAGGAAACCTTTCAAGACATTTACTTAAAAAGTCTACCTAATCTTGGATGAGGATCTATTTTGTTCATTCAATGGCTCATTTATTCACTGTCTGATACATTCAACTGTACTTATCTACTGTCTACCATGTGTGGGAGATAAAGCAGTGAGCAAAACAAATGTAGTCCCTGCTCTCATGAAACTTAGATATTTTTAGTAAGGGTCAAGGGAAACAACAGTAAAGAGATAGTGAGAAATTACAAATGTTATTAAAATAGAGGGTCATGTGAGAGAGAATAAATGGAAAAAGGAGCAACTTTAGAAATGGTGGCCAGGGAAGGAGTGTTAAGAGATAATGTCTGGGTTCAGACCTAAAGGATGAGAGTGAGTTATAAAGCATATCTCAGGCAGAAATAAAAAGTGTAAAGGGCCTGTGATGGAGTAGCAGTTAAGTTCAATTGAGTACAAGAGACCCTAAACTGTAGCTTTAATGACAGAAGTTTACTTTTTCTTTACATCAAAATCTGAACATAAGCATTGCAGGGCTGGTATGGTGTTCTACAAATGTCTCAAAGCCCCAGGTTTCTGCCAGCTTAAGGTTTTGCGATCTCTGGGGTGGGGGAACTTGCACGTGGCCCGAACTGGCAGCTAGAGTTACAAGCTATCGTATCTGTATGCCAGGGTGCAGGATATAAAAGGAAAAGCAGCAAAAGACTGAAGGTGTGGAACAGCTGTCTTTTAAGGATGGTTCTGACAAGGTGCCACATGACATACCTGCTTACTGGCCAGAACTACCACATGGCTACAGGTTGGCTAGAAATACAGTCCTTATTCTGGTCTTATGCCCATGTTTGTATATTACTATAAAAATATTGGAGAAATTTTATTTATTTTTTAAAGCAATGATTTTTAAATATATTTATTTTTAGAGAAAGGAAGGGTGGGAGAAAGAGGGAGAGAAACATCAATGTGTGGTTGCCTCTCACATGCCCCCTACTGGGGACCTGGCCTGCAACCCAGGCATGTGCCTGGACTGGGGAATCAAACCAGCAACTCTTTCATTCGCAGGCTGGTACTGAATCCATTGAGCCACACCAGCCAGGGCATGGAGCAATTTTAGAGTACAACTAAGAATCTCCACCGCAGACTAGAAAAAGCTTGGTAAATAATAGAAACAAGAAGGTAAGAACAAGATGAAGTTGGAGAGATAGACCGAAGCCAGATTATACAGTTTTAAAGGCCATTTATAAGGAAACTGGACTTTATTCTAAGGGAAGCCACTGGAGGGTGTTAAACAAGGGAGTAACACAGCCTCATGAACTTTTTAAAATGACCATTCTGGCTGATATATACAGAATGGTTTGAAGAGGCACGGGGGAAAGTGGAAGCAGATAGTACGAATACGGCTGTGTTAGAGATGATGGTATCTTGGTGGCATGAGAGGTGATGCTGAATTCAGAATACATATAACGGAGAGCTAA
Organism: Mormoops blainvillei; assembly: GCA_004026545.1. NCBI lineage: Eukaryota > Metazoa > Chordata > Mammalia > Chiroptera > Mormoopidae > Mormoops > Mormoops blainvillei. Next base: position 145,417 of record PVJD01002137.1, on the reverse strand, counting down.
TGATACTGGATGATGATTTGGAAGTAGAGTAAGATGAATCACATAAGATTTCTAGTTTTATGCCTGAGCAAGTGAGTACTTTTGGTGGTACTGTTTATGGAAAGACAGCTTAGATGCAAATGTTGTTCCAGTACCTGTTAAATTGGGATATCAGTCCCTTTTTCAGTATTGTCTACACCTTCCAAAATGTGAGGCCTCCTGTTCCTACAACTAGTTATTTACAAACTCATGCTCTTCCCATGAGGGTTTTTTTCTCCTCACTTTAAACCAGTACTTTTTCCATAAAATGTATGAAAAATTTACCTTATATACATTTAAACACACAAAACACATACAAGGTGCAGACTGTTTTTCAGTTAAAAAAAACCACAAAACTCCATCAAAATAAATAGTTAAGACAAAAGCTACTGACAAAATTTAATTAACATCAGCAACAATAATGAACATTTAGATGCAATGGGACAATTTAAAAAAATGTACTGTTCAAAGTGCTTACTTCCTAGAAAGCCATAAACATAACCCCTTAACAAGTCTTAGCTCAATTACTATCTAGAACCAACATCTAGAGTAGGTACTAAACAAGTTTTACAAACCTGTAACAGATTGAACACCAGTAATAGGACAACTTAAAATCTGTTCAACAATACTTAAGTTTATTCTAAGCAAATAATTTTCTCAAGAAAGAAACAGTCTATGTATGTTTTTCCTAAGGCTCCTACCTTATACATTTACCATGAAAATGTTTGCTTTATCTCTTTCAGTAAAATACCCAAGATAATGAACCCTCAAACTAGACCTGTCCCTTTCTGGAAGAGGTTTCTCCAATTTTACCAATGCTTAGGCTATTTAAAGCTTGTGCTTTTTTGAGTAAGTATAGAATGTTAATAATAAGGTCCACCTTTTGTTCTTAACAAAGTCCTGTATGTAAGTCAAACTACGAATAGATTAAGTAGTAATACTTGATGCAACTATACACCCCCCTCATTTTTATTTCATCTATGATTCCAAATAGTAATAGCTACACTTTCAAGTTATGAATAGTATAAAACACTCAAAGAACATCAGAATGTTAACTGTAATTATCTCCCAATGGTAAAAAAAAAAAAAAAGCTCAGTAACACACATAGGTACACACATGTATTCTTATACCTGTATGTATTACATTTATTTAGAGGTGTATGCAGTCTTTAACACACCGTTTTACACAGCAGAAGAGAATGATGAAGAGGCAAGCAGGAAAAAACTGTTGGGAAAAAGGTAGAGAATAATATAAAGAAGTATTGTTTGCCTTGAGCTTTCCTAATGTAAAAAACCTAGTGAAGCAGAATGTTTAATGAAATAACCATGTCAAACATTTTCTAGTGGCTACCTCAGCACCATTCTGAGTTTACTTTACACAGTATCTACTAATATTTCAAAATACCTTGCATTCCATAATCATGACAAAGTCACCTTTTATTTTATAGTATGTTTATTTTCCTAGCTATTTATGAGTAACAGATACCCTTTGCCCTTCAATGATACATTTTAAATTGGATTACCATGAGTTTTTTGGAAGGAAAAGGCGATTTTACAAAAGAAACAAACAAGGGAAGCAGAAACTTTATTTACAGCAAATGGATTACACTTTAATAAATTCTATTACTCAAATATAAATAACGATTTTCACTTTATGAAACTACACACCCCAAAACACACATGCAGAGGTTCTTTTTAAGTCCAAAAATGTCCCGTAGTAACAAAAAAGGGAAGAGTTTACCAATGTAAAAAGGAACAGAGATTTATTATTTCAAAGAAAATAAATTTAATTTCACTCCGAGTGGCAATTATCTTTCTGGAAAGCAGAGACTTTTCACTCATCTGAAGTTTCCACTAAGGCCACCATAATTTCGAAAGGTCTTGCTGACAGCCCATTAGGTCCTTCAACCTTACGTGGGGGACTGGGAGCGGGGCGAGAGAACAGAGTGCAAATCTAACGTGCCCGGCGCGAGCTCACCCAAAGGGGCTTTAAAAACCTGCCCCCCAAAATGCTCCCTCCCACCAAATCAAGAAAGTAAGTGTGGTGCATAGAAAATAGCAGTGGTCTTGGCAGAGGGGAACTCACTTCTCCGGAGGGGATGGTGACGTGCTCCGGGTCCCTGCAAGGGCGTGAACAAGCACCGGCGGCTGCGGGGGCTACGGGAAGAAAAGGGAACAGCGATCAATTTGTTTCAGGTGCTGGGTGGTGGGTGGTGGGGCGGGGTGTCCCACGCGGACACAAACACAAACACGCTCGGCGTCCCGGGGGAGGGCGGACCCATGCCACCTCACCATTCCCCGCCCCTGTACCCCGAGGCCCACCTCGCACCCAGGGCCCGTGCTCTCTGAGAAGCAGCCCGCCCCAGGGGAGCTGCAGCGGCCGCACAGGCCCGGCTGGCTATAACGGCCACGGAGAAGCTACGAGCCTCGGGTGAGTTGGTGGGAGACACAGTGGAGGGCGCGGGAAGGGAGGTGGTGGACTGAAACTCCTGTCCCCACTCACACTCGAACGCGCGGGAAGCGGTCTACCCACCCCCAACCTAGTCCGGTCGGCAACCGCGGCTTCCACCTTCCGCCGCCGCCTTGAGAGAAGCCGGAACGACGGGGGTCACGGCGGGGGTCAGAGGGTAAAGGTCTTGCTCCCAGCAGCCTCCGCGGTGGATACGTCGCCATCTTGGATCCGCGGGACAAGAAAATTCATGCGGTGAGTTTTTGGCAAATTTTCGGAAGTCTGGCAGCGGGGCGCGCGGCTGGGGCAGCGGATTCGGGGCCCCCGCAAGGCGGGGGAATGCCTCGGGGCCGGTCCGGTCGCACCTGGGGTCCGCGGGCAGCGTCCCGGCCCGCCGCTTCCCGTTGCTTTTGTCTCGGCTCCAATCGAGAGAGGGAGAGCGGAGCGGGCGGGGAGGGGGGGGTGGCGGCGGTGGAGGGAGGGGGTGTGTATGAGAGGGTGGTGGATAGGACGTAAGGCGTCGCGGCACTTGGGTAGCTGCAACGGCAGTTCTGGATCCTAGGCCCGGTCCCTTCCGAGGGCACTGGGATTTTCCTCAGGCTCCGCTCCCACGGGCTCCCGCCAGCGCGTAGGAGCCTGCGCCGCGCTGCTTCCTGAGAAGAAGAGAAGGCAGCAGCGGCAGTGACCGAGGAGCCCCGGCCCGCTTTAGACGGCGCTGCCGCCTTCCCATCAGCTGCAGCGGTCGCTGGCTGTTCACGTTCTCTCAATACACGCACATCATCTGCAACTTGTGTGTGTGTGTGTGTGTGTGTTATGTAAAAGATGGGGGACATTGGACTGGTTAACGGGTCTTAGGAGCCTCCAGGCGCTGGGATACCGAAGGCTTTGGATCATGGAAGGAGTGCAATTGCGGTGCTTTCTCTGCCACCGCACGCGAAGGGTGAAGCTTCCGTGGTGTGGTAGAGACTGAGTCCGGATAGTCCTGGGGTGGCGGAGGAACCCGAGACGCCTATGTCTGTGAAGTTGCTGGCTCTGGGTTTCTACTTCCGCCGGAGCCTCTCTACCTTTTGCTGGCTTGAGTCTAACCGAAAAGTTTTACGGAAGAAATAAGTGGGGTTAAAAAAGACCTTCCTAGTTCTTAGGTGAGGCTCTAGGAGAGACCTTATGACTCTTGGTGACCGTGATCGTTTCGGAATGCGAGTCGTAGTCTTCTTTTGTAAAAGCATTTCCAGGGTTTTAGAATTTGCATTTATTCCAGGCCCTATGAGTACGGTTATTACCAGCATAAAAGTCTTACATACGGGTACCACACTCTCGGAAGGAAACTAAACATCAACTTCCTTTGAATCCTAGGAGTAGCCTTCACTTTTCAACATCCAAAAGACTAACTGCAACATCTTTTGTTTTTTTTCGTAAACCTCTTGGTCAGAGGATCCTATTCCATTCTTAATCTTCACGACGGTTTCTAATAAGTGTAAGGAAATTAAGTATACACTGATAACAACCCTTAGATTTGGGGTGAAATGGTAGAAAGTATTGAGTTAAAATCTGTTCATGAGGGAGGCCATACTTGAATTTAGTTGAAAGTTGAACACGGTTCTTGTCATGCTTGATGTTAAGGCATTTCTAGACCTATGGAATAACTGCAACTTTACTTTATTTACTTTTTACTTTATTTTACTTTATTTACTTTATTTACTCTTTGAAACAACACATTATTGGGGGTGGGGTGGGGTGTGGGAGAAATTTGGAAGTATTTATGCGTTTTCATATCACGTTTATGTTGAGTTGTTAGGGAATACTTACTTTTTTTGGACATTTGTTTCCCAAATGTCAATGAACATAGCTCTTTTGAAATTATGGAAGAGGACTTTATTCCAGATTTAAAGGATGGATTGAAGTGGTTAAATGTCTGTTACATTCAGACGGTTAGATGTCTACATTCCCATTTCTTTTCATTGAAATACTTCTGAATGGACCAGTATCTTTAGTAAGCTTTGTATGTTGAACTCGTCTTTACTTTGTTCTTTTGTAATATTGTCAGTAGGAAAAATACAAGATTCGTGGTGAAAAGGCAAAATTTCCTCATTTACCTTGACTTAAAGGTCCTCATTTAATTTTATAAAGTTCCTTTTCTATAATTTTTTTCCCTGAGGGCCTGAATTACTGTGATTTCTCTGAGTACTTTGTACATTAGAAAGGAACCAAGAAACTTTCACATTTTTGCATCCAGAGTAATGCTGCATCAATAAAAATGAATTAGTGTAGATATCATTTGTTGGCAGAAACTTTTTATTTTAAGTATACTATGTAGAGATATCTGTAACCTAATCTGATACTCTTGGGGAATGAGAATTACCTCTATGTTTAACCAAATAACAGCCTTTAAAAAATTTTTTCAATTTCTATTACACTTTCGTTTTAAAGTAAACTTTCATGGGGGAAAAATGTGGGCAAAATGTATGAGTACGAGTGACTTATATCCCTTTCATTTGCAAAATACTTGATCTTGAAGATAAGATAAAACTCAGATATTCCTCCCGAAGAGAACTAATTAACTCTTTTTACTTAATAACTTTGGATATTTAATTTACTTTTTGATTCTTGAGAGATACTTTACAGTTAAAACCTGAATATTCCATTTCTTCAGAAGTAAATAAATACTTCCGATTTATGTGAGTAGATTTCTGTAGAAGTGCTAACCCAGTTTTGGTTTTTATCTCTTTAGTAACTATTAATATTAAAAGTACTTGTATTTTGAAAGACTGTTACAGAATTTTTCACAATTCGTGGGGAGTTAGAGTTTTGCCCTTTTAGTGACAAATTTGCTTCGTAAGGTTTCCCGTGCATGAAATAATGAGTGTACATTAATAGACTGCTAAATAAGTTAACAATTTTTTTGCTCTTTAATTGTCTTAAAATTTTTAACTGTAGAAAGTTCATTCTATTGTGATTACATGAAAGCAAACTTTCCATGTGCTTGCTTAAAATAGGCATTCGAGGACAACTTATGCAAATAGCGATAGCCCTAGAGGATTATACTAAATAAGATTTTATTTGTTATATAGAGTTCTGGAGGATTTTATAATACAAAGAAGCAAAAGAAACCAAGGTACCAGGTAGGACAGTTTACAGAGTTAATCTAAGTTGCACTGTAATGTTTGAATAGAATTACATACAGTATTAATATCAAGGGATCTAGTGCTATGATAGGAGTCATTCTAGTTGATTATACAGGTGATTGTCCTTACTCAGGATACTCCAGTGAATTGAATTCCATTGTGACTTTTCCCAGATATTTTAAAAAGAGCTATATTCTAAAATTGCTATCTGTTGCAGAAAGTCTGTCTTTGAAAAAAAATAAAATAGGCATTAGAATTTTAAGTTTTTTAAGTTGTTTTTACCTTGGTTTTGTTCGTTGAACCTTTCCTTCTTCAATTTAAATAGATGTATTTTTTCTTGTTATTTTGGTTTTCCATTTGGCTTCTTTTTTAAAGTCTTAAAACATGCCGATACAGTTTGTTCATTTACTTTGTACTGTTAAGATGACCTGGAAAAATAATTCCTAGTACATTTTTCTAACAGCTTGTTCTCTGAAGTACAGAGACAAATCTTCAGGTATATCACTTGGGGGTATACCTCATTTTGAACTAATAAATGGTTTACAGTGTTATTTTTTTTGGTAAGACCCATAGCTTATATAATATGGAAATGCCAAATGAATTATCGGGGGGGGGGGGATGCCAGAAATTTTCCCTTTTCTGGATACACTGTAATATATTGTATATGTTTAGACTAAGAATCCAAGTCTCTGTGTGTCTGTATACACACACACACACACACACCCACCCACCCACCCACACCCACACCCCCCCTTTTAGACGTGTTTGCCACTTACCCTGAAAGTTTTCCTTTCCTTTTCTTTTTTTGCTTGTGTGTGGGGTGGGGGTATTTTTACTATCACTTCTCTGTTTAACTTCTTATTCTTCAAAAGTCTACTCTGGTGTCACTCTTTTAAATGAAAACTTACCTGGTTTTCAAAATCCCTTTGCCATACCACGTTTATTCAGTGTGCCCCACTGTGCGACAGTTTACTCTCCAAGCCCATTGTCCACCATAAGCTTCACTGGACTGTAAGCACCTAAGAGAAAGGGCCTTGTCCTATTTATCTTTACATTAGTAGTGTTTTTTTTAGTGCATAGTATTTAGTAGGTTATCAATAAATATGCAGTAAACTGAACTGTTGAGAGATGGTCATTTAACACTTAATGCTGTCAGAGTACTCTGTTTCCTAATCCACAGATCAGAAATGGCAGATTGGAAAGGGGAATGAGAGAAGGGCATCCCGCATTCCTTTATTTTTGAGTCCTTGTAGTTTTGTCTCTAAATTACCTAGAGAAAACAAATAATCAGCTTCTTAGAGAAGTGTGTGTAGACTGAATGCAGGACTAAGGGAAGGATGTTAGTGATACAGTGTTTCTGGCGTAGTGTTTAGATTTGTATATCTTAACTGTATTTTGTATGGCTAAGTCACTAAGGTCATTGGATGAAGGAGAGATTTTGTATTTATAGTTATTTAATGATAATATATTTACCATAACTTAACCATGTTAGCTTATATATATCTCACATATCTACTATTTTAACTTTCTAAAATCTGAAAAATTCCAGTTCTTACAGACATCTGGCCTTTGAAGAGTAAGAGATTTTGAACCAGTTTTGCACCCCCGCCCCCCTTTTTTAAGATACAGAAATAAAAACTGGGCAAATAACTCCCGGTTGTATTTAATGGAGATGCTAACATTTAAATTTTAGAAATCTTTTCTTATGTTTTATTTGCCTATATATTTTCCAGAGACTTTAATGACTAAAAAGTACTAATACAGAGAGGGTTTTTTCTTTTTAAAGAGAATTTAGTCCAGTACTCAGGACACCAATCCTTTCTTTGCTTTTACTGAATTGAAATGTCTTTCCTTATGTGAAAGTAGATAAGAATGTGCACACTTAGTAAATTTTTACTTTGCCAAAGAATGATAAGCCAAGAGAAAATTATGTGTTCTGGCAGTTTAGGTAACAATGAGTAGACTTGGTTTTTTTTCCAGACATATTGATATACTGTTTTTCCATTTATATATTTGGATGTTGAAACAACCGCATTTTGTATTAGCATCTGGACAAAATGTAATGACTGATTATGTAATACAATGTGTTTGGGAGAGGAACATTTGGTTTTGTGTCATCTGGCAGAAGTGTATTAGTGTTACTTTTTACATTATAAATGATAATGTTTGTCCTACATACATTTTTCTATTTAATTTTCAGTTTGTAAAAGTCCCTTATAGAATGGTCAAATAATAATATTCTGTAAGTTTACCCTGCCATTCAAAGTATCTGATACCTTTTGGCTTAATTTTATTACTTACTATTTAAAAAATTATTTATAGCTTCAATTATGTGCGGTTGCCATTTTGATGTTAACTTTTAAATAAGGTAAAATTTTTAACATTAACATAAAGATAAAACAATCATGCTGTCTTGATTACCATGAAAATTCATAATTGGGCATTATAAGGGCCATTTTATCCTTAGACTGAATTCAGCATCTAATACCTTTCCCACTTAATGCTACTCTATAGGAAAGATCCTGATTTATTATATTAAGTAGGTGTAAGTATATGGTTTACTTTTGTTTTTAACTGATCATCTTGCAGATTCAAGATAATTAAAGTAGTAACAGGAGTTAGAAGAATAGTAGGAAATTTTTTTGTAAAGCTTGACTTTCTGCAAAATACATCAGCTGCTCGTATTTTAAAAAATTATAAACATCAAGAAACACCAAAATGTTAAGTAATAATACTGTTGTAATGAGAATAGGTAATATATCACACTCATGCCACATTTTGCAAATTTACTTATTGCACAATTATTTTGCAAGAAGATATTGCTGAGCAGATATGCCTTGAGGTTTGCCTTGATTTAGTGCACGGAATAGTGCTTTAGGAATGTAGCTTTTATAATTTTATGTGTGTGAGAATGTTTGGCCTTAGATTAGAAAAAAAATTTAGAGCTGTTTCCTTTCTAAGCTATGAGAAATTATAGATATTTCGTAAATGTCAGGCCAAACTTTATTTGAGGTGGATAGCAAAACTGTTTAACCTGGCAGCAGAGATAGCAGTATTCAAAGTGTTTAAATTTGATATACAGTCATGGGCCACATTAATGACATTTTTGTCAATGACAGACTGCATATGTAATGGTGGTCCCATAAAATTATAACGGAACTGAAAAATTTCTATCAGTGACATCGTAGCACAAAAATCTTAAATTTGTAGCAGAATACATTTTATCACATGGTGTTGCTGGTAGTCATATAAAAGTATAACACATACAATTAATTACAGGGGTGAGCAAAAGTAGGTTTACAGCTTGGAAAATAATACAATAAATAAATACAAGAATAAACTTCGTGTTGCGTACTCAGACTGTAAACCTGTTTTTGCCAACCCCGTATATACAGTATGTAATACTTGATTATAATAAACGACTTGCTGGTTTGTGTATTATACATTTATCATTATTTCAGAGTGTACTATTTCTCCTCATAAAAAAAGTTTTCTGTAAAACTGTGTGCCAGCAGTAGCCTTGTATGCCTCATGTTTATTGCATCTATTGATTGCATCATTTTCTTTTGTGCTTCATTTAATCTTGCTCTGTTTTATACAGTAACATGCTATAAGGTTTGTAGTCTAGGAGCAATAGGTTATATACCATATAGCCTAGGTTTATAGTAGGCCATACTATCCAGCCATCCAGGTTTGTGTAAGTACACTCTACATTCCCACAAAGATAATAGACTATGATGTACTTCTCATACTGTATCCTTATCGTTACGTGACACGACTGTATGGTGCACTTTTGTTTTCTGTATGTGTCTGAATCACATATTCTAAAATAGATACATATGTATAAAACAATTATAGTCATGTGCTTTTGGGAATTTGAACTGTGACTGCTCTTAGGGTATTTTAGAGCATAATTTGAAAATCACAGGGCTTAATCTCTAAGGTCACTTCCAGCCTAAAATCTGTGTTTTTAAAAAGTCAAGAGTTGCCTTGGTGAGATAGCTCAGTTGGTTAGAGTGTCATCTTGATATGCCAAGGTTGAGGATTTAATCCTCAGTTGGGGCTCATAAAAGAATCAACCAATGGATGCATAAATAAGTGGAACAACAAAAATCGATCTCTCTCTCCCCCTTCCTCTGTCTCTCTAAAATCGTAGAAGTAAAATATAATAAAAAGTCAAGAGTTTTTCTTCTCTGCAGATACAAAATTCATAGAATTTACATGTTTTTTAGTAGCATTGGGATAAAAATTGTATAAATTTAAATTTTAGGTTCTCATGGTTGGATGTTAACAATCTAGGCATTTTCAACTAAATCCCTTAATTTGAGAATAATTTGTTTATTCTCCTCTAGAAATTGCTGTACTGCCAGGTATATATGATGGTGAATAAGACAAGTCTACCTTCATGGAGCCAACATCTTAGAGAGGAGACATAAAATAAACAAGTAAACAACTAAATAAATAATTTCAGATAGCGGTAATTGCGATGAAAGTAAAGGGGACAAGGGTACAGCAATTGATTAGGGTCGAAAAATGAGACTGCTTTAAGTAGGCTAATGAGGGAAGACCTTTCTGAAGGTGGCATTTGAGCAGAAACCTGAAAAGGAGAAAGTAGCTCAGAAATCTGGGTGATTGTTTTCCAGAAAGAAAGAATAGAAGGCTCTGAGGTGGGGTCAAGTTTTGCAGGTTGATGGTAAGTTGTTTTATAAACAGTTACTTAATGCCTTCTGCCTAAATAGGAGTAAGTTTTAAAGGGAAAAAAGACAAGTAAGATGTAATTCTTGCCCTTCACCTGCTGAAAATATTTTGGTGGACCAAATAATTTGTAATAAATTTTATAAGAGGTATACGGAGGAGGGAATATTTTTTTCATTAAGAGGCTATAAAAATATTTTCAGGATCAGGTGGGATTGGGGTCTCTATTTTAGTGTAAAATTATAAAGGAGAACAAACTTAAAATTTTCTGTGTGTTTGTATAGACTCATCAGACCTGTAAGAGTTTTTAGTTTGGCAGAGTTTTAGAAAGTGTTTTTTTCTTAGAAATTAATAATGATTTTCACGTTCCATCAGATTTCCTTGAACAGTTCAATAATTGTTACTATGTGCCATGCCCTATTATAGGTGTGCTGAATAATTCTTCAAGTTTAATTTTTAAGGTGCATGCTATGGATATATATTCTAAAGTAGAGGAATCTTGTTTGAGGGAGTTAATGTGTTGGTTTCAGGGTTCAAAAGGACAATTTAGAATTCACTAGATGGGTGAGTATATGGAAATAACATTGCAAATACACAATGCCTGGGAGAATATACTGGACTTGGAGAATGGCAAAGTAATTCGCTGTAATTCTTGATGGAGTTTTGAGAACTCATGAGAAATTGGTTGAGGGTATGAATTTTCCATAGTGCAAGAGACTTTTTACATGATGAGGAATAAGCAAATTTTCATTTTAGCAATGCAAGTGATAATCAGGTTTGTACCTCAGGGGCAAATTTTAGATTCTACAGTTGACTTAAAATTATAAGATTGATGATGTGGTATATAGTATTATGAAGGTTTTTTGAAGGTTTATTTCTCTCCATTAGACAGATTTACTTTTTTATTCCTATTGGCAGAATTTTTTACTTGGTAAGAATTATGTGATTTTTGAAACTCTAGATTCTGTTTTCCAGAGAACTTGTTTTTTTATATATAAACACACACACACGTAAATGCACGCACGCACGCACCCCAGTGCCCTTAGTTGAAAGTTTTACATTAATGGGTGAAATTTATTACATAAGATATAGGGCAGGCAAAGTTTGAATGTTATTATTTGGCATTATTTGCAGGCTTGAGATTTAACATTACTTGGATAAATTAAATTAATACCAAGAAAATCTAAATTAACAACATAATCATTCATAGGAACTGATAACTATATATCACTGAAAGTGCTTATTTTACAATGTTAAGGATGTTAAGAGGTGCGTGTTATTTACAATACTTCTTAACACTTAGTTCTGCTTTTATTCTAGGTTGCTAGTATTATGTGTTAATTCTGACTTGGAATAAAAAGAGAGACCAAATGTATGTTTTTAAGAGAAAGGAACTGATTCCTTAAGAATGCAGTTTGAGCAAATTATTACTTTGATAGTATGCATTACATACCACTTTTTCATAGCAGAAGTTGATTTTACAGTGATGTATGTGGAGTTGCCCAGGTTGTCTGATTGTCCATTTAGTTCCATTTTGACTGAACAGAATGGGGCTGATTATAACTAGATTATAACTATTTCCTATTAAAGAATTATATTGTGCTGAAATTTTTCATGATGTTAAATCTCTGGTACTAGCTATGGAATTGGAGTTACCATTGTACTGCTTTTAATTAGCTGTGTGACTTACCATCCCTAAACTTAAGTTTTCTAATTCAAAAAATGTGGATAAATAAAAATACCTCATAGAGTTGACTTAAGGAATAAAAAGTTCTTGTGGGTTTTTGTTGTTTTTTTTTAATTGGACTTGCTACCTGAAGATGAGCTTTTGAAGCAAATGAGAATTAGCCACAAATTACTGTATAGAGTGCACTGTGCTCTTTTTTTTTTGTATCAAATTTGTAAATGTAAACAAGAAAGATGCAACTTTGTTCTTAATCTTGTTTTCCTATCAGGAATTTTGTTTAGATGACATTGTGTTAAGTATTGTGTGTAGTATTTTTTTAAAATCATTTTTATTTTTCAATTATAGTTGACATATTATTATATTAGTTTCAGGTATACACCACAGTGATTAGATATTATATAACTTACTAAGTGATCATCCTGATAAATCTTGTACCCATCTGACACCATACATGGTTATTAGAATATTATTGACCGTATTCCATATGCTGTACTTTACATCCCGTGACTATTCTGTAACTACCAACTGTACCCCTTAACCCCTTCCACCTTTTCACCCATCAAACCTGTTCCCATCAGACCACTGTCAAAATGTTCTCTGTATCTATGAATCTGTTTCTGTCTGCTTCTTCATTTACTGAGCCTGTTACTGTTCTGCTTGTTTGTATATATTGCTTTTTAAATTCAGTTGTTGACAGGTGTGTATTTCTTACCACCTTATTATTCATATTTGTTCTTAAAGACGACTCTTTAGCATTTCATGTAATATTGGTTTAGTGCTGATGAAGTCCATTAGCTTTTTCTTGTCTGGGAAGCTGTTTATATGCCCTTTGATTCTAAATGAGAGCTTTGCTGAGTAATATAATCTTGGTTGTAGATCCTTGCTTTTCATCACTTTGAATATTTCTTGCCAGTCCCTTCTACCCTGAAGAGTTTCTGTTGAGAAATAAGCTGACAGTCTTATGGGAGCCCCCTTGTAGGTAACTAACTGCTTTTCTCTTACTGCTTTTAGGAGTCCCTCTTTGTCTTTAGCCTTCTGTGTTTTAATTACGATATGTCTTGGTGCGGGCTTCTTTGGGTTCATTTGTTTTGGGACTCTGTGCTTCCTGAACTTGAATGTTTGTTTCCTTCACCAAGCTAGGGAAGTTTTATGTCTTTATTTTTTCAAAAAGGTTTTCAGTGCCTTGCTCTCTTTTCCTTCTGGCACCCCCATGCTGCTCTTGAAGCTGTCCTTGGAGGCTCTTGACACTATCCTCATTTCTTTTGATTTTTTTTTCCTTTCTGTTCTGATTGGGTGCTATTTGTTTCCTTATTTTCCAAATCACTGATTTGATTCTCAGCTTTATCTACTCTATTGTCAATTCCCTGCAAATTATTCATTTCCGTTAGTGTATGCTCTTGAAGTTTTCACTAAGTTCACTGATCATCCTTATGACCAGTGTTTTGAACTTTACATTTAGTATATTGCTTGTCTCCATTTTATTTAGTTCTTCTTTTGGAATTTTGTTCTGTTCTTTAATTTGGGACACATTTCCGTGTCTCCTTATTTTGGCAGCCTCCCTGTGTTTGTTTTTATGTGTTAGGTAGAGCTGCTACATCTCTCAGGCATGGTAGAGTGGCCTAATGTAATAGCTATTTTGAGGGTCCAGTGACACTGCCACCCTGATCACCTAGGCTGGACACTTGAGGTGGGAACTCCTCCCTCCGCACTTCTTGCCACGGGCTTTGTACACTTTCCTCTTGTAGTTGAGACTTGATTGCTGTTGGCATGTCAGTGGGAGGGGTTTACCCCCAGGACATTCAGCGGCAAGGACGGGCAGGAGACCACCAACCTCCACGGAGGATCTGCTGTGCAGGGGCACACTCCACAAAGCAGGGGTTACTTCGGCAGTGCTCTTGTGCCTGTTGAGTCTGTCCATTGAGTGTGTTGCTTGTAGAGGTGTTTTTAACATGGTCTGAAACAGTCCACTTGGTGTGCTGGCTCTGGGCCCTCCTTGGAGGTACAGGCCAAGGTTGGCTGCTGCCTTTATTCTGCCTGGGGCCACCAGGCGTAAGCTACTCTGTGATCTGCCAATGGCTGCTGCTAGTGCTGAGCCTGTGGCCATTTAGCAAGAGGTACAGGGCACGCCTAGGCCTGATGCTGCTTGTTGAGGGATTTTAGGAGAGTCTGAAGCATGAGCCAAGGCAGGTCATTAATACAAAAAAAGCCTCTGGAAATAGCTTGAGTGGGCCTGAAAGTTGGATGAAGCAGGGTCTCAGGGAATCACCAGGGCAGGACCAGCTGTGTGAGTCAGGTCGATAGGGTCTCAGATGTGGCGCCCCCGCCTGCTGGCTCTGTGGGAGAAGGGTTCAGAAAAGAAAAATTGGCCTCTGCTGGCACTTCTGTTTGGTAGTATGCTCTACCTCCCAGCTCTTGCCCTGATGCTGGACAGTTTAGTTTCTCCACATATGTCTTTGGTGCCTTTTGAGTTGCTACCCCATCACTGGAGCTCAAAAGGAATGAATCTGAGCAAGTCCACATGTGGGCTCTTTAAGAGGAACTGCCTGGGACTCCAGAAGACCTTTGTTTCCCTCAGCTTTAATTCTTGATGGTTTTTATAGCCAGAAGTTATGGGGACTTCCCTTCCTTGCACTGGAACCTTGACCTGGGGGACCTAGTGTGAGACTGGGACTCCTCGCTTCTCAGAGGTGACCATCCCTCCCAATTTTTATCTGCCACACATGGGTGTGGAACCAAACCTGTTCCTTGTCTCTGCACTTCCTAGCAACCTCATTGTGGCTTCTTCTTTTATTCCCTAGTTGTAGGACTTCCATTCAGCCAGATTTCATGTAGTTCTGAGTGACGGTTCTGTAGTTTAGTTTTAATTTTGATGTGGTTATGGGAGGAGGCAAGTACCATGTGTTTATGCTGCCATCTTGCTCTTGAATCCAGTGGGGGATTGACCTTTTACTTTGCAGAACTGAGCTACACTGGGTCAGGACTGTCTGTAGTATTTTCAGTAACATAAATACACCTTAGCATCACTCTGTCTGAAGCACTTGTTATGGTGCATGACACAAACGCATTTAGCAATTCCTTTGTTAAATGGAATAAATCTAATGGGAAGAGCATTGACTTAGGACTCAGACTTGTGTCACCCATTTACAACCTGAGTTATGTTGCGCTATTGATAGCAAGTTCCTTCTTTCTTTTTTTAAAGATTTTAGTTATTTTCAGAGATAGGGGTGGGGAAGGAGAAACATAGGGAGAGAAACATTGATGAGAGAAACATCAGTTAGTTTCCTCTTGCATACCTTCAACCGTGGACCTGACCCACAACTGAGTCATGTGCTCTGAACGGGAATCAAACCAGTGACCTTTCGATTAGTGGGATGATGCCCAACCCACTGAGTTTTTTTCCCTGTGCCTCTTTTTCCATTTCCTTAAAATGTATAAAACACCTTCTCTTAGACTCTATAGAGAGTTAAATACAATCATGTAAAATATCTGACAGTAGGTTCCAACTTAGCAGTGTTGGTTCCCATTTCTTTTTTTTTAGTGGGAAGTAACTATTCCAGAAATCTGGAGGTAGTTCAGAGGAAATATTTAACGTAGTATCTATCGTTTAAGTTTTGAAGGTTGAGAAAGTCAGCTTGTTTGTTTACCTTTGAGTATATGCTCATCTTTGATGGAGAAATACTATATTATTTTGGAAAAATTACCACATTTGGACTCATAAGATGGGTTAGTTTGGCCTCCATGAATTTATTAGCTATGTCCCTGGGCAAATCAATTAGTGTTGAAGAGCCTCAGCATTTTAGTCATTTATACCTTCTAATGTTCCTGATAACAATTGAGAAAATGAAAGTAAAAGTGTTTGGTTAAGTATAAAGTATGTGAATATTATGGTAATGAATCCTTATTATTAGTGGTTGTATCATGTGATTCGTTTATTCATATATTTTACTTTGTGGTATGGCTGCATTCATGCGGTTTGCCATTTATTAAATTAGATATTTGGCTTATTTGACTTTGGGGAGGGGGAACTGTGGAGAGGGAGAAAAAGATTCTGTTGTTTTCATCATAATAGGCCAATTAATATTGGAGATTTTTGCTTGCTGAAGTCCTGATACTTTCTGTGTGTAAATAATGTAGTATAGTATAGCAGAAAGTTGGCCTCATCATTCTGTCATTAAGGATGAAAGACCATGGATATTCCTTGGCTTCTTCTAATTTTTTGTAACTGAATTTTTATATGCTTTCTCTTTATCAGTGTTAGCCAAACATTTTTGTGAACATCATACCTGTTTTTCCTTACAAATGAGATTCATTTGCAATTTAGTATTGGAGTATTGAGAATGTCAGTACAGTAGTGTAAAACTATTGTATGTCATTTGAATACCTTTTACTGTTTTTTTTTTCCCCTCTCATATCTGTAAGATCTCTTGGGTACTGAGCTTTTTGAAGCATTAAAGTATATACCATATAAGGAAAGCAGTCTGGTGCTAAGTAGCTGCAGTAGCAAAGTAAGGAAAGTGAATCACGGAGTAATGAATTTGGAAAGTGATTGTAGTACAATGAAGGGACCCTTGTAAAATCTAGTTACTTACATTACGTGCTTGTGAGGTCTGCTCATTAATCTTGTACTGTTATAAAAAGTTGATTTCATGTAAAATACTTCTTCTAAAAACATACTAAAACTCTAGAAAATGAAATCATGCTATCTTAAATACTCAGGTTCTTCCTTCATTTTTTCATATTAATTAAAAGGCAAATAATTTACATAACAAAACCCACTAATATTTAAAACTTATTTATATAATCTACATTTATAATATAAAATTTGTAAACTTCTAGATCTGCAGATCCTCGTCAAGGTATACCCCTTTATAATTTTTTGTTTTTTTTAATAATGATTGTCAGGCACAGCAGTGTATTTAGCCATCAGATAGTGATTTATGTTCATTATGTTCACTGTTTAGAGGAAAAAGATAGTTTATTAACACATTTGGAAAAATTTCAACACCAAAACCTTTTTGCTGAATTTGCTGGAATTAACTAAGAGTAACTAGAGATTTTATTTTTCAGAATAGTCTACATCCTAAATTTTATAGTTACATGGCTTTTATTTTTAATTGTATATGCCAGCGTTGGCAAATAATGTACACGCTAAAACTAAAACATGGCAAGATATGTATTTTCGTTTTAACAAATTGTCAGTTTTAATACCATTTCAAATATAGTTTATTTCATTTTTTAAATAATATTTTTGATTATGCTGTTACAGTTGTCTCAATTTTGCCCCCTTCAACCAGCACCCCATCTCCCTCAGGCAATTCCCACACCGTTGTTCATGCCAATGGGTCATGCATATAAGTCCTTTGACTACTCCGTTTCCTGTACTGTATTTTACATCCTCATGGCTATTCTGTAACTACCTATTTGTACTTCTTAATCCCCTCACCTCTTAACCCATTACCCCATACACCGCTCCCATCAGGCAACCATTAAAACACCCTCCCTGATTCTCTGTATATTCTTCTTGTTTGCTTAGTTTGTTTTTTAGATTCAGTTGTTATGTATGCATTTTTTGCCATTTTATTGTTCATATTTTTGATCTTCTTTTGCCTAAGTCCCTTTATTCATATAATTATGGTTTGGTGATGATGAACTCCCTTAGTATTTTCTTGTCTGGGAAGCTCTTTATCTGCCCATGAATTCTAAATGCTATATTTGCTGGGTAGAGCAATCTTGGCTGTAGGTCCCTGCTTTTCATGACTTTGAATATTCCTTGCCAGTCACTTCTAGCCTGTGAAGTTTCTTTTGAGAAGTAAGCTGACAGTCTTATGGAAACTCCCCTGTAGGTAACTCTGCTTTTCTATAGTTGCTTTAAGTTTCTCTCTTGATTTTTAACTTTTGACATTTTAATTATGATGTGTCTTGGATTGGGTCTATTTGTGTCCATTTGTTTGGGACTTTCTGTGCTTCCTGGGCTTGCATGTCTATTTCCTTTACCAAATTAGGGAAGTTTTCTTTCGTTATTTTTTAAAATAGATTTCCAGTCTCTTGCTCTTTCTCCTCTTCTTCTGGCACTCCATGATGTGAACGTTGGACCACCTAAGGTAGTCTTAGAGGCCGCCTACAACTATCCTCATTTGTTTGTTTATCCTTTTTTTCTTCTTCTGATTGGTGGATTTTTTTTTTGTTTGTTTTGTTTTTGCTTCCTTATGTTCCAAATCATTGGATTTTTGGTTTCATCCACTCTACTGTTGTTTCCATGTAAATTATTCTTTGTTTCAATTAGTGTATCCTTCTTTTCTGACTGGATCTTTTTTATGCTTTTGAGGTCCTCACTAAGTTCCTTGTGCATCCTTATAACCAGCATTTTGAACTCCGCATCTGATAGATTGCTTATCTCCATTTTTGTTTCGTTCTTTTTCTGGAGTTTTGATCTGTTCCTTCATTAGGGCCAGGTTTCTTTGTCTCCTCATTTTGGCAGCCTCACTGTGTTTGTTCCTGTGTATTAGGTAGAGTTGCTATTACTCCCTGTCTCTGTAGTAGGTGTCTGATAGGGTCCAGTGGCATAGCCTCTCCTATTACCCAAACTGAGCACTCAGGGTCTACCCTTCGTATGGGTTAAGTACACCCTCCTCTTGTAATTGAGCCTTGATTACTGTTGGCAGGTTAATGTGAGGAATTTTCTCAGACTAGCCAGCTGCAAGGACTGGTTTTGACTGCTGGCCACAAAACCTCCACCCTCTGTGAGGATCAGCTGTACAGGAGTGGGGTGGTGGTGCCCTGATGTGGTCTCTGGATTTCCACTGGGTGCACAGGCTCTGGGATTTTCTGGGTGGCGCAGGCCAGGTCAGCCCCTAGCTGTGTTTTGCCCAGGGCCACTGTGCCTGAGCTATAAAGCTATCCGAGATGGCTTCTACTTGTGCTGGGCTTGGAGATTCCCAGGCTATGCCAAGCTGTGAATCTAGGCGGGTGGCTGCTAGTGCTGGACCTGGGTCCCCTTAGCAAGAGGTATTTGTGAAGGACCAAGGGGTCAGTGAGGCTGGCTGTTGCTTGTTGATGGGATTTAGGATATTGTGAAACATGAGCCAAGACCAGCCATTCATTTGGAAAAGCATTTTGGGTGGACTTGAAAGTTGATGGGATAGAGTCTCTGGGAATCTCCAGGATGGGGCAAACAGTTTAGCCAGGTTGGTGGAGTCTCAGATATGGCACCAGTTTGCCAGCTCTATGGAGGGAGGGTTCATAAAAGGCACAATAGCCCTCTCTTTCTGTCTGGGAGAAGGCTGTCCCCCCACTCTCACCTTGATGCCAGACACTTCCATTTCTCCCTGTATGCCACTGGTGCCTTTCAAGCTGCTACCCTGGTGCTGGAGCTCAGAGGGAGTGAGTCTGAGTAAGTCTGTTTGAGGGTTCTTTAAGAGGAACTGCTTGGAACTGCAGAAGTTTCTTTTACCAACTCAATCTCCACTGGTTTTTGCAGCCAGAAGTATGGGGGCTTTTTTTCTTGACACTGGTACCCAGGGTTCGGGGGGCCTGGTGTGGAGGTGGGACTCCTCACTTCTGAGATACTCCTCCTGAATTTTTATCCACCACACGTGATGTGAGACCAGCTTATTCCTCGTCTCTGCTCCTCCTACCAGTCTATGGATGTGGTTTCTTTAATTCCATAGTTGTCAGACTCCAACTAGATTTCTGCTGGTTCTGAGTTATGGTTCTATATTTTAGTTATAATTTTGATGTTCTTGTGCAAGGAGGCGAACTGTGTTTACCTGTGCTGCCATCTTGATTGGAGGTCTATTATATGTTTATTACTGATACGTCAATTTGCACAGAAAAAGACGCTCCTTTGACTTCTAACATTATTCATTTTCCTGATTCCATCACTAGATCATAAGTAGAGATGAAGTCAGTTTTGTTCACTAATGTGTATTTGAAACCTCATATAAGATCTGACAAATATTTGTTGAATGTATGAAAGGTTATTGTTCTAAGCTTTTAATATTTACTTGCTTTTTTTTTTTAATAAGAAGGCTGTATCTATTGACACTCTTACCAGTCATGTGTGAATTGTCTTTTTTACTTAATTGTCAGTGACACCGAATATGGTTATGTGAAAAAACAGTCTTATATTTTGAAGGGGTAAATTTATAACCCTAAAAATTTGCATTTTCCTGTTTTTTGAAGAGTGACTATTTTTTCATTGTTTTTTGTGTTTTCTTTTATATCTCTTATTATCAATAATAAAATAATAAGAAGAAGAATAAAATAATTATCCTGTTTCTGGTCTCCTTCCAGATCATTCCATTTCTTGGGGGGAAAAGTAAATATTTAGTATCACAAAAATATGAAGTGAGGTTAACATATAGAAACACTATAAAAGTACTGACCACAAAACAGTTCAAACTGGATAAACTAACAGTGTAAAAGTCTGAGAGGATTTTTGCCTAATTTAATGTACTGTATCAACATTAAAAATGTAGTTAAGATATTATGTTAAATGCTAAAATTGGATTTATTTTTTACTGTTTTCTTAATCTTTCGCTATCTGGAGGGCTTCAATTTGATATTTATGGACTAATTTGAAAAGAATAAGTTGTTTGTTACTTGGGGGTAGGTAAAATAATGTTTAAGTACTGTATTAGGTGCTTTCTATATGTTATTTATTCATTCATTTGGGAAATATTTAACTACTTTTATGTGCCAGGCACTGTTGTAAGGGAATATAGAGTGTACAAAGTAAAAAATAAAACATGGTATGGCAGATGGTGGTAAGGGTTTAGAGAAAAGAGACCAAGGGAATATGTGGAATATACAGGGTCTGGCACAAATAATGCCCCTTTTTTATTACAAAATCATAAGCATGTAATTCTGTAACATAACAATATCCCACTCAAGCATACCATATGACATTTTAGGTGAAATGTTCAAATTAAAACTATAAGCTATTACACCCATATTATTACCCTACCAACCACATTCAAGCATGCCTTACTTCTGCTGGACCCTGTATATAGGATACAGATTTAAATTGGCTGGTCATGGAATTCTTTCCCTAGAAAATGATTGTGTGTGACTGTGGTGAGGCAGCAGTCCTGTGCGTATCCAGCAGAAAGGGGTTCCAGGAAGGGAAAACATCCAAAAGCAAATGTCATATGATTTGATATGTTATGATTGGAAAATTTCAAGGAAGTCTATGTGGCTGGAGTGTGGCAGGAAAGGAGAATGGCACATGGGTACAGAAAAGGTTGGGGGCCGTAGGCAAGTCAGGAAGATTTTTGTAAGCCGTCATAAGGACTTGGGCTTTTGCTCCGAGTAGAATGATCTCATGTATATTCTATACATGTACTTTTTACAGCCATTATACAGTTGGTCAAATTCTTTCAGTTTTACTGTTGAATAAAAGTTTATGGAATAACTTGTGCAGTTAACTTCTCTAAGATCATATAGCAAATGAGTAGCAGAACCAAGATTTTTTGGGGGTCTTTGAATTCAGAGCCCATGTTTTTTTCTCATTACACTATCATTCTTGCTGTAGCATACTTCTAGAGACTTTTCTTTCTTTCTTTCTCTGTTTTAAATTTATTTAGGATTCATAGCGTGGAACCTGGGTGAGTGTTCATGGACTTGTGGATGACTGAAAACAAAAAAGACTCAGAAAATAGTTCCCTTACTGAAAGATGCATTGAGATGTTTTATATTATATGTCATGTTTTTAAACATGCAAGTTTTGACCTACTGAGTTGATTTCATGGCCTGCTGTTGGAGACCATAATTTGAAAATCACTGCACAATGGAATGCCGAAGTCCCCAGATTTATCCATGGCTCTGAGTTAGGACACTGAGTGGCTGCTGTCTTTAAGAAATCTTTATATCTGCAGGACTAGCTCTTGAGTTTGGAAGCAAGATACAATACAGTTACCAGATTATAAGAAATGTATGTGTATAACATTTGAAAGTTCATATATAATTTAAATTCCCTGCAGAAAAACTACAATTTAGGAAACCATAATCTGGCAGGAAGAGGACAGGGCAATTAAGACCAAGCAAGCTAATGCTGCCACTGCCACTGCTACTACCACTACTACTATTAGTACTACTGATTTCTTTCAAACATTTATTATATTGTTTCTTTTAAAGTAAGCTAATATGCTTCTTCAATATGTTGAGATTTTAAAAAACATATACATATATCTCCTATTAAGACCTTGCTTTTTCTCAGGGCGGGGCCCATTTTCATTTTGATACCTATAAAGAACTAATACTATTTCTTTTTCCCCCCAGAGGCTCTTCTTACCATTCTTAGGTTTAAATCAACTTTGTCAAGGAAGGTTACATAAAGGCCACCAATTTAAGTGTCCTTTAGAATGAGTTTTGACAAATTTATACATCCATGACCACCACGATCTGGATTCCCTTCACTTTTACAGTTTACTATTACAGGAGTCCTCATTTGTGGGCACAGGAGCCACTGATCTTCTTTCTGTCACTATAGATCAGACTTTTTTTTTTTGAGGTTCCAGCAAATGAAATTATATAGTTTGTATTCTTTTGTTTGACATCTTTTGCTCAACATAATATTTTTGGTTCATCCACTGTTGTTTCATGTATCAGTCATTCATTTCTTTTGGATAGCATTTTGTTGTGCTATTCTAAGTGATGCCTGAAATGTGAAAAATGAATACACATTTGGTACTGTATATATACAAGGTTTAGAGCTAAATGACCTTGGCATGATTCCTTTTTCCACCACTTTATATGTATAGGCAAGTTACTTAACCTTTCTGAAGCTTACGTTCTTCTTTCCTAAGTGGAGATAATTCTGATTATCTTGGATAGTTGTTGGAAATATTAAAGTATCGTATATAAATATATGTAAAGCAAACATTAGGCTCTTATAAAAATGGTAGTATAATTCAATGGTGATTTTGGGGCTGTGCTGTATCCTAGTGTCTGCGTTTTAATTGTGCCTGTCCATAGAGTTGGACTTTTATATTTTTATTAATACTCATTAGTATCTTTGAAGAAATATGTTTATGTTTATTGAAAGTTTTATCTAGTGAAAGTGATTACTTTTAGGTCTTAATTAGCTTACTTTTAGGTAACAAAACTGTAGGTTTCTCCCAGTTAAAATTATAACTCTCAAAACTTTTTTTTAACAGTTTGGAAGACTTAGTAAAATATCAAGAAGAAAAAAACTGCAACCCCAGTTCTCATTATTGGTAGATGATTATTTCAAAGAGTAATATGTTTGTTACTGGGAAGAAAACAGCTAGGGAAGTAATGTTGAATTGAGTCAGGTTCTGTAGCAGGTGCTTTTCACGTACCATTTATTCATTCAGGAAATTTTAATTTAATACTGGTTTGGTACCAGATACTCTAGAAGACATGCCTCAATGTGGGCTTTGGAGATAATTAATGCTTTGTTTGTTTGTTTGTTTGTTTTAAAATCCCCTGTTCGATTTAGTGCCTGGTACTTAAGTACTATGCAAATGTGTATTTATTGAATACATCAATATTTTTTTTGGCCTTGGAGCTGAGGAAAGTTAATGTGGTTTTTAGGAGATTAAATCAGTAGTGTATGCTTGTGACTAGAAGATAGTTATTAACTTACCTAAATAACTATAAGTCATTAAAGAATATTTTGACCATGTACATTGATATGGTTTAAGCTACTCCTAATTATGCTCCTATCAAATTAGATTTGACCTTTGGAAAGAAAAAAATTTGGGGGGAACAGTAGAAGGTTCTGTTGCTTGTATATGGCATATAGAAAATTTAGAATAAGGTACTAAATATTGGAGGAATTTGTTTTTCACTACTAAGTTTTACTGTTTGCCAATATGTCACTTTTTTCTTAAATTTTACAGGTGAGCTAATTGATTTCTTGTCTTAGTGATGGTTGGTTAAACCAAACATGTTGTAATCGCACATTGAGTAGGAAAAGTTATTAGGTGAAAACAGGAAAAAGGATGGTTCAGTCTGAAAATGTATAACATAGAAGAAAAGAAAGAGGATAATGGAACAAGTACAAATGGGAAATTAAATGGGGTATAGGTGATAATGAAGGTGAATCAAATAATAGCACAGTGAATTGTGCTTTTGAAGATGTTCAAAATGACATCCTTAAAAAACAGTATTCAACTTTTAGACATTCAGGTAGACTAGAAACCCTTTCTTTTAGGCTTGTGGTTCATAATATTTGAGTCTCTTAGAACCCAGAAGGGTCATTGAAGATAGAGATGCATTTATTATTTCAATATTTGAAAAACTCAAACCTAATGAAAATTGTTGACTTACTTCAAATGAGACTGAACAGGCTAATCAAGATTAGTGTTCTTGACTTTTCATTAAAAAACATCAATTTAATAGTGATCATGTGTAGGCTAGAATCTCTTGGTAGTTATATGTGTTTATTAAAGGTGAACTGATATAACCATCTC
Organism: Mormoops blainvillei; assembly: GCA_004026545.1. NCBI lineage: Eukaryota > Metazoa > Chordata > Mammalia > Chiroptera > Mormoopidae > Mormoops > Mormoops blainvillei. The sequence goes on along the minus strand of PVJD01002137.1, from coordinate 121,009 downwards.
ATCCTTCTAATGACATATCAGTTGTAATCTCAGAAAAGATTATTTGTGGTTAGTTTTATCTAGTTTACCTCTTGCCATTCCTCACTACAATATCATACTATGTCTGGTATGATACCAGTGTACCCGATTAGCTTTACCCTGATTAGTTTTATCTAGTGTATCCTGAGTAGTTTTATCTAGTGTACCTCTTGCCATTCCTCACTGCAATAACATACCCTGTCTGGCCTAGCATTTTTTGCCATCAAAAATTATTTCTGCTGATTATTTGTTAACTAGATGAAAATTTCATGAGAGCAGATGCTTTGCCTTATTTTTACTTCCTGTCTCTTCTGTATCTCCAGTGCCTAGAACAGCACGTTACCACCAGCGATGTAAGAGGGGTCTGGTTTTCCTACTTCCTCTTCAACACTTTTTGTCAGTTTTTGTGAACGTAGCCATTCTAGTGAGTTTGAGCTCTTTATGGTTTTAATTTGGGTGTTTCTCATTATAAATACCACTGGGATTTTGATTTGTATTGTATTAATTGATATATAGATCAGTTAGTGTCTCCCTGACCTCTTAATTGTATTGCATTTTCCAATCCTTCAACATGGTCTGTCATTCCATTTATGTAGTTGATTTGACTTATCAGTGTTTTGTTGTTTTCAGCATGTTTTGTTAGATTTATAAATATGTATCTCATTTATACTTAAATATTTCAGTTTGGAGCTATACTAGCAATCACTAGCACGTAGAAGTAGGATTATTTTTCATGTGTTGATCTTGCTTGTGGCTTTGCAGAAATCACAGTTCTAGGAGCTTTTTTGTAGATTGTTTTGAATATTTTACTTAGGCAATCCATGTCATTTATATATATGTAGAGAAGATTTCATATTTCCAGTTTGCCCTGTCCATCCATCTGTCCTTCCTCCTTCCTTCCCTCCCTCCCTCTCTTTCATTTTTGCATGATGCACTGCCTGGGACATTTTTCTCTTATTTCCAGTCTTAAAGTATGAAATAATTCATTCTCTTACCATTAAGTGTAATGATAGATGTAAGTTTGTCAAATTAAGGAAATTTTGTTTTATTCCCAAATCACAGAAAATTTTCATAACGACTAGATGTTAAGTTTTGCCAAATAATTTTTCTGTCAGTTGATATGATCACTTTGTTCCTTAGTCTGTTAATACGGTAGATTACACTGATTGTCATTTGCATATAACAGCCTGAGTTATAATTCACATACCATGTATTAACTTACTCATTTAAGGTGTGCAAGTCAGTGGTTTTCAGTATAGTCACACAGCTTTGCAACCATCACCACAATCAATTTTAGAGCATGTTTAATCACCCCACCCCAAAGAACCCTTAACACCTTTTAGCAAATCCTCCCCATTTCCTTCAACCCCCCAGCCCCACTCAGCCTTAGGCAACTGCAGATCTACTTTCTGTTTCTGTACATTTACCTATTCCGTATAATTCATATAACTGAAATATGTTGTCTTAAGTGATTGTGTCACTTAGCATACTATTTTCAAAGATCATACACAGTGATGCATTTATTGGTATCTTAATTCCTTTTATTTCTGAAGAGTATTGTGTGAATATATCCAATTTTATGTATGCATTTAAGACTTGATGGCCATTTGGGTTTCTAGTATTTGGCAATTAAGAATAATGCTGCAATGAACATTTGCGGACGAATATTTTGTGGGCATAATGTTTTCATTTTTCCTGGTTGCATACATAGTGGACTTGTTTGGTCATATGGTAACACTATTTTAATTTAATGCTGACTTGGTACCACGTACTCTAGAAGACATGTCTGAACTGTGGGGCTTCGAAGATAGTTAATGCTTTTTTTTCTTTTTTAATCCCCTGTTCAATTTAGTGCCTGGTACCCAACTTCTTGAATTGCGAGACTGTTGTCCAAAGCAGCTTTGTACATTTCGCATTTCGCTAGCAGTAGATGAGAGTTTCGGGTTACTCAAATTCTGGCCAACCTTTTTATTTTTTTGTCGTCTTCTTATAGCCATCCTGTGTATGATGAGTTATTTCATTGTGGTTTTGATATGTATTACTCTGGTGATTAATGACAGTAACACTTTTTAACATACTTTTTAAAATATACATATAATTTCATTTCATTTCATTTATTTAATTATTTACTTACCAGTCCTTACCTGAGAATGTTTTTATTGATTTTAGAGGGAGGGGACAGGAAAGAGAGAGAGACTCATTGATGTGAGAGAGAAACATCTGTCAGTTGCCTCCTGTATGTTCCCTGACCATGGCTTGTACCCACAGCTGTTTTGGTGTACAGCATGTTGCTCCAGCCAACAGAGCCACCCAGCTAGCGCTCATATTATATTAAAGAAGAGTAAGGATATTCCCAGAATAAGCCTTACTTGTTCATCATTTATTAATCTTTGGGTATTTTGTTGAATCTGATTTTCTGATATTTTGTTGAGGATTTTTGCATCTTTGTTCATGAGGAATAGTGCTCTTTAAGGTATTTTTCCTTGTCTTTGATTTTAGTACCATTATAATGCTAGCCACATAAAAATGATTTAGGAAGTAATCCCTCACGTTCTGTTTTCTGGAAGATACTGTGTTAAATTAGTATTAGTTCATCTTTCAGTGTTTGTAGGAATTCATTAGTGAAACTAACTATCTAGGCCTGGAGGATTTTAACTGACTTCTGTTTTTCTTCAATAGATAAAAGGTAATTCATGTTATTGCTTGGTTCTGGAGCTTGCAAGTCTGAAATCAAGGTATCAGCAAGGCTCTACTCCTTTCTAAAGGCTTCAGGGAAGAATCCTTCCTTGCTGCTTCTAGCTTCTGGGTGTTGTTAGCAATCCTTGTTGTTCCTTAGCTTACAGTGCGTGACTTCAATTTCTGCCTCTGTCTTCACTGGCTGTCTTTTGTGTGTATGTCTCTATGTCCCCCCACCCTATTTCTTATGAAGATACCAGTCATCAGCTTTGGGCCCTCTTAAATCTAGTATAACCTCCTCTTAGACTTGATATGGGCTCTTCAAAGACTATTTACAAATATGGTTATATTTGTAAATATATATAGTTACATCAGAGATACCAGTGCTTAGGTCTTGCGTATATTTTTATGCTATACGTAACTCAACTGACTACACCTACAATTTAGATTTTACTACAAGTGGAATGCGGAAGTCTAGTCACCATATAGTTCCATTTTCTCACCCTCCTCTATGTTGTGGTTGTCTACATGGTTTGAATACCCATTCAGAGAATGCTGTAAATTTTGTTTTAAATTATCACATACATTTAAAAGAATTTAAGTAGAAAAGTTTGTCACAGGGATTGGCAAACTAACTGCCGGCCAAATTTGGCTTGCCTCCTTCTTAGGTAAATAAAGTTTTATTGGAATACAGCCAACACATCACTTGTTAGTTTATATATTGCCTATGGGTTCTCTTGTGCTACAGTGCAGAATTGATTAGGACCAACAGAGACTATTTGGCCTGCAAAAACCAAAAATATTTACTATCTGTCTGGCCCTCTACAGAAAAATGTGGTCTATCACATGTATCTCCCTCTGTATTTGCCGTTTTTGTTGCTTTTTTGTTCTTTTGAAATTCTAAGTTTTCTACTGGCATTATTTCCCTTTGTCCAAAGCAGTTTCTTTTAGAAGCCTGCTCTTGATGAATTATTTTAGTTTTCTGTCATCTGAAGATGTGTTTTATTTCACCTTCATTTTTGAAGAATACTTTTGTTCCATCTAGAAATCTGAGTTGACTGTTCTTCTCGGTAGCATCTAGCCAAAGTAAGTAGTAGCAACTGCCTTCTTTAGGTGGTTCGCAGAGGCTCCCCATTTTTCACAGTCTCTGCTTTCTGTTTCCTTGACATTGATACCAACTGTTACTTGATAGCAACAGCTTACTGTTGTACTTGTGCTGTTGTACTTCTCATCTTAGATCAGGAGGGAAGTAAAATTTTCACTTTACTCATGTTTCTCTGTAAAGTGGTGAAACAGACAAAGTGGTGCATATTTTAGGGAAAATGAGAGACTATTTTAATAACATTGGAAATATTCAGATGTTTGGTGTGTTTCTATGGGTTCAGTATGCAAAGAAGGTCTCACCTATTTATTTTCTGGCTAATCTTTTTCAGCATTTGAATTGGAATGTCATGTTATAGAATTCATTTTTAAAAATGCTCGCCACCTCAACCCATCATTCATACTAGCTCTTCTTCCTGTATAATTTTTCTTTCCCTAATAACCTTTTGGCATCTATTTGCAGAGTTGTCTTTGCCCTGTCTTGCTTTCTTACAGCCAAATACCTCAAAGTTGCTTTAGCTTTGGATTATGAGCCAGAAAACTTGGAATCTGTTTTTTCTGGTTCTGTCACTAATTAGCTGTGTGAGTGACCTTGAACAAGGCACATGCTTCCATCAGACCACAATTTCTTTATCTCTAAAATGAGGAGTTTGAACTAAATATGATCTGAGGCTTTTTCCATTTCTTAAAGAACTGTGTTTTCTGTAATCCTCTGCAGATAACCTAACCCATGCTCTGATATTCTAATCTAGGTGTTCTTACCTCATTTTGGACCATGAACCCCTTTGGCTCTCTGGTGATGTGTGTGGATTCCTTCTCAAAATAGTATTTTAATTGTGTAAACTTAAATACTTAAATAAACCAATTACATTAGAATACAGTCTTTAGAATACCAAGCAAATAAATTCAGTAATGTACACATCAACAGAGTTAGGTGGTATATAGTAATTTTTAAACTAGTAATGAGTGTAAGTGAAATTTTGATATTTAGCAACTAAAGTGATAGGAAAAAAATCTGTGGATTCTAATGGTAACAAAATCACAAGTGCAGGTAATACCACTGTTACATCTTATTTACATTTTCGTTAAAGAAATACTAAATTTCAGTTAGAGGTTAGTAAAATAAAGATGTAGTTTTTTTCCAAGTTCATGCACTCTCTGCATTATTATCAGTAGACTGATGATTTGTAGAACCCAGGTTAAGAACTACTCTTATCAGCCTAACAAACAATACATTTAATTTAGTGTCTTCTGTGTATTAGGTAAACATAAATTATGTTTAACAGATATTAAATGCATTTTTAGTGAATTAATATTACTATTAAAGATGTGAATATCATTGCTATTTGTAACATTTTGCTTTAATTTAGTACTTTATAACTGGGGAATAATTGGGAATAATGGTTTCTGATTCCAGGATATATACAAATGGAGTTTTTATTTCAGAAATAAATTCTTCAGCTGTGTGTTTTTTATGGGCATTTTTCATTAACTCCTCTTTATTTACTGTCTGGTATATAGTAGAGCTCAGTAAGTATTTTAGGAGGAAATACTTACCTCCCCTTCTTCTTTCCCTCCCTTTCTCCCTCCCTGTCCCCCTCTCAGCCATTCTCCCTCTCCCTGTAAAATCAAACACATTCTCAGGTGAGGATTTTAAAAAATCCTAGAAAACATTTGTAAAAATTCTGTTATTTACACGCCTTTTAAGATCTTGTTCTACTTAAACCACATCAAAACTGGAACTCTTAAAAGATACATCACAGATGTGATTTATTGAAAAAGATCAAGTAAAAACCCAGTTAGGAATCCTAAACTCAGAAGAAAAGATCTGGTCCTGCATCAAAATATCAAGGGTGGAGGGTAATTGTACATTTAATTTTAAAAGTATGTATTTTGGGGGGAATATTTGCAGAAGCCATCTTTTAATGAAATTAACCTTCTAAAGTAAAATAAAAATCTTGATACTGGTCTTGTTCTTAGCAGACAAGATGCCTCTAGTGCAGTCCTTTTAAGGAAAATGATATTTTATAAACTTAAAGTTAGTAAAAGATTTAGTATATTTTATGTGGTTCATTTATTCAATAAACTGTATCTGTCTTGTGACACTTTTAGATACTGGAGTTAATAGTGGTAAGCAGAATAGATATGGTTCCTCCTTTTTTAGCTTACATTCTAAGGGGGAGGGGGAGACAGACAAATGAGGGCAAAAATCAAAGTGCGGTTTCAGGGAAGACCTCTGAAGACAGATAATTAAGCAGAGATTCTAATGTCAAGAACCTCCCTGGCTTTTGAGATATGGGGGAAGGTCACTGAAAAGGAGCAGCAACTGCAAACACTGTAAGTTGAGAACTGACTTGTGTTTGAGAATCACAAAGAAAGCCAGTGTGGCAGAGGAATGGTAAGATATGCGCTCACTACTTTTCTTACCCATCAACATAATCACGACTTTACCTGTGTCCTTAATACCATTTTCTATCTAATACTTCATTTTACTCATCAGCTTTGGTTAGTTAAATCCACCTCTGCCTAACATTGTTCCTGCGTCCCTAAAACTGCGTGTGGCTGGGGAGGAGCACAGTGATGAACATCAGTCTCAAGTGGGCCCTTAGTGCTACTTGTCAACTTTATTTCCTCTAATCTCTTCTGTCTCCCACTTTCTTAGACTACTTCACACCTTTCCTCCCTTCTCAAAACTCTAACACTTCTTTGTATTTCTTTACTCTCAGCCGATGACCCATTTCTTATTTTACTAAGAAAATGGAAAATAGGAACAACCAGATGAGAATTTACATACTTGTGAAAGATCTAGATATATCCACTTGCCTAAATCTATACTCATGTACCATCTTTTCTCCATTTCTATTGGTATGTCCTTTTGCCTAAGGTTATTCTCTTATAAATTTCACCCACATCTGCTCAGACTCACCATTCCAGTAATTCTCCATCTTGTCTCATCAGCTTTCTTCTTTATGCCATAAGTTTTCTGATCTTAAAAGGCTTCTCTAACCTCCACATTTTTCTTCAGTTATTTCCCATTTTCCTCTTCAGTTTTATGGCAAAACACCTTGAAAAAGCTATCTATATCTTGTCTCTATTTTTTTCTCTTCCTGTTCTTGTCAACCCAATCCAGTGAGTGCTTTTATTTGTACATTCCACCAAAATTACTCTTGTCAAGATTAACAAGTGATTTCAATGCTGTTAAATTCAAAGATTCTCATTTTTATCAACAGCATTTGAAACAAGTGATTACAGTCTTTTTGAACCACTTTTTCTAGTTAGCTTTCAAGATGTTTACCACATTCACTTTGGTTTTCACCTCCTTTGCTGGCTGCTCCTCTGTTTCCTTTTGCTTGTTGCATCTATCCTTACTCCTAGATGTCAAAATGCTTTGGTGCCTAGACCAAATTGGCTGTTACATGAATCTTGTAGGAAAGAATAGAGGAAAGGAGACCAATTAGGCAAGAAATAATTGGGTGATAGTGAACTTCTGAAGGAATTTTGAAGCCACCTTCTTAATTGTATAAAGGTAAGATACATTGAATTCATTTACTTTTGTGACTGAGATGGACACTAAAACCTCAGTCGACAGTGTAATCTGCCAACCTTAAAACAAAACAATTTATCTGTTGCCTTGTGGCACAGTGCATGTCTTTTTTCTGCATAGGTTCTAAAGTTGTGCCTTGAAAGGATATTGTGGTCACTCTACTTTCTGATCAGGGTAGACATTTAGTCTAGGTAATAATGTATTTCCAAACTTTGAATCTCTAGCTGATTAATATCTGTTACCTGTCTCACTGATTTTATTTTTTCAAAGCAGCATATTGTGACATTTAAGTAGAAGTACTATTTAACAGCTGGAATTTCTCAAAGTGATTTCATTTTTCAGGACAAAAGATTAGTTCAGAAAATCAGTTCATAACATTTGTGTAATTATAATTTACCTGTTAACAGAATTACTTGACATACTTCTGGAATTTGGGAAACTCTACGATTTTAAAGATAATAGCTAAGTACATTTATTTAGCTTTTATTAAGCGCCATTGAATTTGGCGCTTAATAAAACATCTGGTAGTCTGTTCTAATTAATAGCCAACCTAGAATATATTGTCCCGTTTATCAAGAACTAAAACCTGTTGAGCTAGTTCAGCTGTCTTAACCTGATTAAATTCACATTGAAGCTTAAAGTCGAGAGTGGTAATGACAGCCAAATTATAGATATTTTAGATAGCGTTCCTGAACTCCAAAATATTTGGGCAGTGTTATAAATAGTATTGAGTAACAAAGTAGGCGAAAAGAGAAAACATGGGAGGGGTTAGCTAAAATTGTTCACTTTTCCTAAGTGGATTGCCATGACACAGAATATTTAAAATTAAAATTATAATGTTTTCCATAAAATATAAAATGCAAATGACTTGCACTTAAAAATTTCATGTAAATCAGTCCCTTTAATTTACAGATTAGCAAACTGTAAATTAGCCAGAGAGGAGAAATTGATCAAGCTAATACTAGAATTCACATTTTCTGGTTCCTGTTCCATTCAAGGTACGCATTTTTGTATGATGATGTGACACTCAAAATTTAATAGGATTTGGAAAATAAAGTTAATAATTATCTCCTATCTCCAGTGAAGCATTTTCTAGAGATTTTACTCATAATCAGCTGATTTCTTGTTTTGAGAAATCTTTTTGAATGGAAAAAAATGAGGGTTCAGTTATCATTTTTTAGTCTAGATAATATGTGCTTAATTTTTATTAGACTGTGACTTAGGGAAACATCCCAGATCAATAAGGTTGCTTGTTTTTTTCTTACACTAAAATTTGGTTGTTTTCCCCTTACTGGCTTCTGGTTGGATTTTAAGCTGATAACATGACTAAATCTATTTTGAGGGCTTTTCAACATAGTAAAGGCGGTATATAAAATGTTTATTCTTTATTATTTATACTGCTGCATTCAGAAATTTATTCTAGAAGTTCCTCGAATTTAAGAGAAAGTATTGTATGTGAGTAGACACTATTGTTACATATGTTACATGCGTTGCACTTTCGAAATTTAGTTGCTATTAGCCTGTTAATACTCTTGAAGACAAACTTATTTAACTTGTTTCCAAATATTTAAAAAATTGGAGCTTTCATAAAATTCGCTTTGTTTGCAGTGTAAAAGCCTTTTAAATCCCCTTGTATCAAGCTTATCTTTCAAAATATAATTTCCACATAACCTGTTAACCACCTAGCATTTTATCAACTTCTAATTTATTTTCAGATGCCATACAACACATCAGTGAAATTATTTATTCTGTAACAGCCTGAATGATATATATATAGTCTGTATGTAAAGTACTTTGTAATTGAGAACAAACTGTTACCAGTAAAGATGACTCTAATTCAGTACTACATGCAGTCCTGCTCTGCATAACCATGGTTCAGTCAGCGATAGACCGCATATACGATTGGTGGCCCCATAAAATTAAAATGGAGCCGAAAAATCCCTGTTAGTAACATTGTAGCTGTCCTAATGTAGCCCAGTGAATTATTGATGTGTTTGTTGTGATGCTGGTATGAACACACCCACTGTGCTACCAGTAGTATAAAAGTACAGCACAATTATGTAAAGTACATACTACTTAATAAAAAAATGACTGTTACTGGTTTATGTATTTAGTATACTTTTTATTATTTTAGTGTACTTTTTCTACTTAATGAAAGATTGTTGCTGTAAAACAGTATGTTGTGTTATGCCAGCAACAGCCTCATATATCTCAAGTTTACTGAGTCTCTTTGATTGTGTCATTTTCTCCAGTGATTGATTTAATCTCATGTTTTGTACAGTAACATGCTGTACAGGTATGTAGCCTAGGAGGATTAGGCTATAGCATATATAACCAAGAGTGTAGTAGGCTATACCACCTCAGTTTGTGTAGGTGCAATCTATGGTGTTCCTGTAAAGATAATCACATAACAATTCATTTCTCAGAATGTATCCCATCATTAAGTGGTGCGTGACTAGTTCATTCTAGGCTTCCTCCTAGTTTATCTGTAACTTCCCTCTCAGACAGTGAGAAACCTGATTCGTACCAACCACCATCTAGTTTACTTATTGCTTATCTTCAATATACATGCATAGCAATTTCAGAATTATTAACCTATAGTCCTGTGAGGAATTACTTTACCAGCTAGAATACAGTGTTTATGTAGAGATCTTTTTATCCTCTTAATAGTCAAAACACCATTTTCCAGTTACTTAGATCAGCACTATTTCCTATACCCCCTTCAGTGTGGCTGTGCCATACATTTGTAATACATTCAGTCTTTTTTCAGGTTTGCATTTCCAATCTCCTGGTTGATTTTTAAAATTTGCATACATTTAAATTCATTCTCTATGTTAAGTTCTGTGGATTTTAACAGATCATAGCATCATATCCACCACTCCAGTACCACATGGAATAGTTCTGTCTCTGTAAGTTTTCCTGTGTATCCTCTGCAATTGCTCCCTGCACCCCTCTTCAATCCCCTGGCATCAACTGCTCTACAGGGTCTGGCACAAATAGCGTCCCTTTTTAATTATAAAATCTTTCATTATAAAATTATAGGCATGTAATTCTGTAATAGCAATATCACACTCAAGAACACCATATGATATTTTAGATAAAATGTTCAAATTAAAACTATAAATTATTACACCTATATTATTACCCTACCAACCACACTCAAGCATTTGTTACTTCTGCCGGACCCTGTATTTTCTGTTCCTGTAGTTTTGCCTCTCCAGAATATTACATGAATGGAAACAGTTAATATTGGGTTGGTCAAAAAGTCCGTATGGTTTTTTCCGTAATGTGAAAGACACATTTTTCATTTTCACCAGTAACTTTATTGATTTGGATATTTTGAGTACGCCAGCTATCTGCCATGTGGTATAACATTGGTTTTTCTCAATCAATGTCTTGATTTGGTTGCTATGGACTTTAGCTGGTCTACTGGACTGTGGAGCATTGTCCAGTGAGAAATGTCCAGCATGAAACTTCACAAACCACTTTTGACACGTTCGACCAGTCACAGCATCTTCTCTATACACTGCACAAATCTTACTGTGTGTGTATTTCAGTTGCATTTTTATCTCTCTTGAAATAATAAAGCATAATGTGCCGAAAATGTGTATTTTCTTCCATTTTCAATATTAAAATGGCTACACAAAAACCTACCAGTTTCAGTAAGTTTTTTAAAAATGCACGCTGATAAGACGGCTGTCACAACACTGTCTAACAAAATTGTTTCTAATGAAGTTAAAGACAACTTAATGCTACTAGAGCCATTTAATGGAAAACTCGACAAACTTTTTGACCACCCCAATACACAGCCTTTTTAGTCTGGATCCTTTCCTTTAGCAAAACGCATTTAATATTCATCCATGTTGTATGAATTAACAGCTTGTTCTTTTTGTTGTTGTTGAATAGAATTCTGTTGTATATATGTACTGTTTTTATCTGTTCAATTCTTGAAGGACATCTTCATTGGTATTATAAATATTTAGGTATAGTTTTTGGCATGAACGTAAGTTTTCAGTTCACTTTGTTAAATACCCAGAGGCACAATTGCTGGGTTGTATGGTAAGGGTATGTTTAACTTTACTAAAAACTGCCCAATTCCTCCAAAGTGGATGTATATACCTTCGCTTTTCAAAGATATTTTAGCTGGATTTAGGATCCTTGTTTAATAATTGTTGTTTTTCTCCCATGTAGTTTAAAAATGTTTACCTCCTCTTTTCTGATTTGTGTGGTTTCTGATGAGAATTCCTGTCATTCCTATCTGTTTCTTTGTGTGTCTTTTTCCCCCCTCTGGTTGTTTCAAGATTTCTCTATCATAGCTTTTTAGCATTTTGACTCTAAAATTATGAGGGGTTTTATTGTTCTCCTTTGAAGGTTACTGAAGTTCTTGAATCTGTGAGTTTATAGTTCTCAAATTTAGGAAAAATTTGGCAGTTGTTTTCTATCCTTAATGCTCTTGTACTCTTTGTGGGGACATTAGTTAATGCTTCATATTGCCCAACAGTTAGTTTACTGTCCCACTTGTTATTGTCTCAGTTCCTTTATTTTCTAGTCCCTTCTCATTGTGTTTAATTTTGGATTTTTTTAAAGATTTTATTTATTTTTAGATAGAGGGGAAGGTAGGAAGAAAGAGAGGAAGAGAAACATCAGCGTGGGTTGTCCCTCACGCAACCCCTGATGGGGACCTGGCCTGCAACCCAGGCATGTGCCCTGACTGGGAATCAAACCAGCGACCTTTTGGTTCGCAGGCCGGCTTGCAATCCCCTGAGCCACACCAGCCAGGGCTAATTTTGGATTTAAATTTTCTGTTGTTTTGACCTCAAGTTCATTAAACTTTTCTTTTGAAGCATCTGATCTGTCCTGCCCAATGCATGTTCAGTCGCAGATACTGAATTTTTATCTCTAGATCAATTTGAGCCTTTTAAAAATGTTTTAACTCAAATAATTATAAAGTCATAAGAAGGTACAAAAATAGTACAGATATCCCATATGCCTATCACCTATCTTCCTCTAATGATGTCATCTTATTTTACATAGTAACATATGTCATCAGCTATAGTACATTATTAAAACTGAAAATCAACACAATATCACTAATGAAACTGCAAATCTAATGTTATTTAATTCTTGAGTGTGGTATTATTTTAAGTATTGTTGGGCTTTGTTTTGAGGTACAGTCGCACTTAGAATTAGTTTGACCCTTTTGAGGCTTGGTTTTAAGCTTTGATAGTGCTGGTCCAGAATATCCTTTAATGTCAGACCCACTAGGTTTCATTGCTAAGTCATTAATTACCTTCTGAACTCTATTCAATAACCTTTGTGTTAAGAGGTCCTACCCTGATTGATGGAAACATAAACTCTGGGGAATGTTCTCACTACTACTGTTCGGAGACTTTTTCTCTAGATTCGTTAGTCTTTTCAAAATCATGCAAAGATCATTACTTAGCCAAAACCTTGAGGAGAATCTCTGTTGATCTGGAGCTCTTTGTGTCTGCAGCTTCCTTCTCTTTTGCTCTGCAAATTCTAGCTGCCTTGGTGTCTTCCCTAACTCTCAAGTGTTTCTTAATTCGGTGAGACCACTGGGCTCTGATTGGGTTCCACCTCTCCTTTCCCTCTGTTTCATTCAGCCTCATAACTCTGTAGGCAGTAGATCTTATTACTTCATTTATTCTCTTCTCTTGAGGATCTCTGTCCTGAGAATATGTCCGGTGTCTGAAAGTTATTGTGTATATATTTTGTCTAATTTCCTCGTTATTTAAGGTAAGAAGGTAAATATAGTCTTTGTTTTTCCATCTTGGAAAGCATTTTCGCCTTATAGAAAATATCATTTTGGTTTTCTAAATATTTGTCTTTGCTGGCGTTTTGAATGTTTATAGGACTTGTGGAAAAACAGCTATATAAACTTTAATAAATTTAGTTAGCTGGAGTGCACGTTCTCTCGTATGCTTGCTCGTTTTTACATACTCTGCCTCATGTACATACACCTTCTTTCATCTATTTTGCATCCTTTCATTCCAAATAGGACAAGTATCAACATAGTCTGTTATTGAACATTTTTACTTATTGCAAGATAGTGGTGACAAATGTTAGCATACATGTTAACCTGGAAGAAAATAGAGAACTTTTATTTCTTTTTCTTTGTTTACTAAAAGGAGATAATGATTTTTAGTTATTTTTCAATATAGAATATTAATTTCCATATTGGTTAAAGCATATAGTTGATACCAATTGAAATCCTAAACCATGAAATATTTGAAGTTATCTGAGAGGGAAACAAAGGAGATAAACGAAAACAAGATTTACCTTTGTATGAAAATTCATAGTATTCCAAAGTTAATATTTTTCTTTTACCTGATAAATTTACAGAATAAATATTAACTTTTATTTTTAATTAATGTAATTAGCATATAAAAAGTCCTAATTATCATTTTTATATGGTTACATTATACTGTTGAAAAATTGTTTTGCCTGATTTTAGATTTGCATTTTACATTTTGATGAAACTAGTATAATTTGAAAATAAATGCATGGATTTAATTTAAACTTAAGAAGGAACACATTGTATTCTATAAGAAAACAGAAATTTTAGACTATTATACATTAAATTCAGAGTTGCCATGAATACATTAATAGTAAGGCAAATACTGTTTTAAAGTATATTAATATTATAAAAAACAAACACATTAAAACAGGGTTAATGTTTCAGGGGTGCATAATAAAATAGTTATTTTTCATTTTGTGACATAAAAATGTAAATTGGAGCTGAATGTGTGTCACTTAACTATTCTTGGACATCCAATTTACTTGATATAATTTTCTTTATGAATAACCTAATTCCTTGCTAGATGGTAAGGATTACATTTGTATCAGTAAATATACTTATGGCTTAAAAAACCTTCGTCCTTTGTTACTTTTGAAAGAGGCATATTTATTCCAGCAGTACATAAAATTTGGGAATGAACAGTTACATCTTGTCATAGAGTCAGGCATCGTAAAATATGTCACAAAACATATACAATGTAAGATGGTCAAAATTATGTAAAAGTATAGCATTCAGTAACTCTCTAATCAAACATAAAACAAAAGAAAATGTAGATTTTCATTATGTAGATTCTTTTTAAAACTTTAATGTTCATTCTTAGTGATTTGTTTTCCTTAAAAACATTTCTGCCCTTACTAGATTTTGCTTTTTAGAGATAATCCATATGGATGTGTATGTGTGTTTGCGGGTCTTAATTAAATTCATTCATACTTTTTACGAATTCAAATGGGATAGTTTCATTATTCTTTCCCAAAGTATGATTCTTATGATATTAAATAATTGCTCCCAATTTGAATGTATAAGTGGTTAGCATCTATTATTAGATCAATGATACACTTACTACTTCCCTGCGGTAAATGTTTTACTAAAACTTCAGTGAGAGATATTTGTCTTTAAAATGTGTACTTGCAAATTCTTTGTATATACCGTTTTTGAATTTTTGATCTCTCATTTTCAGTTTACATTTTTTTAGTAAGCGTGTCTAGTGACTATCACCTCTGCTTCACTGACTATTTTGTACCTGCTGTGCAAAGGGCCTAGTTGTTTTGGACTTACTTTATTTCTGTTCAGATTAAGATATGAACCCGATTATTTTTCTGCCTTAGTATAATAAAACAAATTCTACTAAAGTATGCTTGAAATTGAAAGACCGAAGGACCAGGGCTTCAGAAAGTTGACATTTGTTGCTACTCTTCATTGAAATACATTTTAATAGAGTATTGAGTAGGTTTCATTTATTAATCATCATAAGAACATATGATATATTTCATCTAATTGCATAGGAGTAAACATCATAAACTGAATGAATGCTACGTAAGGAAGCATTTGGAGGAGAGGGATTTTAAATTAAATGACTAAAATGTGAATTAATTGGATATTTATGAGATTAACAAGAATACTTATTTTTTAAAAATGTGTCAGCCGAGGCCTGAACATTTTTGTCAAATCCATTTTTATTTAAGTTTCTTCCTTGTATATGAGGTCCGGCAGACAGTTTTAGCTATAAAGAGTAGAAGTGGAAGGGAAGAGTTTTTCATATTTAATAATATCTATCTCAGATAATGTCTGCCAGTCTAGCCCTTCCCAGATGATTAAGGGGAAGATCAGGTAGATTATAAAAGAAGTACTCTGTTTTTGTTTCGTTTTTGATGTATCATATTGGATATTTTTGCTACTGTTTATATATTTACATGCTAGTAATTTTGATGGCTTTTGGATAATTCCACTCTAGAGGGAGAACTGGTGGGCGGTCCTTCCTGTGACACGACCCTTGAGTGACAGTTCTGTTTGATTGCCTCCAGTACTGTGAGGAAAGGACACGACTCTATGGTGAGGACTGATGGACATACATTATCTGAGAAAAGAAACTACCAGGTAAGATCTTTCTGTTTGTTTTTCTTTATTGGTCATACAGCTGCATTGAACTGTTTAATATTTTATATTTAACTGGACCAGCAGGTCTAATATACCTCAACTTGAAAAATTTGGGTTATAATTTAAAATACGTGTATAAAAGGGTTTTACAGTTGAAATACTTGGGAACATTTTTCAAAACAAAGCACGCACACAATAAATGTATATTCTTTTAATGTCAGAACATAAATTTTCTGGTGTGTATATTATCAAAACTTAGATTATATGATAGATTATCTGATACATAATTTATAATTTCATGGCTAGATTCAGAACTAGTGTTCCATAAAACAAATTGTTGATTGCTTTTATACGTGTTCTTGCCAGAAGACTAAACTGAAGTCTTATGCTATATTTAAGGTAATGGAGAATCACAGAAATGTAGACAAAATTGGTTAGAATATAGAAGAAATAGAAATGAAAATTTCTGGATGCTCAGAGACCCCAATTCTATTGAATTTGCCATTCTCTTGTTGTCCTTACAATGCCAGGGTCTTATTTCTCGTTTATTGAATTAGTTAATATCCATCTCCTATGTAGTGTATAAGGATACTAAAAGGATGATTGAAGTGTGATATTACTGTTTTCTTTTAAAAGAAGGTGAATTTTATGCCCTGGCTGGTATAGCTCTGGATTGAGCATTGGCCTGCGAACCAGAGGGTTGCTGGTTCTATTCCCCAGTCAGGGCACATGCCTGGGTTGCGGGCCAGGTCCCCAGTAAGGGGTGTGTGCGCAAGAGGCAACCACACATTGATGTTTCTCCCTCTCTTTCTCCCTTCCTTCCCCTCTGTATAAAAATAAAATAAATATTTTTTTTTAAGTGAATTTTAAAGGTAGTGCTATTAAATAGTGATTAAAAGAAAACATTTGAATTTAATTTTTTCAAAGAAAATCTGCCTTATTCATTCAGTAATAATTCATTATCAAGTTATATAATGATTCACAATATGGAATAGTTCAAAGTTCAAGTAGGAATAAGCTTTAGGCTTCCTGCACAGATACATATCCAACCTATCTGTGTTCCTTTCATTCGCCAATTTCATTTCCTCTAGGCTGTGACAGCAACTAGTATGATAGCTAACAGCATTATTTAATATGCTAATCACTTATTTTAGCCCAGTTAATTTTTTCTTTCCTCATATTGGAAAAATGAACAGTGGAGAAAATTTGTATGTGGTTATTCATGTACAGTTAGCAGAGAGTCTTTAATTATAAGACTTACTTGTTTGGGTACTGTTCCTAATTTTTTTTAAAAAGGGGGGATCATATTTATCTAGAGTTTCACCTAACTTGATATCTAAAGTTCCTTGCCATGTCTTTATGATTTTAATAAGCTCAGAATAAGCCGTGGCTGTCAGTTTTCCTTTTAACCTTTTATGTTCTGAGTTGTTTTCATAGACTTGACCATCATGGCCTTTGTTAGTTAATTTATATTAGGTTGGTAAAAAAGTTCGTATTTTTTAAAGTAAAAGGCACATTTTTCATTTTCACCAGTAATTTTATTCATTTGGGTATTTTGAGTATGTCAGCTATCTCCCATGTGGTATTATGTTGATTGTTCTCAGTTAATGTCTTGATTTGATTGCTATCAACTTCAGCTGGTGTGCCAGACCATGGCACATTGTCCAGTGAGAAATGTGCAGTATGAAACTTCACAAACCATTTTTGACACATTCAGTCAGTCACAGCACCTTCTCCATACACTGCACAAATCTTTTCGTGTGTGTTTCTGTTGCGTTTTTACCTTTCTTAAAATCATAAAGCATAATGTGCCGAAAATGTGTATTTTCTTCCATCTTCAATATTTAAATGGCTACACAAAAATTCACCAATTTTAATACTTTTAAAAAATGCACGCTGATATGACAGCTTTCATAATACAATCTAACAAAATTGTTTTGAATGAAGTTGAAGACAACTAAGTGCTACTAGAGCCACCTTGTGGGAAAAACCAAATGAACTTTTAGACCAACCCAGTGTTTGCTGTGTAGTTCCTGCTGTTGCACACCCACTTCCAACTACCTTGACTCATAGGATTTTAATTGTTCACAGCACTTCGGCCATTGAATCTTTTGATAGGTTCTGGTAAATTATTTTAAGAATATTCTGTTTCTAGGTTATGTGGCTTTTGTTGCTCATAACCCAGCTTGAAAAGAATTTTGTATCATTACACAGTATGGTTAATTTGCTTCATGGAATAGTATTAATACAGACTTCCAAAATTTGCACATAAGGGAGTAAAATGAGGTTATATTGTACACATGAAGAGATTCCCTAATTTCTGCTCATTCTACTCTAAAAATAGTTTATTGTTCCTGTCGCATTATTTACAAATAATCCAGGTTTTTGAGATTACTTGAAAAGTGTGTTCTTCATTAGGGTTTTCCTGGCTGAAAAAAAATTTCCTTTTCTCTTTTATTGTTACTTAGCGACACTTATGGCATGCTGAAATATATCCTTGGAAACAGTGGTTTAAATCTACATTGTAAAAATTATTTTATTTTTGAAGCGTCTTCTAAAAAGCACATGTATAGAAATATAATCTCCTGACTGACATTATATGACTGTAAGAGTATATGGGACATTCAAAAAAATATTGAATAAATCACTTATATTTGTATTGCTGTTACTAAGAGTTTGTATATGCTGAGGTGAATTGATTTGGAGTTTTAAAAATTCCATCGTGGAGCAATTTTATTTGCTGTTTGTCATGGAAAAAGTATTTCTTTGTTTTTTGTGGATACTCAATTTATCTTTGAGGACCTGTTTTTGGAAAGCACTTGATTTCTTATAGTGATATTTAAGCATCCTGATGATAACAGGCTAATATTTCTGAGTTAAATAAGAATAATATTTAATTCTCAATTAAATATTCAGTCTTCAATTCTCATTTCATTATAGACCTGATTAAAGCCTTAGGAATTCAGTTTAGGAAGGTGCGTTGCCTCAGTTTTGTGCTAGGAGCTAGTGACTTTCAGATAGATATTGGGTGAAGTATTGATTTTAATACTGGTATATACTTTGTGTATTTCACTTCTTAGTATAAATTTAAGCCCAGTTGAGTTTTTGGAGCTTTAACGGAATTGTTAACTTTCTTTTTGCATAGACAGGCATAAGTTACGGTAAGATAATTTAATTATTTAAATGGTTTGTAGTTCATTCTTTTTGGGGAAGGATTGTCAGGATTTTTTCAAGGAAATGTAACACCAGTTTTTTCCCCAAATTTTCTTATTTTCCTCTAATTTACGCTAATTTACTTCAGCTATGAACATGCACAAATCTAACCATACTTATTACCAATTGAATTCATCAGTAGCTTTCTCTTAAATCATATAGCCAAGCTTCTAAACACTATACATTTCCACATTCTGTCCCCTTCATGTTTTTACCTTTCCATTGTCTCCACTGACTCCCTGTACTGAGTTTATTCATTTAGTAATAACAAAACTGCTTTTAATTTTCCTACCATGCACTTTTATATTTAAGCCTTTCCTTGTTTTGTTTCCTTTTTATATAATACCTCACCTTTATTCACTTGATTTAAGAATTAGGTGTCCATACTTACAGAAGCCATTCTTTGATAGGCTCAGTGCTCCATTATATTGCTCTCATAGCCTTTGTGCATACTTCTAGTTAGGGTTTTCTATAATATATGACTTGTATTGTAGTTACCTGTTTATTTGTCCTTTTCTTCCTGTAGACCAGCGTTGTCCAGTGCTGTTGCAGACACTGGCAATAAGTGTCTATTTAAATTTAAATGTTTAAATTAAATAAAATAAAAATTTATTGATACATTACCCATATTTCAAATGCTCAGTAGCAACATTCTGTTAATGGCTACCATATCAAACAGTGCAGATGTAGCATTTTTCATCTTTATAGAAAATTGTATTATTGTACAGCGCTTATTGCATGGCATAAGTTCCTTGAAAGAAAGGAATCATGTCTGTTTATTTTTGGCACTGCTAGTACCTAGCATGGCTTTGGATATATAATAGCTGTTCAGTGCAGTTTTAATAAAATTAAATAAAACAATGAAAGGATTGAAAGGAAGAAATTGGAAAGTGTGCTGGGCAACATACTACTGATATTTACAAGATTTTTAGATGTTACTCTGAATGGAACTTTTTAATGTGAGATCATTGATCACATATATTGGATGTTTCAGTATGTTTTTCGTAAAGTGGATCTAATGCATCCCAGTTCATACATTTCTAAAGAATGCCATATAATCTAAATACTGCATTGACTTTGTAGAATATAGTGTCAGAGAATTATGGCAGTGATTGTGTTGCCATTTCCTCTTCCCTTCCCCTGCCATTAAATATGTTATTTTCTCTTTATTAGTTTTTTTCAAGCACAGAAGTAAAAGATGCTAATTGCAAAAACTTTGAAGAAAAATGTGGAAATACAAAGTAGAACTTGAAAGTTTACCTTCTCAACTTTAGTCTTATTTAGTGTGTATCTTTTCAGATCTTTTTGAGTAATTAAATAGGTGCAAATGTGCAAATATGATTTGTTGTGTTTGTTTTTGACAAATGTGCGTTTTTTCTGCAGCTTGCATATTGTGTTTAATGGAGATGTTTTCATGACCCATCTTTCCCTGACTACTTCCCAAGGAGTAATCACTAGTTTGAATTTTGTGTTTTATTCTTTTTATTGTTTTATTATTAGATGTGTATATACAGGTGCATCTTTCTTTATGTATTGTGTGGAATTTTTTGGAAAGTGGTACTCCATTTTCAGTTATTTCGAATGGAAAAAATAATGAATTTCTAGCCCCCTAAAAATTGTAAGCAATTTCCCAGATACTGCTAAAATACTCAGTACCTATTGACAATTCACCAAAGATTTCTGCCTAATATAAAGCATTTAAAACATATTATCTAACTATTTAAGACATACAAATGAATCACTATATTTCCATTCAACATGCAAGAGTGTTACACATTACACAGTACTGTATACAAATTACTTTTTTTTCTTTCGTATTGCAATAAAAATGTAAATAAGCAGTGATGTACTTTGTTTTATTCTTAGTTACACATTATTGAAATTTTTTATCTTCTCTCAGAAAGCATCTAACAGTTGGTGGTATCTTACGATCAGAGTTGTAGCTTAGTAGCTTATAACCTGATGATGCCTTCAGGTATGAGTAAAACAGCACTGGCATTAAAGCTGGTGTCTTAGAATCTGTGACACTTTAAAGTATGTTACATATAATGAGTATAAAGAATACTTAAAATGAACAAGAATTTTTTAAAAAATGAACACTTAACAATTGAAGAGTTGTCAGAATAGATCTATTGCCTACAGCAGAAATGTGGCTTTAGTCATTGTTACTGTTTGGTGTTGGGTTAAATGAACAAGAGTGAGCTGAGGAAGGAATTAATTCAAAAATAAATGCTGGAAACTAATGAACTGTTTCACAGTTTACTCTTTGCTCTTGAAACTCTTGGAAACAAATGGTTGTGACCTATTGTCTGTAGCCAGAGATGAAGCTAGAGATAGAAAAAACTCCAAATGTATGAATAAATTCTCTTCACTTGCAGTTACACAACCCTTGCTAAAATGAGGTTGCTCTTATAATTACACTTTTGATGTGATTGTTGTGCACATTATCAGCAATAGAAGTCATTTTGACTCCATGACCTAAAATTTTTAAAATACAAATTTTGACATTTTGTCATTCATGGCTCCTCTTTCTCTTTTCCCTCCGACCAACCAAGAATATCAAATTAAATGAATTCCAAAGTTCCTCATTGGTTGGCTCATCATTACACAGTGCTACCAGTATTAACCTTTCTTTGAATGTATTGATATGCTCTGATAACCTTTTTTCCTCATCCTTTGAATTTATCAAATGAAGTGATACTTGTTTCCCGAAAAGTAAGTTTCACCAAGATATGGTTTGTGGCACCGTCAGTGTCTGAGTAGTTTTTTTTCACAGTGCCTCTATGCCAAAAGAAATACTAACAACTCTGTTAAATTATTAGATCCAAGTTACTTACAGTAGCAGTTCACATGCTGTGTTTTCCCAAGAAGATTTAAAATATCTGACTGCACCCCTGTGTGTTCTGTGGTGCTCTTTTGGGACCTGAGGCCTTAGACTGTTACACATGAAATACTGTGTTCTCTTTCAGAAAAATATTTTACATTTAAGCAGTGTGCTTCAGTCATGAATATGGAATGTATTCATCATTAAATAGAAAGGTAAAACATTAGTGCAAATATTTCTACGAATCAGAAAATACAGGAGTAAACAAAGTTATCTTTTAAAATATAATGTAAGACCTTGCTTAGATTCTGGGATGATTACGCCTATGGTGGCTGCTCAGGGTTGGTTATTTATTTATTTAGCTTTAAAAAAAAAAACTTTCTGAATTTCTACATAAAAATAGAACAACTAGATAGCAAAACATTTGTAACAAAACTTGGTGATGAAGTGTCCCCATGAATCTCAAATATAAGCAGGTGAGAACTAATAAAAAGACCTGCATTTATTAGTTTTTGTGCATAAAAAAGCATAGGGATGCTTTGGGAGCTCTGGACCTGCAACTAGAAGCACCTCAAAGTTGTGAACAACCAGTTTGAAAGTTGTAGATGTGACTAGCCAGTTCGAAGTTTGTAAAGGAGTTGCCCACTTTGTTAATTAGATCAATATAATGGTCCCATGGTGAGGCCTAAAGTGACTTAAGAAGCCTAGCCCTGTGAACTCCCAAGACTGACCAACCGGTGCTCCTTCCAGGGCCCTGCTAGGAAGTTTCTGAGAGTAGAATAAAAAATGAGCAGAGGAGAACAGAGACAGAGGAAAGAGAAGGTCAAGATAAAAATGAGAGTGGGGAACAGAGCTGGAAAGTCTCAGAAAACAAGCCATTGTACTTAAAAACACTACATGAAGACAACAGAGAAGGGAGTTCTGTGAAGTTAGGAAAGTTTTCTGAACCAAATCATATTCTCAGAATTTAGGAAAATTAAAAGTACGGAAGATCTTCCAGGAATATGTTTAGGAGTGTTTGTATTAATTTGGAGTAGATCTGACATTTCATGTCAATTTTTAACTTTTAAAACATTTATTGAGGGTTGTGTTTAGGACCAAATTTCCCTATTAAAATTAAGTAAATCAGGATTTTTTTCTGTGTCTTTTAAAAGATTTTTTATTTTGTCTTTCATTTTTAATTCATTTGAAATTGATTTTTGTATTGGTATAAATTTGACATCCAATTTCCTTTTCTCAGTATTTAGATAATCAGTTATATTAGCATTACATATTGATTTGTTCTGCCTTACTCAACTAATCAGCAGTGCTAGCTCTCTTGTAAATCAGGGTTCTTTATATTTGTGGGTCTGTTTCTTATATCCCTATTCTGTTACATCGATGTGTTTGTCTATGCCTGTTTCAATATCATATTCTCTTAACAGCTGTAGCTTTGCATTACATTTTCGTGTCTGTCTGTTCGTCCACATTGGTCTTCATGAGTATCTTGACTTTCTTGGCCTTTTATTCAATGCCATATTTTTTTTTTTAAAACAATGGACACACAAATCTTTAGTCAGGTTTATGCATAAGCACTTTTCTGCTTTTCTATTGTTGTTTGGGAGAAGTAAATGGTATTTTTAAAATTATATTCTGTAGGTGTTACAGTTATAGTGAAATTGACTTTATGGATTTATACTGTGTCTTTGATGTTGCCTTTACTGTTAAAATTTATCTGTAGGTTTTTTGGAAATTACAGTTTACTATTTCTTTTATAATTTTTATTTAAATAGCACTTAAAAAAAATCCTCACCCAAGGATATGTTTTATTGATTTGAGAGACAGACAGACACACATGTGATAGAGAAACATCAGTTGGTTGCCTCCTTTTACCTCCATGACTGGGGGTATCGAACCCACAATCTTAAGTATGTGCCCTGACCATGAACATTTTGGTGCACCAGATGATGTTCCAACCAGCTGAGCTGCCTGGCAGGGCCCTTTATAATTTTTATAACTTAATTTTTTTTCTAAACTCACTAATGAGTTTCCTTGTTAGTAACTCAGTAATGTTGATACAGTGCTGAATAGAAGTGATAGGTATATCCTTATCTTGTTACTTGTCGTACAAGCTTTAAGTTGTCACACCAGTAAATATGATGTTCGATATAGGAATTTTTTTTTTGGTAGATAATACTTTATGGAGATAAAGAAGTTATTTACAGTGCTGCCATCTTACATATTTTTTCTCTGCAGCACCTTTTTCATTCTTAAGTTTGTTTATTATGTACCTTTTCCTGTTGCTTGTCAGTTTTGCTAAAGATTTGTCGGTTTTATTAGGAATCAACTTTTAACTTCTTTTAGTTATATTCTTTATTTTCTTTTACTTCTTAGATTTTTTTTAAACTATTCTTTACTCTCAAGCATTTTTAATATTCCAAGCTTAGTTTTGTCTAGTTATTTTTCTGTTGCTATTTTCTTATACAATTCCACTGTAGCTAGAGAATATGGTTAGTAAACCAATTGTTTAGGTACTTGAACAAAATACATATGTCTTCTGTACCCCTATATTTATCATTATTATTATTCAGATATTACCATCCATTCATTTGTATCTGGAATCCTATATATCCTCTTTTATTTCTTTAATAGTTTTATAAATTCTTATGTTCAGTGTGTAATTGGACATAAATCCAGCAGTTGGAAGTTGGCACAGTTCATTCTTCTTTTGTTTTTTGGCTGGCTTCACTTATGTTACCTTGTTTCCTGGTGTTTGTGTTATCATTTCATGTTTCTTAGAACTTTGTGGGAACTTTTTGAGGACTAGGTGGAAGAACATTTTCCCAAGGAAATTTGTGTTTGCTTTTGCCAGTGTCTGAGACACTACTAATCCCAGACCAATTAAAAAAAAAAATGTTGACTTACGATACAGTTAACACAGGTAATGTGAATTAGAGCTACTTATGACTATAGATTGTCAGAAGACAGTTTATTCGTTTCCTTTTGTCTAGAATTAATATCCAGATCATCCAGAATTTTGGTGTCTCTTCTACTAAGGCGTTATTACAATTATGATGTATCCTTTTGAGGTCCCTGCTTTATGTGAAGGTCTTTTACTAGCTTTTACCATGGACAAATTTCCCCTCTGGGGATATAAGCTTGTGGCTTCTCTGAATTTCAGATTTTACTTTGTTTTTTGGGTGTTGAAGTTTTTTCCTTCCCTACCTTCTTCACTGCTTTCCAAACGCAGCAATTTATTTAAAAATAAAAAGGTGATCTCTGTGTTAGGTTTTCTTGATATTTTGTTCACACTGTATCCCATCTGGGAATAAGTCTGGTATGTGCTTGGTAAATATTTGTTGATTGGCTGAATCAGTATTTCATGGAGCATTTTTAGTTGGTTTTGAGTAGAGCATTTTGTTTTTGTAATAGTCTTCTGTACTACCGGAAACATGTATCTTAATCATAGGCCTCTGTTATAGATTTCTAATTTTTCATTGTAATTGGCGGGGGGGTGGGTATTATTTCTGCTTTTTATTGTCATCCAAAATTAAAAATGTTTCGTGGTTCTTTTTCTTTCCATTCTTTCCTCTGTCCATCCCTTTTCTTCCCTCTTTTTTCTTTCCTTCCCCCTTACTTGCCTTCTTCCTTCTTTTACTCCCCTTCTTGTTCCCTCCCTTCCCTTCTTTTCTTATAGTACAGTATCATTTTCCATCTCCCTGAAGAACTTAAAAACTTTTGTGTGTGTGTGTGACATGGACAAAATTTTTTAAAGCCAATTTTTATTTGAGGAATTTGACATGCGATTCCTTCCATTGCCCATCACCTTAGTTCCTCCAAAGTTTGAATCATAATCTTCAACGTAGCCCTTTTAAAAAGAACTTTTGGTTAACTCACAGTTGTCATGTCAGTCCACAATCGTTATATTTGAACTTTCTTGATCTCCACTTGAATATGGACACTGATGACACACTTTAAAAATTTTCCACCTATGATCTTTGATACCCAATTTCTATACACAGTTTATTTTAGGGCCACTTTTAGGATCAGAGTAGATGGATCTGTCTGGTTCTCAAATTCGGACAACCTCTAAACATGATTAAACATTCACCCAGAAATAAGCACCCTAGTATAGTACAGATCTTTGGGATATAGCAATATCTAACATTAAAAATTTTGACCATTAGATCTTTACTACTTTTTAGCATGTCTGTCTTATAGTTCTTTCCCAGAGATCTAACAAATAGTTCTCTGAGTAAAGCAAACTACATACTTACTCTGTATGTCATTTTCAGTGATGTGGGTCTACCAAAAAAGCCCCATCAGAATAGAACTAAAATAAAAATAAAAAGTCTGTAATGCATTTTTGATGGTGATAAATTCTTTGAGTCCCATATGCCTGAAATCTTTCATTTTTGACTTAGATCTGTCTTCTGACTCTGATTATTTCTGACAAAAATCTACTGTCATTCTTATCTTTAGTTCTCTTTACATAATATACTTTTTCTTTCTGGCCACTATTAAGATAATTTTTTGTCCTTGTTTTACATATTTTGGTTTTGATGTATCTTGGTATAATTTTCTTCATGACTCTTGCACTTGAGATTCTTGAGCCTCTTAAATACATGTTTATAGTTTTTATCAAATTGGAAAATTTTAATCAGTTATTTCTTTAAATATTTGTTTTGTCCCTACTCTGCTTTGGAGTCTCTAGTTACACCTAGATTAGGTCACCTGAAGTCATCCCACAGCTTACTGATACTGTGTTCCTTTTTTTTTTTTTTTAATTTCTTTTTTCTCTCAGTGTTTTATTTAGTTTTCAAGTTCACTAATCTTCACGATGCCAATTTTTCTACCTGTTACAATCAAGATGTGGTTATGTTAACTGTTTTTAAGCCATTGTCTATTAATGCTGTCATCTTGTGTAATTTCTGGATCTGTTTCTATTGATTGTTGGTTTTTTACCCTCCATATTTTGTGTTCTCTTTTACTTCTTTGCATGCCTGGTTACTTTTACTTGGATGCCAATCTTTGAATATTTTACCTGTTCAGTGGTATGTATTCTTTGTATTTCCTTGAATATTCTTGACTGTTCTTGGGGATGCAGTTAAATTACTTAGAAATGCTTGACACCTAACTTTTAATTTATTTTTTAATTCTATTTTATTGATTATTCTATGACAGTTCTGATTTTTCCCCCTTTGTCTCCCTTCCACAGAGCACCCCCATTCCCTCAAGCAATCCCCACACCATTGTTCATGTCCATGAGTCATGAATACGTTTTTGGCTACTCCATTTCTTACACTGTACTTTACATTCCCATGGCTATTCTGTAACTACCTGTTTGTATTTCTTAATCCCTTCATTTCTTCACCCATTCCCCTACACCCTGCTCCCATCTGACAGCCATCAAAACACTCTCTTCCATGATTCTGTGACTGTTCTTCTTGTTTGTTTAGTTGTTTTTTAGATTCAATTATTGATAGATATGTATTTTTTGCCATTTTATTGTTCATAGTTTTGATCTTCTTTTTCTTAAATAAGTCCCCTTAACAATTCATATAATGATGGTTTGGTGATGATGAACTCCTTTAGTTTTTTCTTGTGTGTGAAGCTCTTTATCGGCCCTCTAATTCTAAATATCTTTACTGGGTAGAGCAATCTTGGCTGTAGGTCCCTGCTTTTCATGACTTTGAATATTCCTTGCCCCAATCTATTCTAGCCTGCAAAGTTCCTTTTAAGAAATCAGCTGACAGTCTTATGGAAACGCCCCTGTAGGTAACTAATTGCTTTTCTCTTGCTGCTTTTAAGAGTCTACCTTTATCTTTAACTTTTGGGAGCATTTTAATTATGATGTGCCTTGGAATGGGCCTGTTTCTGTCCATCTTGTTTGAGACTCTGTGCTTCCTGGACTTGCATGTCTGTTTCCTTCACCAAATTAGGGAAATTTTCTTTCATTATTTTTAAAATAGACTTCCAGTTTCTTCCTCTTTCCCTTCTCCTTCTGGCAACTCTGTGATGTGAATGTTGGACCTCTTGAAGTTGTCCCAGAGGCTGCTTATACTATCCTCATATTTTTGGATTCTTTTTTCTTCTTCTTCTGGTTTTTTTGCTTCCTTACGTTCCAAATCATTGATTTGATTCTTGGCTTTATCCATTTTCCTGTTTTTTTCCGTGTAAATTGTTATTTATTTCAGTTACTATATCCTTTGTTTCTGACTGGGCCTTTTTTATGCTGTTGAGGTTCTCACTAAGTTCCTTGAGCATCCTTATAACCTGCAACTGATAGATTGCTTATCTCCATTTTGTTTAGCTCTTTTTCTGGAGCTTTGGTCTGTTCTTTCATTTGGGCCATGTTTCTTTTTGGCAACCTCCCTGTGTTTGTTTCTGTGTATTAGGTAGAGCTGCTTTGACTCCGTGTCTTCTTGGTAGTGTGGACTAATGTAATGGGTATCCTATAGGGTCCAGTGGAACAGCCTCCCCTATCACCCAAGCTAGGTACTCGAGGTGCAGGCACCCTTCATGTGGGCTGAGTACACCCTCCTCTTTAATAGAGCCTTGGTTGGTGTTGGCAGATACCATATTTTGCCACATACAATGTGTGCCTGTGTATAATGCACATCCACAGTTTGTGCACATTATACACAGGATTATTACACCCATGGTATGTAATCATTTTACATGGCAAAATACAGTAATGGGAGGGATTTACCTAGACCAGTCAGCTGCAAATACTGGCTGTGACCACTTACCACCAACCTCCACCCTCCGTGGAGGATCAACTGTGCAGGGGAAGGGTGGTAGTGCTCCTGTGTGGTCTGTGTAGCTGCCCCTTGGGTGCAGTGGCCTAGGGGTTTCCCAGATGGGCAGACCAAGGTCATCCCCCACCTGTGTTTTGCTGGGGTCACCCTGCCTGACCTATAAAGCAATCTGAGATGGCTGATACTTGTTCTGGGCTTGGAGATTCCCAGGGAAAGCCAGGCTGTGAATCTAGGCTGGCTGCTCCTAGTGCCAGGCCTGAGGGCTCACTGAGGCCGGCTGTTGCTTGTTTGATAGGATTCAGGAAGTTGCGAAGCATGAACCAAGACCAACCATTCGTTTGGAAAAGCAGCTTGGGTGGACCTGAAAGTTGGGTGGGGCGGAGTCTCTGGGTGTCTCCAAGGCGGGTCAGTGTTAGCCAGGTTGATGGAGTCTCAGATATGGCACCAGCTTACAAGCTCTGTGGCTCTAAGAGAAAAGGGCTTAGAAAAGGGACAATGACCTCTGCTGGCCTCGATGCCAGACACTTCAGTTTGTCCCTGTGTGCCACTACTGCCTTTCAAGCTGCTACCCTGGTGCTGGAGATCAGAGTGAGCGAGCCTGAGTAGGTGAGTCTGTGGTGCGTTCTTCAAGAGGAACTGTTTGGGGCTCCAGAAGTTTCTTCTACCAACTCAATTCTGCTGGTTTTTGCAGCCTGAAGTTGTGGGGACTTAGCTTCCTGTCACTGGAAACCTGGACTGGGGAGCCTAGTGTGGGGCTGGCACTCCTCCCTCCCGAGATTCCCTCCTGAGTTTTTATCCACTGCACATGGGTAAGGGACTGGACCTTTTTGTGTCTGCGCCCCTCCTACCAGCCTGGATGGATGTTGTTTCTTTAATTCTGTAGTTGTCAGGCGTCCATTCAGCTCTACTTCTGATGGTTCTGAGTGATGGTTGTTTTATGTTATAGTTGTAATTTTGATGTGGTTGTGTGAAGAGGTGAGCCATGTGTGCCCATGTTGCCATCTTGACCAGAAATCTCGAGTTTTCTTTAAGTTTTGTTGGATAAAACTACATTAGCCTTTAGTTTAGCATTAATTTTTCTATACTACTGGGGCTGTACTTTCCTGTGTACTCTACCTGATGCCCTGTGAATTACATTGTTTTTGTACTGTGGCTTTTGGTAATAGCTCTGTGTGAGTCCTGGAGATTGTTTCTACTGTCTTTTTTTCCCCAGCTTCTGGTAGTTTTCTCATATGCATGTGCTAATCAGTACTTATCTGAAGACTAGAGGAATCCTCTCCAGATCTTTAGAACTATTTCTCTTTGCAGCTCACTCTTCTGTTATTCTAACCTCTCTCCAGCTGTCTTGGCCTATCCAGACTCTCAGCTACATTTTCTCAAATCACAGAGATTTTCTGGGCTCCACCAGGACTCACCCTCTCTGCATTACTACCTGGAAATTCATTCGGCCTGTAAGGGCAGTTGCAGGGCTCACATCAATTCTTTCTATTCTCTCAGGGATTCTTGCCTTCTGCTGCCTAATGTCCTGTGTCTGAAAAGCATCATTTAATATATTTTGTTCATGTTTAAGTTGTTTCAGGTGAGGTGAAAGGGGAGTCAGTCCCTACTAGTCCATCTTCATTGGAAGCAAAGAGTCCTAAGATTTCATTTTTTCCAAATTAATGGGTAAATGTTGAAGCTTCTGGTAGTTTTCAAAGATTTAAAATGAGGTGATGTTTTTCTTATAAAAATGTACAAAATTTAATGAGCATATTGAATTAAGCTTTTCATTAAGAGGACCTCACTTTTAGTGTGT
Organism: Mormoops blainvillei; assembly: GCA_004026545.1. Lineage (NCBI taxonomy): Eukaryota > Metazoa > Chordata > Mammalia > Chiroptera > Mormoopidae > Mormoops > Mormoops blainvillei. Next base: position 90,685 of record PVJD01002137.1, on the reverse strand, counting down.
GGCATTGGTTTCTCAGGAGCAATTAGTTTTTCCTCAGAAAACATATACAGTTGAGTAATGCTGGGATTAGGGGTGTTGATGCTGGTGCAGTCAAAAATCCACATAAAACTTTTGAGTCCCCCAAAACGTGACTACTAATAGCGTATTAACCGGAAGTCTTACTGGTAACATAAAATAGTCAATTAACATATGTTTTGTATGTTATATGTATGCCATGTTGTATTCTTACAGTAAAGTAAGCTAGAGAAAAGAAAATGTTGAAGAAATCCTAAGGAAGAGAGTATACATTTGCAGTATTTATTGGGGGGAAAAAATCAAGTAGAAATAGCCCAGTAAGTTCAAACCATGTTGTTCAAGGATCAACTGTAGTTTTAAGGTGGGGTAGAGTGGTACGGATTAATCTGATTGGTACTATTCTGTGAGCAGGTTAAGGAAAGAAATCTGAGGATCCCACAGTTCAGAATGTAGGTCTTAATCCCTCAGTTTTTACCCCGATCACGTTGGCTAATTTTCAAAATTTGGAGCCTATCCACTTAGGTTTTATCTGGAGAATAACCTTTGGTATCTGTTGGAGTTGCAGGGGCTGGGTATTCTGCATGATAGATAACTGTTTAATTTGACTAGAGCCTGTAGGCTCTACCATTCTGCCTCAATTTGAGGGAAAAAGTAACAAGCTTATAGAGGTATCGTTAATGATTAAGGGGGGGTGTGTGTGTGTGTGTGTAGGTAGTGAGTGTAGTGCTTTGAGCAGTATTTATCATTTGTCAAACACTCAATACATATTACTGCTTACCCTGGGTAATAAAAATTACCCAGCCCTCCGTATTAGACTGTTCAGACTGTGTAGTGTTCAGCTAACTCAAAGCACGTATTTCTATGGACTACAGTGCAACCCAGTGGCTCTAAATAGTATAATTCTTCTAGTGGGATTTTGTGATAAAAAAGATACATGTATTATCTCATCATATTAAATTATAAGTCTGAAATACTCTTACAACAACTTTTTTAAAAAATGAAAGTATAATCTAACTTAAAAAAATTTGGGAAATGGAAAAAAGAGTGTTTTAATCTCCAAATCATCAACTGGTACTTCTCATAGTTAGAATGAAGGTTTCTGGTAGTCTATTAAGTATTTTGTAAGTGGTTGTCAATTTCAGTGGGAAAAGGTCTAACACAATTTTTATTCATATGTTTCAGAACTATAAAATGTAACATTTTTGACATAATTCCAGTATTTTTTTTATTTTTATTATTTTTTTTATCCTCACACGAGGACATTTTTTCATTGCTTTTAGAGAGAGAGGAAGGGAGAGAGGAAGGGAAAGAAACGTCAATGCGAGGGAGAAGCATCGATTGGTTGTCTCCCGTACGTGCCTGCACGGGTGATCGCTTGCGCCGGGACCAGGGATTGAACCTGCAATCTAGGTATGTGCCCTGAACGGGAATCAAACCCGCAACCCTTCGGTTACGGGACAGTGCTCCAACTAACTGAGCCACACCGACCAGGGCTCCAATATTTTGAAAAATAATTCCTATATTCATAAAGTTTTGCATCTGCTGTATTGGTCAGCTAGTATCAAATAACTTCATTTGGGTAGCAGCATGCATGGAGTAAGATGAGAACACATTAATATGAGCCTACTCCATGCCAGGCACTCGCTTCAGATGCTGTGGAGACAGAAGTAAACAAGGAAACAAACAAAAATTCTGTTCTCAAGGAGCTGATGTTTTTATTAAATTTTAATTCTGTTTTATTTTATTTATTTTATTTACTTTATTTGTGTGTGTGTGAATTTTTATAAGAATTTATTTGAACCAAACTGACATGATGGTAGGCAAGATCTCATAAAGCATAGAAAGGTATTTTAAAAATAAATAAAATGTATTGTGTATTATATGCTGATATATTATGGGGAAAAAATTAAAGCAGGAAAGGCGATAGAGTGCCTAAGGGTCTGGGGGAAAGGGTAGTGTAATTATAAATAGAATAGACAGGGAAATCCTCACTAAGATGACTCAGTACCTAAAGTAAGGTGATACAGATTATCTAGAGAAAGAGCATTCCTGAAGGATACAAGTACAAAATCCTGGAGACAGCAGTATGCCTTATGTGTTTAAGGAAACAGCATGGGAGGGGGAGCAGTGTGGTGAAACACTATAAGGTAAGGGAAAATAGTAGGAGATTAGAGGTAATGAAGGGTAAGCTGACTTGGAGGCCATTGTAATGGTGCAAGAATCCATTGTAAATGTGCTTTGCCTCTGTTCTCTTTGATTTGTGATATTCTTTAATTTGAGCATCAACTGGATAAGAGTATAAATGTAATAGCTAAGTCATTACATAATAGATGCTTACTGAATGTTTATTGAATTAATTTATATGGCAAGATGTTTAGAGGTTTTAAAGGTCCTGTGTTCCCTTGCTGAAGAAGTTCTTTTCATTTTTAACTGCTTCATAGAAATAATTCAGGATTCTGATACTCCTCTATATTTAGTTTACTGTTTTAAAGTATTTTTCACCTTCAATATGTTACTGAATAATTGTTACCTTTAACTTAAATGAGAATGTTTTTATTAGCCTTACTATTCATAATAGTCAGAATCTAGTTTTCTTGGAATCAGTTTCCTTTTATATTATAAAACAAGTATTCATTTTTTTATAAAAATAGAATAAATCTTTTTTTTTAAGTCTTAATTTTTTTTCTGTCATCTTGTTTGATTAAAGTTATTTTAATTGTTGGGTTCTTATTTATTTATCAGAAAAGAACCCTTTTAAGAAATTTATTTCTTCCCGAGGAATATACTTTTACCAAAAGTTATCCCTGGTTTTTAAAAAGCTTAGTGGTTTAATTTTAGGAATTTAAATGTATCCATGTAGTTAGCTGTCATTCTGCTGGTTGGCGGTGTCAATGAGAGTCTTAGATTTAATGTTGAGTACTTAAGTAGAGTGAGAAAGTATACAAGGAATATACAAGGCAAAGTATTTTAACGTTTTTGCCTTAGATGTTTTCAAGATGGCCAGGTAAGCCTTAAGGTTCTTTCATTTTCTGGAAAAATGTGAAAATTTATAGAAAGCTCTATACTCTCCTTTACTCCCAGCCCCCTTTTGATTAGTACTTTGAGTCCTTCTGAGAGGTAATTCTGGGGTTGGGGAATAAGATATGAATCAGGGAGTCATAGCATTGAAACTGGACATCCAGATCTTTATAGCATAATTTCCTTATTTTTCAAAGAGCAGAAAAATTCCATCATATATCGTGTTCTGGTTGGACTTGCTTACCTTTCACTGGAGCTTGAACTTCAGAGCTACGGTGTCAATCCTGCTTTAGGGAGCTCCGGTGTGGGTCTGCTGGCATGGCTCATCCTCCAACCTTTCCCTCTTCACTTCGCCCTCCAGACATGGAACAGTGGCCCCAGGGGTGGGGCGAGGGGGATAATGGTGGAAAGAAGGGAAGGGACTAGTCAAAGAACATACATGAATGACCCATGGGCAACAGTGTGGGAATTGACATTGGGGCGTGGCTGGGTGGAGGATGGCAAAGGACAAAAAACTGGGACAACTGCAATAGAATAACAATTTTTAAAAATTTTTAAAAGTTATTACAATGATTCCCCCCAGTCACTTCAACATAAAAACCAGATTCCTCTTCTTTTTTTTTTTAAACTCGTGCTCCACACAAAACCTGGCAGCAGGGTAGATTTGCCTAAGGACAGCCCTGTGGACTGCATTCTACTGCTTGTAGGAAAATGTTTCTGAGAAAAATCATTGGATCTCCTTTACTTCACAGAAACAAGTAGCAAAAACAGTTTTTTTTGTTTTTATTTTATTTTTTTATTGTTGTTCAAGTACAGTTGTCTATATTTTTCCCCCACCCTCCAGCTCTGAGCTTTCCAACCCCCAAAATAGCAAATGTTGAGAGACGTTGCCCAGGTAAATATGTGGTGGAAAAGGCTGGGGGGGGCGGAATGGGACTCTCATCAATATTTTGAGGTAGATTTTGGGCCATTTTACCAGTGAATCATTTTGTTAGTTTAAAAATATAATGTTTATTAATTATGTTTCTCATAAAACTATCTCAGAAGTTACTAAGTAGGAAAGTCTGAGAAATAATTTTACTTATTAGTTAGATGTGAAACAGGGAGAAACTTAAACTGAATAACCATTAGTATTATAATGCAAAGGAAGGTGTTTTTTTTAAATTTCATATTCTCTGCTCTGTAGAGCAAGGACCAGAAAACTCATTTTCAGAAAAAAAGCTAAGAAAAAAGTTGGGGAAGATATACATCTGTAGACTTAAAATTTTGCTGCGTATAACTCGGTCTCAGAAGGAAGCAAGTTTTAGTTTTCTTCCTCCAGCTTTAGGGATGCTGTTTTTCTCTTTCCCAAGTTTTAAGCAGGTGGCTATATTTGCATATTTTTTTCTACTGTAACTTTCTACCTATCTCTAGGTTTTAGGTTGACAAAAATAAGTACAGAAGCAGTGAAGGCACAGCATCTGGGACGACATTCAGCAAATATTTGTTGAATAATTTCACAAAATCCTGTGTGTGTGTGTGTGTGTGTGTGTAAAACGCCAACACTCCAGCATTTTCTGCTGGTCTGTCTTATACTGAAAATTGTGATCTTAATTTTATAGGTATTTTTTTCTCTTAATGTATACTTTTTAGAAATAATTTTTAGCAGTGTGTCCCTGGGTCTGTACTACTTTGCTTACTAATAACTATACTTGTAGGCTTTTGCTTCTCAGAAAGCCTTCAAAAACTGATTCTTTAGTTCTTCCAAATCTATCTTGTTCACACAGGATTCCTTATTCACAGGATTTGTAGGTTCTTTTGCATAAATACATATTCAGAATTATACCCAGGAAAAATAGAATTAACATGGCATATGATTGCTAACATTTCTTCAGAGAAATTATGTCATACTTAAAGAGATTGGGACATCAAAATTTCAGATCTCAAAACAGGTCCTCACATTACAGAATCCTTAGTAGTTTATCTCCCCTTTTCCTCTGTTAAGTGTTGGGTTATTTGGGGAGTTTTAAGTTTACTGGGAGCCTTGTAGAAATACATATCCCCTAGCAAAGCAGACCATCCACTCAGTTTCTTCTGGATTCCCATCCTCTCTCTCTCTCTCTCTATTAGACTGTTCTCCACCCCATAAGGATTGGTGTAAGGTACTCACCTTCATTTAAAAATTTTCTTTATGCTTGGAGGATTTGTTTTTTATCCTCAGCTTACAGGTTTTCTATTGTTAAATGTCCTTCCATCTGTATTTTATAAACTTATGTCCTAATATTTAAAGACAAAGTATTGTTTACTTAATTTTAGTATAATTTATTCCCTAGTTGATATATGATTGTGTGCTTTTTTCTGTGGATTAGTTTTCGAGGGGGGGGGGTTTGAGTTATTAGGGTTTTGGTTTTAGGATAATGTACTTACCTTTCAAAGCTTATATTGGTAGTTCAAGGTTGAATCTGTATAAGATATATTAATACAGGTGATATTTAAATTTTGGAAAACCACAAAATCTGTTTCTTTAAGTTGAAGTCTGCACAACTTACATTCCTAGATCAAAGTCAAACTAATATAGGGGCATTTATAGACTTTTTGTTAACACTCTTTAGAGGACACTTTGTAGATTTTGGGGGCACATTTTAAGGGATGGTTTTTGGGGATATCATCTGAGTAAAGCAGCTTTAGATGTCAGATTTCAGTAAATGGTCTTTGGATTGGGAAGAGTGAGGTGCTTTCTTTCTTTAGGTGCCCACTCCATCTTTTTCTCAGATATGAATTACCCTGTTCTTTTGGTTGAGACCTCTTACAAAATATTTTTATAACTCCTGGAAAGGACTCTCTATCAGAATACTTGTCTACTGTCCAAAATAATGATTGTGGATATGTTCATATACAGTCCTAGTTTTCTGCTGAATCACATTTCCAACCAGAGTCTTATATTTCCTGTACATCTACCTTTTATCTCCTTTTTTTTTTAGTATTTATTAAGGGTTTTAATGTTCATTTATTGGGCATTCTGCATTTGCTAAAAGTATGAAATGAATTGGTTTTATTTCCGTGTCACCGATTCAGGTTGATGAATTTAGGTAGTCTCCCTTTAAAGTTTATCTAAACCTTCACTTTTCTTAGATCCATTTTAAGCAGATTCATAAACTATCCATTATATATTTATCATACTGTAAATATCAAGCTACAGTATTCTAGAACTAGTAGGACTTCAAGAGTAAGTAATATGGTTCTTACATAAGGAGAGAAAGATCATTTGTTCTGTTTCTGAAGATTTCCAGATACTGAGTTCTTTGTTCTTTGAGAAACTAGACTTTTTTTTTGTCCACTGTATGTGCCCTTTTCTTTTTAATTTAAGCCCATTTCTTTTTTTAGTACTTTTCTGTAATGAAATAAAAATAGGATTATTTATAACAGTTGGGAAGCATGACTGGTAGCTGAGAATCCTAATACCAAAACAAAAATTCCTTGGGTGATTAATATTTCTAGGTTATAGTATTTAATATTTGAAATAGGAGTATACTAGTTCCATAGAATTTGGGCAGTCTCTCAGGGAGATGACCTATCAGCCTTTCCCTCTAAAGGACAGTAATAAAAATACTAGGTTATCTTCTGATATTATGGCTTCTCATGATCTGTTTCAAATGGTGATTGACCACATATTGATAAAGGCAGGTAAATGTTAATGGCACTTGGCTGTGATTTTTATTAATTGGTTTCTGCCAACTTTGTAGACAACAGAGAATGTATTTGTATGTGAAGTGTTTGCTGACAATGAATGTGGAATTGGGAGGGAAAAATAAGTGGGAAGTCAAATTCTGTATTCAGCAATCAGAATAAAATCTCCATTGGAAAAGAGTAAGAAAGGAAGGAACAGGTAGCCTTCCGCCTCCCCACACTGTATGCTGCCACTTTATCCTTGATAATACCAGCTAAGTGCAAACTGTTGTTAGAAGTGAGTGAAAGTTGTCTGTGGAAAAGTCTTGATATTTTAATGTTGTGAATTAGTTGATTTTATTATGCTTTGCATGTATCAGCATACCATCAGTAAAGCTATTGGCTACCTTCGAGACTACATAAGAAAAAGTTGTGATTAGGGATTTGTTCTACCTTTAACCCAGTTTTTACATGTATCCTACATACTTAATGCTACAATATCTATTTCAGTAGCTTATAATAAATTTTGAGTTTTATTATAATCATCCTAATTCCTTGAAGGATTAAAAAAAAGAACTAAAAAATATTAGTTCATGTGGAATATGGAAACAGTAATTACTTTTTAACTGTTGTAATAGTGTTCTTTTAAGCACAATTTTTAAAAAAAATTAACTGTCTCTAAAATAGATACAGTCTGATAGAGACTGGCTTTTGTTCACATACTTTTCACCAGTCCATTCTCATTCTTCTGCTGTAGAGATCATTTCATCATACACAGCTATTTAATTATGGCATCCTCTACTTACTGCTGTTCACCACAAATAAGCCCCATCGCCCTTTTTGCTCTTTACTGCTTCTCCCATAGTGAAGCTTACAGTTTGGGGAGACTATAAACATTAAACTGTTAGTTGCATGCGTGGGAGTCAGTGTCCTGTAGTAGCTAAAGGGGGGGAGCTCTAGCAAATTGTCTGGGTTCACATCGCATCTCTGTCACTTACCAAGTATGGAACTTTGGGCACATTAGATCTCTGACTTTGGACAATTTACCCAACTTAACTGGTTCTCAATTTTCTCATCTAAAAATGAGGACCTCATAAGAAATCCATGAAGATTACATAAGTAGATTTTGTAGTTATTATAGTAGTCCCTCCTTATCAACAGTTTTGTTTTCTATGGTTTCAGTTACCCGCAGTCAGCCATGGTCAGGAAATATTAAACGGAAAATTCCAGAAATAAACAATTTATAAATTTTAAATTGCACACTGTTTTGAGTAGTGGGATGAAATCTCAGGCTCTTGTTCTGTCCTTCCTGGGGTGTGGATTATCCCTTCCTGGGGTGTGGATTACCCACATTGTATATGCTGCCTCTCCATTAATCACTGAGTAGCCTCCGTGGTTATCAGATGAGTTATGGGAGGGAGAGAGGGACCACATTCACATAACTTTTACAGTATGTTATTTAATTTTTCTGTTTTATTGTTATTGTTAATTTCTTAACTATACTGATTTATAAGTTAAACTCTCATATGCATGTAGGGGAAAAAATAGTATATATAGGTTTTGGCACTATCCAAGGTTTGAGGCATCCATTGGGGGACTTGGACCATATCCCCTCCATGGGGGATATCCCCATGGGTAAGGGGGAGAGGGCTGCTGTTCTAAGTAAGTTATTAGGATTATATGAGTAAATACATTTTAAAACATTTAGAATATATTGTAAGTGATCACTAAGGTGTTCTTTAGTATAATTATAGTTATGATAAAGTATTTTCAGTGACTGTATAAATCAGGAATACTAATTTAGTGTTAAAGTTTCAAAGAACGGGAGAAAGAGCATTCTAAGTAGATGTATCACGGTTATGCAAAGGCCGTGAGGTGGAAAAGAACTTGTGTTTGAGTAATTGAAGGTGTGGCAGCAGTTTAGTGGTGCCAGGGGACATTTGGAGAGAACTATGGCCAAATAAGTTAACCCCAGGGCCTTGTACGCATTGTTACTGATTTGGCTGACTGTTGAAGCATGTCAATCAGCAGGGCCATAACAATTAAGTTTTTATTTTAAAAATTCATTTTGGCTGATATGGGAAAATAGACTTGAGGGGAACAAGAATGGATTAATAAAGACCTATTTAGAAGATATTAGAGCTGTTAGGAAATGCCAGAGATGGAAAGATATGGATGATTTCAATACATATTTAGAGTTAGTCTTAATCAGCTTCAGATTCAACTTTTGAAGATCACAGGGGTTATGTATGGCATTTTTCAGAGATTATGATGAATAAGAAGAACTATGAATAATCCAGATTAATCTGAGGCATAAGGCGTATGTTGGATTTAAGATAATTACTGCTTCAAAGCTGTGTTAAGGTCATGATCTCAGGAATCTTGGTCTGTTAACCTGTAGGCAGGGGAAATTAACAAGAGACTGGAGAACAGGTGAGTGACAAAGTCAATACAGTAGTTAACTAATATGACACCATAATAAAGTGTTAGTTGTTGAAAGTCTGACTTAGTTCATCACCTAGGTTTTTGTACCTGGGTTTCCTTCCAGTACTCTTGCCCTCTTTTTACCCAGCAAAAGTCCAGCCTACTTTTCCTTACTAGTTGTCCTTCAAGACAGATTCTGTGTTGGCTATATTTAAAGTTTTGTTGTTTCTTGAGATTGCTGTCTTGTGCCAATATTTACCACACACTTGCTGTTGTTTGTTTTGTTTTTTTTTCAATCAGGGCTTTGCCATCCTAACATTACTCTTTTATAATAAGATCTTTTAGTCTGTTTCCCTCCAAGTTAGATGTTCCCTATTGCTGTTTCCAAAGCACCTATATAGATTTTTATTTTGTAATTGTTTATTTACAGGTCTGTTTCCGAGCTAAACTGAGCTGTTCAAGACTTGGGGCTGTTACCTCTTCAGTTTTTCTTTTCATTAACACAATTTCTGGCATAATTCATATAGTAAATCCTCAGCATGTTTGTTGACATGTTGAAGGGAGACCAGTCAGGAGGCTAAAAACATCTAGTCCAGAATGTAAACTAAGATGATGATAGGTCGAATGGCAAAAACTGATGTGAAATCCACTTGAAAGGAAGCATAGAACTTGATGGATGTACAGAAGAAAGCAGAGAAAGTACTCAGGAAATCAGTTTTACATATTACTGATTTAGCTTATTAAATTATATCTGAGGTAGAAATACCTAACAGCACTTTAAAATATGCTGCTAGAACCTTGAGTTAAGACTGGAGATAGATTTTGAAATCAAACTACATTTGTTTGCTATCATGAAAATGACCACTCTGCCATGAGATATGTTTGTGTCCCCTGGAAATACAGTTCTGTGCATGGCCAGCATTTGCCAGTATTATAGACAATAAATGGGTTTCAGATAAGTTTCTCTCCAGAGGCCTTGCTGAAAGAAATTTGTGTAAGATTAAATATTATTCTGTCTCAGATATGATCTGAGTCTTTTTAAACCTTTCATATTTATCTCTGTACACATAGACACATACCTACATATTTTCAAGTTTAATTTGTAAAGTGTCCTAGGTGTGTTTCCCCAGTCATTTAAAAAGCTCCAGACCTTGCCTCTTAGGTCTTCTGTTCCGTAATTTCCATTCATCTCACCTGGATCAGGGGCCACTTTACCAGTCTGAAATTCTTGGTTAAGGTCATCTCAAGTTTGGGGTTTTGCAGATTCTTTTTCCTTGCTTCTGATTTACTGCATTTGGCTTTGAAATACTTTATTTAAGTCTTGAGAATGTCATACCTTAATAATTTCTAACTAGTCTAAGTAAAACTGAAGTGTGTACACACACACACACACACACACACTCTCTGTCTCTCTCTCTCTCTCTCTCTCTCTCTCTCTCTCTCTCTCTCTCTCTCTTTCCGGTTAGTCCTTGTGGAGTCAAAGGAAACATAAAATGTCTTGATTAAATGTTTTAGATCTGTGTTCCAGAAATTCTTAAGAGACATTGTTTTTGATATATACATGTTCCTGTTCTTGGTAAAAATCTTAATTTTTATTTCCTCTTTGTTATAATATCTGGTGTGAGAGTTGTGAAACGAGGTGGTAATTTAATGAAATAGATATAAACCCTTGATATGTTTACTTGAAAAAAGATGACAGTTCATACATAACAGAGATTCTAACAAACTTTATATGTAATAATATATAGTGAAGTATGATTTATTTTTAGTTTTTCAGATTTTCATTTTCTTTCTTGACTTTAATATAAATGGCATAACCAGTAATTTCAATATATTTCAAAATAATGTTGACATAGGTCTCTCTTAAATTGATAAAAATTGATGTCTAGGTTCCTTTGACTTTTGCCTATTCTTTCCTAGGAGATAATGCTACCCTTTCATATTATCATCTATCCATCCATTTATTAGTGTCAGCTCTCCCTCAAAATAATGTCCATTTCTTATTACTTCTATCATTGCCACCACAGTCTGAGTCACCATCATCTCTTACCAGCCTGTTCCCCTGCTTCCATTTTTGTCCCTTCTTTTATTCAGTCCTTACAGAGTAGCTCCAGTCATTTAAAAACATATATGTGCCAAATTATATCAATCTTAGACTGCCCCACAACTCTCTCTTGACTCCCTACCTCACATAGAATAAAATTCAGTGCCCCTCCAGCCTGCAAGGCACAGCATGATCTGGCCCTCAGCAGAACCTCTGACTCCATTTCCTATCACTTCTCACTAGCTTCATGCTGTTTGAGCCACACCACTCAGGATCTTGCTGTTTCCTGTACATTGAATGCTGTTCCTAAAGATCTTGGCCTAGTTGGTTCCCTTACCTCTCTGCTTGATTATCTTCATGGTTTCACCCTTCACGTTTAGTCTAAAAAACTTTTCTACCCCATTTTATTTTTCTATATGGAATAAGGGACAGGCCATTTAAAATTAAAGTAGCTTTTATGAGAAACTTACTATGTTGTCTGTTTTTCTTTCTTTCTGATTTTACAGTGGATCAGAAAATTCTTTATTTCATCCCAGTACCTATCCCTGGACTGGGGCTTGCGAAGTCTTTTTCCTGTTAATGACTACCTGGGGGGTTGGTGGATAGGCGTATGGGATCCTAGTCCCTGAAATTACATTCAGAGCTATAGAAGAGCTTTTATGAGATTCACCAAGGGAGTCCACTGCCCAGAGAAGGCTAGGTATGTTCTAACAAATTAATAGACCCTTTAAAAATACCTTTCTTCATTTCACACCTAAAGAAATTAATAGCCCCAAAACATAGCAAAGCAATGATTAAGCTGCTCTTCACTGTTCATATTTAATCGAATAGTTTTTCTCAGACTTCAACCAGAAGAATAGTTAAATACTTGAGTTTTCCACAATTTTAACAGGAAATTTAGGAGACAAAGCAAATTATTAAATAGCATGAATGCTTTAAATAAACTTGTGCATCATCTTGCCTTTAAAATCAGCAGCATACCAGTTCACCATTTCTACTGATAAATAATAGTAACTACAGTGTTTTATTTTGAAATGAGAAGTAAAGGAACTGTTCATTTCTTATTTACAGTTGAAGAAAATATTCTTATTCATTATCAGTGTACAAGACAGATGTCAAGTTCGATATTTATCTCCCAAATTTTTGTGGAAAGATATGGTCACTGTGTATTCAAGTCTAATATAAATCTCTCCTATTTAACATTTTAGTTTGCACATTCACCCTAAATAACCTCAGTTGATAGCTTTGGAAACTTTATAGAGGTCACCTTACTTGTTATTTAAAAAAATAACAAGTAAAAATTAGCACAGATTTAGTAATTACTTATGTTAGCGTCAGCTCCACATTACTAGTGTTGGATTTGGTAAAGACTTAAAAGCAAATGAGTATGCAGATTATGTAATGAAGATGATAAAATTACACCAGGTTGATGGATGAAAAATTATCTTACTATTACATGAGTGGGTACTGTGGCTTAAAATTTCCAGTGTGCCCTTATATTAATAAACTTTGATTGTAAGTGAACATCATAAGCTCCGGAAAACAGATAATAAGTCGATATAGTGTTGACAGACACACTAATACTGAAGATGCATGTGAAGATTTTGAATAATTAAACCCAAACTTAATTTCAAAAAAATCTTTGTATGGGAGAATTATACTTGGGGTTGCTGTGTTTTCAAGAATAAGTGACATTTACTTCTTTTAAGTGGAATTATGTATAAGACAGGCTTTACATTTTTTTTCTCTTTTAGGGTCTGGAACTAAGCATTTAATGCGATATTGTCAGATTTATGACTTTCTAATATGTCCCAATAACCCTTAATCTGTTTCCTTATCTTAGCAATACTGCCTTTATTTCCTAGTTCCACATAAGAATAAGGTAAAGCTTGACATTTTCCAAAATATTATTCTTGATAAAAGCAATATTTTTGTTTAGGTGACAAACAGCATGTTTGGTGCTTCAAGAAAGAAGTTTGTAGAGGGGGTCGACAGTGACTACCATGACGAAAATATGTACTACAGCCAGTCTTCTATGTTTCCACATCGGTCAGAAAAAGATGTAAGTTAATCAGTTATATTGTGTTTACTTAGTAGTATATGACTGTCTCTGTTTCCTGAAAAGCAGTATATGAACCGCGGTCTACCGTTTTTGGTTGAATGACTGTTTTGGGCACATTTATAGGCCCTGAAGTACAAGGATCATGAGCTTACATTCTAATGGGAGACAAAATGTTTTATGGTTCTGAAGTTGGGATATGGTGATACTGTGGTAGGAAGTACTCAAAGACATGGAATAAGCATGGTATTGCTTGTAGATCATCAGCTGTTTTTTAATTTGTGAAGTAACTTACTTTATATTAAAATACATGTTAGAACAGAAAGAAGATTTGCGCAGATTATATGAAGATATAATGGCAGGCTTCAGTGAAACTTTACCTTTACTTTGCGATCTTCTGGCTGCAGTCCGAGGTCTCAAGCAATATTTCTTCAAAGTTCAGTTGTAGGGATGCTGTAAAAAAAATTTTTGAAGAACTGTATTAAAAACATGGAAGATGATAATACAGGTGTTAATTGAGTGGTTTGAAAGGCTAGTTGTTCAACATCTCCATTTGGAATGAAAGGATTTACGGCATAGCCAAGTCATAATTAGCCAATTGATAAAATATTTTAAATGAATTCAGTTGTTTTCAAATTCTGGTGAGCTGCTTTAAATTATACACTGTACAGTAAATCTTCACTTGTCATCTATAGATTCTTGGAAGCTACAACTTTAAGCAAAATGACTTGCAACAAAACCAATTTTACTGTAGGCTAATAGATATAAATAAAAGTTAAGCTCCAAGAGCATATTCGGCCACAAAAACATCACCAGACTTCTAAATAAAGACCCAAAGCATTTCTAATGTTAAACATGAAATAAATATGAACTAAATATATATTTAAAATTAATGAAAACAACTAAGAGAATTAATTTCCAACCTGTGTATTCTAGGTCAGGGTCACAAGTGCGCAGAGCCTGTCCTGGCAGCTCAGGGCACAAGGTAGGACCCAACACTAGATAGGACACTGCCGCATTGTAGGGCGCACACATACACCCACACTCACTCAGACTGGGACAGTTTAGATACACCAGTGAACCTAATGTTAACACCTTTGGGACATGGGAGGAAACTCCATATGGTCAGTGGCCCCCCCACCGCAATGTTTAATGAAACGACCTTTTAAGAAGACATGCTATAAACTTAGACCAGTTGCATTCTTGTACTTTGTTTTTTCCTTTATAAACTTGCTTTCCTAATTTTCCTATGTAATAACCTACTCTAGTTATTAATATAATCAGTTTTTTAGTGGTATTTAAAGAACTATAAAATTCTAAGATACGTAACAGATGCTCTTATTTTTCATTAAAGTTTATCATTAGTAAAGTACCTCCTGTATCTTTTAGAATTTCACCAATCAGCTTAACCTAGGTTTAAGTTTGGATTTCTGTAGGCTTTTAAAAATCTCCCCCACCCCCACCCCCACCCCCCAAATGTTTTGGTGTTATTCCCCTTTATTTGTATTTGAAAATTGTGTCATTTTGGCAACAAACTATTAATTGCATTATCGGGGCACTTTCTAAGTTATGTGTGTGGTAGTTTTCTTAATAATTGGTGTGCAGTTTAATTGCTCATAGAATGATGTCATCTAGTTAATTTTCTAATTTTCTGTTATATTACTATCCTAGTTATTTGCTATAAATTATGATTGAATTATTTTTACTTAAGTTGCTACATTTAAGTATTGATCTTATAATTAAAGAATTTGGGATATCTTTCTGGTAGCATCACTGCAGGAACTATAAAATTAATCCATGGGTGTGTTACTGTGATTGTAGTACAAGTTAAGCTTGATGAAAAAGTGGCATTAATAATTGATAAAAAGCATTTATTCCAGTTAGGAAGCTGTGAAACTTGCAAACTGAATCTGAAATAAAGTATATGAAGAGAATAATGATAGAGATGTCCGTCTTCTAGAGAGCAGAAATACTGTATGTTAAGAGTTTTTTAGTCAGAATTATTTACATCCATTCACATACTCAAATATATTGGTTAGAATTCCAACCTAGTTTGTCAAAGAACTAACACAGAATGATTTGATTCATAAAACTTTTTGACTGATTAATTAATTAAAAAGACAATAAGACATAGGGATTAAGAATTTAGGCTCTAAAGCAGTACAGATATGTGTTTGGATCTTAGCTTTGTCTGTTAGCAAGAACTTTTTGAATCCTTAGTTTTCTTAATTTGTAAAATGGGACCATATGTAAATATATGTGCTATATATAAGCTATATATATTAGCTACTTATAAATTTTTGCTGTTACCGATACCTTTTAAATTACAATATAGTACAATATAGTAATTACAATTTTATAAACTGTGCATGGTGGGAAGAAAAGTTGCCCATAATGTTGACAGGAATAATTTATTGATAAAATTTTAATTTTATACTTTAAATATTTTTATTTTAAAAATGTTATTTAAATCTCTGTGACACATTGACCTATTTTTCATTAGAAAGCTTGTAGCAATGTCAAGAATACCAGCTATTACTGTAAGTCTTTGCCATTAGACAAAAGAAGCTTACTGTGTTTTTGTTTTCTTAATTCTCACCTGAGGACATGCTCACTGAATTTAGAGAGAGGGGAAGGGAGGAAGAGAGAGAGGGAGAGAAACATCGATGTGAGAGAGAACCATCGATCGCTTGCCTCTCGCTTGAGCCCCTACTGGGGACCAAACAGCAACCTAGGTATGTGCCCTGAGCGGAAATCAAACCTGCGACCTTCAGTTTACAGGACGACGCTCCAACCAACTGAGCCACACCGGCCAGGGCAGAAGCATACTGTTTTAATGTACAGTAAAACATTGCTAAATTTATACGTATGCACACATACAGAATGATGTGTCTTTTCCGTATAGTTATCAGCCATTTATATTTCTTGCCTTGTGGATTACCAGTTTTTGTGCCATTTTCCATTTCTTTATTGAGACGATGTCTTCCTTATTTGTTGGTGTTTTCCATATTTTAAAATTAATACCATTGTTATTTGTTACAAATATTTTCTCAGCATTTTGCTTTCCATTTATTTTATGCTTTTTTAAATTTAAAATATTTATCTTTTTTATTGAATTTGACTGATCAGTTTTTTTAATATTGTTTCTGTTTTTTGAGATAATACTTAGACTTTCCCCAGACTACTTTCTTCTAGCTCTTTGTGCTTCATTCGTCACATTTAACTTATGTTCATTAGAAATGTATTTTGATTTAAGGTGTGAGTTTTATGGTTCCAAATTCCCCCTTGCTGTGAGTATCCAGTTGTTTGTCCCTACATCATGTATAGTTAGATCACCAGTCAGAAAATGTTTCCATAAATGTCCAGATAGTAAATATTTTAGATTTTTGCATGCCAAGAGACTAACCAAAGGATATTAAGTAGTTATTTATGTAACTATTTAAAATGTTAAAAGAAAATTCTTGGTTCATGCACCCCGTAAGTATAAGCAGTATGCTGAATTTGGCCTGCATTCAGTAATTTGGCCTTCCCTGGGTTAGACCATTCATTTACAGCTAATTGAAATTTCTTCTTTATTATATTCTGATGTATTCTTGGGCCTGTTACTAACTCTTTTGTTTTATTTATCATACTGATTCTGAGGCAGAACTACAACATAGTTGTAGTTTATAGACAAT
Source organism: Mormoops blainvillei (assembly GCA_004026545.1). Taxonomy (NCBI): domain Eukaryota; kingdom Metazoa; phylum Chordata; class Mammalia; order Chiroptera; family Mormoopidae; genus Mormoops; species Mormoops blainvillei. Next base: position 73,803 of record PVJD01002137.1, on the reverse strand, counting down.
TTTCACATCTTAGTGTCAGGTAAGGTCTTTCCCATCCTTTATAAAAATGTTTTTGATTATTGCACATTTATACTGATGTTTATCTTCTTCTGAAGAATATGTTTTTTTATTCCTGTTCTTTATGCCTTTTAATAAGTAGGGTTTTATGGTTGCCATTTTCATTATATTTTTCTGATTGGTTTTTACCAATAGGTTTTTACTGATATGTAGAATACTTTATAGAATAGTTTGTGTATATATTTATAACTATCATTCAAAGCTCTCTTACTAGTTTTTGTTGATTGGGAGAATGTGTGCTCTGCAAATCCTGCTATATGAGCTTATATCTTAGCGACATGACTTACTAACTGTGTGTCCTTGGGCAAGTTACTCAGTCCTTGCGTGTCTCTGTTTTCTCATCTATAAAATAGAAATAATATTTTATGACTCATAGTTGGTTATAAGAATTAAATGAATAACTATGTAGAACTTTTAGAAGACCACATAGTAAATAATAAATAGATTTTTCCATTGATACATGAATAATAATACCATTATTCTATTTCATTCTCTTTGAGTTTTTAGGTTATATGTATCATCTGCAAATAATGATTATTTTGTCCTTTAGAAAACTTTTGAAGAGGAAAAATTTTTTAAAATACTAAATAAATGACAGGTAATTTTGTAATTTTTTTCCTCTCTGGGAACAGTAAAAAATTTTTAAATTGTAACATTTGATAAGGAAAACTGACTAATGGTTGAGGGAAACTTTAAGCCAGTTATCAAAAAAACAGACCAAAAAAACCCAACCAATTTTCTGATTTACCCTATTCATAGAGCATAAAATGTAATTGTTTCTCTGTCACATACATGATTGCAAAAGTATATAGGAAACTGCTCTTTATGTGACTGTGTACTAATTAATTCTAAGCAGTTCTTTAGGCCTCCTTTTTATTTTCCAAGACCTTTTATTATTGCAAGATATGCCTGTATCGTACATGTCTTTCTATAGAATGCTGAGTTTGCTGTTTTGAAATATAAAAGGGGTTTTGTAAATATTGCAGATATGTTACTTAAATGTTTTCAAAGATTAAATCATAGATATCAGCTTGATTACTTTTTTTATTATAATTCTTTTCTTTATGGAGACCTTACTGAAAATGAAAAGCATTCATATAAGACATGTAATAGACAGCTCTTTGAGGGTGATAAAACTTGGCAACTTAGAATTTTTAAAAATATATTTTAATTACTAACATCTTTTCTGTCTAATGAGTCTTTGTACACTCATTAGATGATTCTTAAGCATAATCATTATAGAAGACAAACTTGTAAGAACCTCTTTTTCCTGTTCTTAATATATGCTGTAAAGATGTGAAATGTAACACCTATTCATTACTTTTAAAAACTCTTAAAACTGGTAAGAGTAGGCTACTTATTTTGACAAACAGCAACCATTTTGAACTCATACTAGTTTTTGTACTTATGTTAGCCTATAATAATTGTATGACAAGTAGGGTTTCTCTCAGGCCAATTAATAATTAACATTTTATCAAAATTTAGTATAAAGTAAGGATACCTTCTATCACCATTATTGTCACATTCACGATTAATATTTAATACATACTGAAGTCATGTTGGCTATTCTCATTGGGTTCTTTCTGTCTCAAGACCCCAGCACTTTCATTTTTCAAATCTTCACATGCTTCTTTCTCTCCTGTCTTCTTCCTATATCCAGATATCTGCTAAAATATCTTATCCAAGAAACCTCTCAAATCACTCCTCCTAAATAGCCTTGTGTATACTATCAGTACCACTTCTATATCTTTCTAAATTCTTCCCTGCATTTTAGCAGTTGTAGCACCTATCTCTTCCTGAAAGTACGTATTTATTAATTGTTTATTAGCTTATATACTCCACTAGAATTTACGTTTAACTAGGGCAGGGACTTTGCGGGACCAGTTTACTACTGCTCTGTTCTTAGAACTTACAAAAATGCATAGAATGTAGCGGGCTCTCAGTAAGTCTTTGTAAAAGAAAGGGAAGGAAACTTGATATTGAAATATAACAATTAACTTTATTTGCAGATGATGTGATTCTTTACCTAAAAAACTCAAAAATCACCTATAAACCTTTTAATAGGAAATACAAATGCATGTAAATGTATCATTTTTATATAAAAGTGATAACCTTATAGAGTTAAATGTAAGTAAATCAGACTGTACACTAAAGAAATTGGAATTAAATGTCAGATCATCTGAAGGGAATGTTCTAGAACCTCCTGCATTTATTGACATTCACATAATTTTCAAACTAAATATTTAAAGATAAAAACCTATTTATCAAAGAGAGTTAAAATGATGTATGTTAAATTTTGATATTTCTACAAAAATGATCACGAAGTGTTTTATCTCGATAACATACTAATTTATATTCAGAAAATAACTTTTTATTCCCGCCATACTGGCCAGGAGTTTGTTTCCCTTTTAGTGGAAGAATAACCAGTATCTATGAGGGAGCATTGAAGTAACTGCTGTGGAAGTACAGCTAATACTGTCTTTGTAGAAAACAGTTTATCAGTGCATATTAAGAGCCTTTAAAAATGTGAACATTCCTTGAACTGGTTGTATGCCTTTCTGTAAATTTGTAGTTTGGTGGTTCTAACCTAACATTTAGACAATATAAAATAAAGATGTTTATTTCCATACATTTTTAGTAAAGAGTTTGAATATTAAATGTTTAATAGGAATTACTATTGACAATTATTATTATTTCAGTATACTTTGAATAAATGCTTTTTGAAAATTTAATGTTTTAATCAAAATTTCTTGCAATACCTAGTAAATTCATAATTTATTAGTTAATCTGATTCATAAGATATCAGGTCTCATGACTTAGTGTCTGCCTCCCTCCTTTGTTCTTGTCTTCTTTTGGTCATTCTAATGTTATCTGTTTGCCATATTTTATTCTGATTTCAGTAGTTTCATTTTTTCTTTACCCATACTGTTTTTAATTTTAAAATGTTCTTCATATTCTATTTATACTTAGAACTTCCTTTTTCTTTGTTTCTTTTTCTGTTTATAGAGGTACTGTAATGAAAATCATATCTCTTTGCTGTTTTTGTCCAGGGATAATAACAATCTAGGTATTATCACCATACCTCTTAAGTATACTGTACTATGAATTTTTAAAAACTTATGTCATTTGTTCATTGCTTTTATGTTCAGAAAAGTTTTATTTAACAAAACTTTATTGTATTTTGAAGTCTTTACTTATGTAGACAATAATTTCTTGACCAAATTGATTTTAATGTTTCTTGAAATAGGTTTTGTAATTGAAAGTACATTTATTGGAGGGAATAATTGTGAGAGGTGGTCACTATTGGGAAACACAAGTGGGATAAAATAATTAGTAATTTGCTGTTATAGGTTGCTGGCAGGAGCCAGATTTACCTATTAAGTTTTCAAATATACATTGTTTTAAGCAAACATTTTTAGACTTCTTTTTGGTCATGGATTTCAGAGTTTTATATAGTAACTGGAAATAATTTTTAAAATAGTTCTTAATGTGTCGATTTCTTTGACATTCTATATATTAAATAAAGGATAAAGGGGCTTTTTGTTGGGTCAAGGAAATAACTTGAATCATGTTACTAGTTCTAGCTGCTTCCTGGTTTTTCTTCTTGGTTTGACTACATTGTGTGTTATAGACTGAGAAATCATGAAGAGTATAATTGTTAAGATGGTTTTAGACTGGGAACACAGTAACCTACTTGTTGGTTTCAGCGTTGTACTGATTGTGTGACATTTGATCTTTTCTACCACCCCCCCCCCCCCCGAACACAAGTTCTCCTTACTTTACCTGGAATTTGTGATGATAAACTTCTTTTAGATTCTTAGGTAAAATTCACATAAATTTAGGGTACTATTCAAAAAGTTCTCCAAAGGCTGAATGCCCCTCTGACTGCTATTAATGACAGTCCTGCCTTGGGAGGAAGACTAGATTACTAGCAGCTGCTGCTACCATTTATTGAACTTACTATATTATGTGCCATATCTTATCTTCTTTAATCTTCACTTCAACTTTATGAGGTAGGTAGTGTTATTTTCATCCTACAGGAAGGGAACACAGACTCGGCTCTCCCATAGGTAAGTGGCAGAACCAGGATGCAATCCCAGATATTTTTCTGACTCCAAAGCTGGGCTCTTTCTACTTAATGCTGCACTCCTTACTGTAATGTTCTCTTGATCTAAAGTTCTATATTTTTCTAAGAAGTTTATATTATTAACTTCTAGCAATTTAAAATATATAAATTTTCTGTTTTTGTTAATTGTAGTTGTTGTACCTGAGTACATTTATGATTCATTTTCTCTGCCTTCAGTAATAACATTTCTGTCCAATTCACATTCCTTCATGTTTTAAATCTATTTTTAGCACTGATATATTTCATGAAGCATTCTTTGAGAGTTTAAAAATACATAGCAATAGGGATTGATTTTTGTAAGAAATTGTATATTTGCATTTTTGACACATTTCAAGGCAGTCATTTTAACATCAGTTTGTATATATAGCTGATCAGTGCCTACTTTATGTGGGTATTTTGAAAAATTAACACTATATTTATATTCCTGTAAAGCAGTTTTTTAACCTTCTTCATGTTCTCACACATAGAGAAAAGGATAATATTTAATATATCTGCCAAATGGTCCCAAGTTCTTGGCCTAGGAAGCCATGCTGTCTCTTACCTTTATGTTGTGCCCCCCAATGCTGAGAGGGCTGATAGCATGACACAGCTTTAACTCACTTGTGGTTGTATAATCTTAGTGAAAATGTAGACTAAAATGTCTATTCTTAGGATTTATATACTCATTAAGTATAAATTCCTGGGAAAAGTAAAATTTTAAGTGATCCATTCTAAAATGTTTCCAAAAATGTTTCCATTGACAGATCATTCTAAGTCATGCGTTCCTGTTGGCCAACAGCTTCTATTTGAAGCCATTGGAACGAGCTGTCCTCTTACTTTCATTTGTAGCTTGTAAGGATAAAAGAAAATCATGACTCTTAAGCATTTCATAAAAATCTTTTACCTTCTGTCACTAACTAAAACTTCATTATATATTATTCATTTTCTTTGATCTTGTTCTTGCAACTTGGAAATTAACCTTTACTGTGCTTAAACTTTTTCCAGTTTTGTGGTAACAGCCATGACTATTAACAAAAGACTTGATCAGGCATAAAATGCTTATTTTTTTCAGTTTGTTTAGATTGCATACCCTCTGGATTTCAGAAGGAATATTTGTAAGGTTTGATGCTGTTTTAAAGAAATTTTGTTGCTTAATTTAAATACTTCTGTTTTAGAGTAGTGTGTATAATTAGCTCTACCTCAGAAGCGTCTGATGTGTATTATTAATTTGAAACTACGGTTGTACAAAAACTATTGAATTTTAGAATAATTAACTCAAAATTTTGACATAAAGATAACACAAAATGTGTACTGTTAAAGCCTCTATTGTGTAACTGTTTATTTTCCCGGTTTTCCTAGTGTGGTTAGTATCAACCCAGTTCTTCACTGGAAACCAGAGTGACCTCTGATAGTTCTCTGGTGATTGTTTATCCACCTCCTTTTCCCTATACCTCAAACATTTTCATGGAACATCAAGTACTGTTGCTTCCTCAACCAGAATGCCTCTCCTTTGTAGTCCCACTTCTGCTTTTCTAGTTTAGTATGTTACCATTTCCATCCATTTTTTTTTTTCTGTTGGGATTATCTTTCTAAAGCACAGTTTGATTATTTCATGTCCTTGCTTAATATTTTTTCTCTTTATTGCCATAGTTGGTAGCCATTTTTTGTATACTATTTAAGAAGATCCTTGACATTTGGCCCAACATACTCTTTTATTTCCCATCCTTCTATGCCTCATAGGGATGACCCAATCTCCTTTCCTTAATTACCCTCTTGTCCAATCACTGACGTTTCTTGTTTTGTTTGTATTGTAATCATGACAGTAACTTTTACCCTCATCCTCACTGTGTATTCTCAACCTGGAAGACCACTCATCTGTATTCACATAAGATGTTCCCATTCTACAAAGTATTTATGTTACCTCATCCTTGCTTAGTATTTTTTTCCTCTGGTAATACTTTTTACTTCTTTTAGGGCATTTGCCACATTGTGCCTTAGACTATAATTAATTGTATAGTTCATTTTCTTCTTTCACTAGATTATCATCTGTTTGATGATATAGCCCATGTCTTATTTATTTAAGATATTTTTATGGTTGCTTAATATAAGGCAGGGAATACACAAATATGCACTTACCTATATACGTTTTTATTTACTCAGTTTAAGTATGTACTTTGTGTATAACACTGCCACGTACAGTGGTAGTTGAGGAAATAAAAATTAAACATAACGCGTTCCAGGAATGCGATATGCCTTGACAGAATTTATATTTAACTAGGGAAGAAAGAAGATGATGCAGTAAACTGATAGTCATTATATTGTATATAAGTGTCATGAAATTCACATCACTCACTAATGGACAATATCCATTTATATACAATATCTATATATTGAAAGTATTTTGACTTGCTCTTTGGTATTGTGTCATCTCCACTTACTATATGGTTGTGTGTTAGGTTTTTTTTCTTTTTTCTTTTTTTACTAATTTGATTAACATCAGTTTGTATATACAAGTTTTGAAGTATTCTTACAAAACACAAAACTCTTCCTTTTAGGTAATATTAGTTTAGACTTTAATGACCTGAATTTAGAATTTAGCTTAATATATTATGTAAGAAATAAGGAACTTCACTTATGAATTTAGAGGCTGACATTTTTAGATACTCTCATGTTTTTGCTAGCCTAGTTTGTTTTAAAGTGAAGTAATGATTCCGCTATAGTTTTACTTAGAATAACTCGGGGGGGAAAAACCTTTTGTAGTAATAAAAAAATTCATTTTATTTGCATAGTTTGATTTCATCCAGTTATGACTTTATTATGTAGTATTTCATGTTTTTCTGAAGAATGAGAAATGTAGGTTCAACTCACATATTATGATGTATTTTACAGATTTGTAATGTGTAAATGCAATGTTCTGTGTACTTTCTTTATGCTCTAATATAATTAATTTGTTTCTAGATGCTGGCATCACCATCTACATCAGGTCAGCTGTCTCAGTTTGGGGCAAGTTTATACGGGCAACAAAGTAAGAATTTTGTATTTATTCTGGAATACTTTATTTAAAGAGAAAAAATAACTAAGAACAACCAGTTCTGCCCTTGTGGATTTGTTCTGGGGTTTAAAAGGAAAGATATTTAATTTTTAGTTTTTCTTTTTTCACTTATATAGTAAAACCTCATTATTTCAGACCTTTCTAATTCAAAATTTGTTATTATTTGGATATAGGATAGATTAAATTTTATTTCTGCATTTTTTGTACCTGTATGTTCCTCTGCAATAATTTTGAAGAATAATTTGCTAAACAAATTAAAAATAGACATCCTCTCCATTTCCAATTAGAGGAAGTTAAAGGGTTTTTAAAATTTGATTAGTTGACTAGGTTGTTTGTGGGTTGCCTTTTAAATAATGTAAGCCCGTTTACTTAGCAGTTTGTCAAATGTTCTCTTTGTTTAGCAAATGTTTCTTCTTTTACTTTAGCTCAGTCTAGGTATAGAATCCATGTTTGTGACTCACAGTTTACTATTTTTTCCGTATACAAGATTTTATTCCTTTTTTAAGTATTATAATACTTTTATAGCGCTTAGCACAGTGCCTGGCGCATAGTAAGCGCTCAATAAATGTTAGCTCTGTTACATAAAATTTTTATAAATCTCAATTACAAAATCTTCCAATTTTTTAAAATTAATTTTCCAAACTGCTATATATTAATAATATTTTATCTCTATTAGAATCAGAGATTCCTGATCTCTTATTTCTCTTAATGGGAGTGTTAAAAGGAATATGCTTCCCAGCATAGGTTATAGAACAATAATAGAGAAGACAATTTGATGATCGAGTATCCTAACTAGCTTCAAATAAAAATCAGTTGCTTGGTTTGAAACTCTTTCCTACTATAATAAAAAGCAAAGTTTTATTAAGAATAGTTACAAAGCAAAGTTTTAGAAGGTATCAGTATAGTTATCAGAAAACCTTTTGAAGCTCAGTGGGGAAGAAAGTGTTTTTATTAGAAATATAGTTTACATCTACTTTTTTCTCTTTCTCTTCTATGATCTTTCTCTTTTGCTATGAAACACCAATTTGTTAATAGGTAATTAGTAAATGTAATTATTAATTGCTTATAGACATTAGCAGTTTTCCTCTAAGTGAAGAACCTATTTTAAAAGCTTTTTTATTACATTAGAAAGGTTGTTGCTTATTTATCCACAAATATTTATCCTAGTTGTTAGGGAAATATTATTAGCTAGTAATTTGTTTCTTTTAGCCTGTGTTTTAGTGTGAAACCTACCACATTCACCTTTCTGGTAACCCTTACAATGGCAATACCTAGTTATTTTTAAAGCTACCCTTTATATCTGTAGAGTAACTGCGAAGAACTTAGTCTTGTTTTTTTTTTTTTTTTTTAAGTCCACAATTTTTCACAACAGTAAGTAGTTACAGATTGAGGAAAATTATATTTAGAAGCTGTGGTTATTTTATGAAGAATGGAAATCATTTTATAATATAATCAGTTATATGGACTTTAAAAATCTGATCTAATTTTTTAACCCAAAAATATGAAATTGTAATTGGGCTAAGATATGGAATGGGTTTGGTTTTAAATGTAGTTAGATACTAGCATCATAGGCATTCATTGACTTCTTAATTTGTGTAAATGATTGTGCTGATTGTTAAGGGTATACAGAGATTAATAAATGAACAAAGTTATTTTCATCAGAAAATGTATTTTAAGGCAGTGGTCCCCAACATTTTTGGTACCAGGGACCGGTTTGGCGGAGGACAACTTTTCCATGGAACTGGGGAGGGGGCGGCGGGGAATGGTTTTGGATGATTCAAGCCCATTACATTGAAGCTCACTACCTCCTCCTTGTGTGGCCAGGTTCCTAAGAGGCCCAGACCAGTACCAGTCCAAGGTTTGGAGGGTGGGGCCCCCTGTTGTAAGGTACTTTAGTTTAAAAAGAAGTCATACATGACAAGTATTTCTCATTGGAGATTAGTATATTAAATGGCTATATTCCTATAGTGTTGCTGAAGCAGCATTTTTCAATGCATAGCTCACTCTTTTAACTGACTGTGTGGGCATAAGCCTACAGAAAAATTGAACCTTAGATTAACGCATACTCAAGTATTTCAAGTCAGGGTACAATTATTCCTTGCCAGCGTGTAGATTTAAAGTTACAGATGAAAGAGGACAGAGCCTGGATTCCCTCTCTCTTAACTTGTCAATTAAGACAGACCCAAGAGACCAAATAAACAATTTAGCTGGTAAATAGTCTGAACACATACCTTGTTAGCAAGGGGAACAGAGGCTACTCTGTGGAGCTTGAAGGCTAAGGTTTTAATAGTATGAGTCAGTAAGAATAATATAACTTGAGGAGCTGACCTAAAAAAAGGATGGGGAGATAGAATAAGTAGGTGGGAATATATTAGTGATACCAGTCTGTTGGCAATTAATTGTAATTTGCATTGGTCTTGATAGAACTAAAAGTGCTTTTGCCTCCCAGGTGTATTGAGTACCACCATTAACTCCGTATTCAGATTGACAAAATTCAGTAGGATTCGCGCCCTTAAAATGGAGGTCTGCTATCTATTACTGTGCTCTCTAAAACTGAGACTCACTGAGGTTAAACAAGGGAAGGAATTCTTGGAGTGGATACAGAACTGCTTAAATTTATAATTTGGCCGATTTGGGTGGAAGTAATTACATAGTACATAAGGGGTTCCCAGAAAATGCTGGATCACAGGTTCTTGTATGATCACAGTATGATTGTATTCAAGTACGTAAGTATCTTTTTATCCTGGAGTTCATGTAAATACTGTACACCAAATGATAACTATAGAGGCCAGTAAACACAATCTTGTATTTGATTTGCATGATGCACTCTGCGTTCTTTGAGTGTGTGCATAAGATTTTAGATACACCTTACAGGTTTCAAGATACCTGGTCACCCTGAAGCTGTCTACGAGATTGGAATGAACAGGTAACCAGGAATTAATTTCTCCTGGATATTCAGTGCATTGAAGTTAAGTGGCAGTATAGCTGGAGTGACTTTTCCTTACTTACCAACGTGAGAGCTTTGGAGGATTGGAGAAAAAGGAAACTACTATTTACCGAGTGTTTCCTATATGACTGTTATATTAAAGGCACGTAGATTAACTAACCCTCTGGATGAATCCGTTATTACACATTTGTATCTGAGTTCTCAGAGGACCCAGGCCTCTTTCTGGGAAAGGAAGTAAACTTGTCTTTCTGGGATGTGAACTCCCAAGCATGAGAGCAGTAGCACAGTCTCATGCTTTCAACATTCCTTTGGTCCCCTGCTTTAAGCACACCTATGTGAAGGCTACTCATTTTGTAGAGAACCAGAATGTAGATGGGGTGGTTCACATGATGTTACTGACAATGTAATTAGGCAAATGGTACATTTTGGTAGCTTCAGAAAACTGAAGGACAATTTAACAAGTACTCGAATTAAAACTGAATGCTCTGAGAGTTTTTGGTCTCAAGCACATGTAACAGTTGGGGAAGTCAAGACATTTGTATATAAATTACTAAATAACAGCCTACGGTGCTAATACATAGTTAAAAGGTATGTTGAATCATGGACAGACTTAGAGCTTGGAGAGAAAAGCACAGTAAACTACAATGATACAGGAAAGCTTCAAAAAAAAAAGGAGCAGTGAGTTTAACAAGATACCTACTGTATGACTACCATGTATATTATATCATGCTAGATGCTACAGATGTGTGAGAGGAGAGATCGTTCTCTTTTATGCCATCTTCATGTAGTATACCTGCTGCTTTGGTGTTGCATTTATTTATTGTATGTTTTCATTGCTTTAAATCCTCAGTTCTCAACATAGCACATCAGTAAATGTTTGTTGAATGATGAGCAAGATACACTTCCTATGTATAATGTAGTAGGATAAGTATATATTATATTACAACAAAGTAGAGGAAGTAGTACAGAACTCAATGGATATTTCATAGTCAGAAGTAATCATATCTTGGAGAATAATCAGGAAGGGATTTATGGTTGGAGTCACTTTTGACATCGGCTACCTGTGAAACTATGGGTAAGGTTATTTTAGTAGTGTGAACAACATCCATGGAGTGGGGTATACAGGGTCCGGCACAAATAATGCTCTTTTTTAAAAATACAAAATCATAAGCATGTAATTCTATAACATAACAATATCACACTCAAGCACACTATACGGCATTTTAAGTAAAATGTTCAAATTAAAACTATAAATTATTACATCGTATTATTACCCTACCAACCACACTCAAGCAGGCGTTGCTTCTGCCAAACACTGTACTTGGGCATATTCTAGTTTATTAAGGAAACCTGTCCCACATTGGTTTCAGCTAAAAAGTATGGTCTTCACAGTTCAAGATCTTTGCTACTTTCCAAGCTCAAGAACACAGGTATAGCATACAGTTTTCCCCCAGAAAACAACTATTTTTTGATGAAAACCATCACTTTATTAGACTATCTCATTTTATCTTTATCTTTAGGACTTCCTGTTGACTTTTCTTGCCATATACCTGTTTCACTTTCCTGCCCTCACCCTCAAACTAATAGTTATGAGTATGTGCTATTGTTCACAACAGACTAGTAAGAGGAGAATGTACTTGCCCAAGGTTATACAGATAGTAAATAGTAGAACCTGGAATATATTTACTTCGTAAATGTGACTATGTGAACATGAATTGAGGATAGAAGTTTATTTGAGTTTATTTGAAACGTGGATGCTACATATTACTAACAGTGTCATGACCCTAGGGGGCCATTTGTATGTGGTAGAAACTAAGTGTTAAATCCACAGATTCCAAGAATCTACTGATAAAGGCATTACAGTAGAATTTATTCACTTACTGTGTTATTTATTGAATGCCTACCATAAGTGAAGTATTATTCCAAGATCAAAAAGTATGGCAAATAATAAAGTTCCTGCTCTCATGGAGTTTATATATAAATGGAGAAAGACAGAATAAGCATATAGACAACTAAGTAAATATGATTCTGGTAATAAGTACTAACAAAAATTAAGTCAGGTTCATGTATGAGTCGATGGGGTTAATATTTTATATGGAGCAGGCAAAGAGGCAATTTCTGAGGAGGTAATATTTGAATGACAACCTGAATGTTGAAAAGGGGAAGTCCTTGGAAAGATCTGAGAGAGAGGTTTTTAGGTACAGACAACAGTAAATTCAAAAGCTCTTACTCATGAGGATGTGAAAATGAACTTAACATATTAAAGGAAGTGCAAGAGGACCAGTGTAATGAACAAATGAACAAAGTAAAGTAGAAGGTTAATGGAGTAGCAGATGTCAGATCATAGAATCTTGGAAAGATTTGATAAAGAATTTGGATATAGTCTACATTTGATGGGAAGGATTTTAATATCAGTTTCAGTTTTAAAAGATGACCTTTCTATGTAGAAAATGGACTGAATGGAGGAGGAGGAACAAGTGACAAGAGAGGAAACAAGGCTATTTCTGTAGTAGTTCAAGCAATAAAAATAGAATGGCGCGCATGAGTGGTGGAGGTTGAGAAGTGGTCAGATTTGGGATATTTTGGTGATAGAGCTAATACGATTTTGTGGTGTGGGATATGAAAGAAAAGGATCGAATATGATTTCTTAGGTTTTAGACCTGTATTACTTGGTGAGTGGGTGCCACTAATCCATGTGGACACTTAGCTTGAGGAAGGTTACAGAATATATGTAAGAGTTTCACACATCTGTTCCACAGGTAGCAAGCGATAGCTGCTGTAAAGATCTGCCAGATGTTGTCTGGGACTTTCAACTAGTGCTAACATAGCAACTTCGTATAGTTGGTTATAAATTCTTACAGCTGCATCCTTGCTTCTTGTCTCATACATCTTGAGACACAGAAGCAAACCCACACTTCCTCCAGTCATGTTACTTGTCCTCATTTTCATACATCTTGCTGTTCTCTCAGTCTGAACTGTCGTAATATTTTTATACACCTAACTCCTCATCACCACCACCAAATACCTGGCTAGGTCTCTTGCATTATTTAATTCATGTATTATCTCCTCCAAGAAATGTTTTCTTTTTTTTAAAACTTCAGTTGAGGTTAAGTTTATTGATTCAGGAGGAAGGGAAGAAGAAGGGTTGCGAGAGAGAGAAACATCAATATTTCTCTGTTGTGTGCTCCCTGACCAGAAAATCCAACCTGCAACCTTTTGGTGTTTGGGGTGGCCCTTCAACCAACTGAACCACCTGGCCAGGGCCAGGAAACATTTTCTGTTCCACATATCCATTTTACTTTCACTGAGTTAGTCCGAGTTAATAGTCCTTAACATATACATCAAAGTATACCATACATATACTGCATGAAAGCACCTCGATTATAGCAGTTTTAATTTTTTAAAATAGTCTTTTGTATCTCTGTAGAATAAGAGAAGGGGAAATATTCTAGGTGGGGAGAAGGATGTGATAAAAAGGATCTGGGGAGGGGATTGAGAAGGAAGAAGATTGTGTCACATACGGTATATAAAGAATATATATCGGGGTGAGTAAAATATTAACTAAGATTTTTAAAAGAGTTATGTGTCAATTATATCTCAGTAGAGCTAGAAAAAAAGAAAATGAAATAAAGATTAGAAGAATCTTTTTGGACTCGACAGAGAATTTTCAAGACTAAACCGATTGGATTTAAAACTATAGAACAGTGGTTCTCAACCCTGGCTGCACCCCTAGAAACACCTGGAGAGTTTTTAAAGTCCTGCTGTCTGTGAGTTTCTCAGACCCAGACTAAGTCACAGTTTCTGGGCATGGGACCCAGACGTTGAAGTATCCAGTTGATGCAAAAGTTAGCAACTGCAATATATAAGAAGTAGAAAGTGATTGGTTGAAAAAAAGAGACTGAAATAGGACTCAAGAAATTGGATCATTATTTTTATTCTTCGTTATTTTTGGTCTTGGGCAAGTCACTTAAAGCTTGGTGTTAGTTTTTCATCTATAACTTTGTTGGTCTTCAGCTATAACTTAGTTCAATGATGATTTCTGGAATTTCATCTGTCTCTAAAATCTTTTGATTTTAATGAAGACAGTTGCATAATGAAGTAATGTTACAGGGAAGATTAACTGGCTAAATGAAGGACAGGTTGGAGGTAAGAAGATGGTTATCCTTTGTTAGTGTGGGTAGGACAAGTAAGGTCCCTAGGGGAAGCTAGTTTCTTTGGGAATGGAAAGGAGGACACTTTAGACCTTCTTGCATCAATTAGGGATTTCCCCCCTCCTTAAGAGAGATTTCGGGAGACTTAAAGTATGAATATTCAAGGATTTGTTTGCTGTAATAGAATTTTTTACTTATTCTTAGAATCTTATATTGTTTATCTTTAGCAAAACCTTGAATAAAGAATGACATATCTTGCCGTATGTATTTAAGAGATGTTCTGTTAATCAGTTTGTGCAGCGGAAATAATTCATGGAACTATTTCTGAGATCATATACTTTTGGTGTTCTGAAAAATGATTAATAAAGAATTCAGTTCATTTTTTGATTGTTTAGCACTCTGCCAAATAAGTAGCTTTGTATTTAGAATGTGTTCATATATGCTTCCTAATATTATATTACTCTTTATTATCAGTTTGTCAAAATGAAAGAAAAATTGGATTTAGAACAGTTTTAGAAGCTTTCAAACTACTTTTTACCAGTTTTTTTGTTGTTGTTCATGCTTTTATCCCTGTTGTATAAAATGGAGTTAACTACTTTCTCTAATAGGATTGTTACAAAGAAGAAAGGAGATGAAGTAGCCTAGTGCTTGACACATGGTTATTGGGTGCTTGATAAATTTTAATTCTACTGCCCTCCCAGTATATAAGCTCATGTATGCATATTTATATTTACCCATTTTAGTTATTTTATGCCAAAAAAGTTTTTATGAGCTGTTTTTTCCTTTTTTCTTTCAGCTTGCATGTCTTCTTGGCATAATACTTTAGAGATGATTTTTTTGTGGATTTTTTCTAATTATACTAGTAAAAGTGAATTTTTCCCTCCCCTGGCCCTACTCAGTTATAATTTGACTCAAGAAACTCAAATTTAATGACTTAGTGTATTTTGTTTCCTAAAGGTAAATCTTTGTATATTCCTATTCAGTGACATTAATTCTTTGTGTTTTAAAAGAATTTGATTTTTAAATTGAATTTAACGTTACTCAATTATCAAGTATTCAAAGGTTGATGATCCAGTTTGAAATTGATGCACTCCCTCTTGCTCTTGATTTTTTGTACCTGCCTAGTTCAATGTGCAACTCAGACTTTTTGAATTTATTAGCTGTTTTTATGAAATTAACCATGTTGAAGGAAAAATAAAAGTAAATGCTAATCTGCTTTAAAAATAAAAGTTTATTTCATAGTCTTCCTCCATTCTCAGCACTGTAAATTAACTTGTTTGCTAATCCCTGATCGACTACATAATCTTACCCATTCTTATTTCCTTCTGTAAAGTTTTTTTTTTTGCTAGTGTTCAGATAATCTCCAGTCTCTAAAATACTTCTGAAGTTATAAATTTTCATAATACAGCAAAGAATAATTTGTGAAGGGTTGCATTTCAGTGAGTCTTTCATAGGGCTCATCTATTATTAGGAAAAAAGCCTTAGGGTACTAAATATTTGGAAAGTGCATGCTTATTTATAGTGACGAAGGTGTGAAGAGAGTGAAAAGGAAAGGAAAAGTAAAGTAGAGGAAAGAAAACTTGACAGGTATAGAGAAGAGAAGGAGAAAGAAAATGGAGGGAAGTAAACAAGAGATGAACGTTTTGAAAACGTTTGAAGAGAAGTAAACATTCAAAAAATGAAAGCAAGAGGAAAACAACAATAGATAAGAGTTGTTAAAATTCATTAGGAACTCACAGGGGTGCTAATTTACTGTTATATTGGGCTTTCCAAAGGGCTGTAAATTTTACTGTTGGTTCTTTTTGTCACCTTGGAGAAGTGAACTTCCCTGAGGCTCACATTCCTCATCTGCAAGATGGGAATTTCGGACTAAGTGATCTTAAAGGTCCCTTCTGGCTCTAAAATTGTGTAATATTTCTTGGTGGTTGGTCACTGTGAGAAAAACATTCCTGTGTAAAATTTGCAGCTATAACTGACTTCAACATGTTTTTGGGGAAGAGAATATAAGCTCCCCAAGGATAGGAGCCTTTTTTCTATCTTGCACTGCTGTATCCCCAGTAGCTAGCACTGTGCTTAACACATAGCAGGCACTCAGTAAATGTTTTTTGAGTGAGTGGTGTGGTTGATTATCTGGAACATCTAGTGGTTGTAGGGGAAAACTATGTGCTTAAAAGAAGAGATCAGGAAAAGACTGATTTCTTCTGAAGATATCTTACATAAACTGATTTTTAATCTTTTGTTCTTCCTTATTTTGTCCCAGATTCAGAGAAAGTGGCTGCAACCAGTGGTATACTCATGATCACAAAACTTGTAGTAACCAGACATACATGTAGTGACTAAACCAACCTATGACCTAGGCCAGTTCTCTTCCTGTGACTTACAAAAATGCAGAACCAAAGTTTGGGTCTTCATGGAACAAGTGTGAAAAGAGTGCACATATACACCGGTAGCTATGTTGAGTTATGTTGATTGGCTTCACTCTGTTCAGAAGCAAAGTTTGGCTACTAGCTGAGTACTGAGGCTGGCAGATTCCAGTGTAGTCTTTGTAATCCACTGTTATCCTTACCTTAGGAGGTGGTACATAGTTATGCATGAAGATGAAATTTGCAAAGATACTTTAAGGAGTCATTCAGAACATTGTATACACACACACATTCCAATTTTTTCAAGGTCATAGTTTCAAAATATGCGGGTTGTTACAGTTTTTTGACGTGAAATTAGACCAAAAGATGGGAGGCGGAAGTCACTTTAAATCTGTAACACTAAAGGCATCTGCTCATTCGTTAGCTCTCACTCCACCTAAACACTTTGATTTAACCTGCAGTTTAGAATAAACTTGGTTGACTGATGTGCCATTCATAGTAGACAGGAACAGAAAGCATCAAAAAGTGTGGGACAGGAAGATGGAGGCAACGAGGCATTCATTCATAGGCAGATATAATGACAACCTAAGTTACATCCAAACAGTCCTACTTAGAGGGATAAAAGAGGAGAAATAAACGTCTAGCTCATTAGCTATCCATGGTAATTATTCTGAATCATTAAGAAAATAATAATTTATATTTTATATTAATAAAAAGTAGGAAATATGTCATACATTTTTGGAATAAGTTTATCCCAATTGGTCAATTTTTTAATGTTTTTATATCTGAATAGTAAACCCTCAGTAGTCTTTAAAAATACACCTATTGAAACACATTTATCCATGCATCTGGCCCAAGGAGCACTACTAGATAAACAGAAGGTGATTGTACTTTGAAATTTTTAAAAATGTTAAAAATTTTTGTCTCACGGATATATCAGGCTGAGTTTTTAATTAGTTACAGACATTTTATGCTGTGTTTGTAAAAACTGTAATGTTGAGATGTATCAATATTTGTATAAATAGTGGTAAAGAGACTTTCTTAAATGCATATTAAAAGGATCATATAAAAAGTGAAATTTCAGCACAAAGTGGGGTTAAATGTCTGTGTACTTCAGTTAAGATTTAAAACAAAAAACACACGACTGCAAATTTCTTGAAGGCATATTTGTATAAATTGTTTTTATTGAACATAAGTCACCTAATTTGTTACAATCATTGACAGATAGTTTATTGTAAAATAGAAATATGAAAAGATAGCAATATGAAAGCAATCTCCATTTATAATACTAAATTTCAGATAAGAACATTATTTTTGTTAAAATCAGAGTCCATTTGGAATGAATTGAATATATCCATTTAAAACTTGCATATTATATTACATGTTAGGTAATTTTTAAATGTTTTCAATTACGAACTCCAGAAGATGGATAACAATTTCATTCCTGATGGCAATGAATTTCCTTCTTCTGAATTTTTTTACTAGGTGCACTAGGCCTTCCAATGAGGGGGATGAGCAACAATACCCCTCAGTTAAATCGCAGCTTATCACAAGGCACTCAGTTACCGAGCCACGTCACGCCAACAACAGGGGTACCAACAATGTCACTTCACACGCCTCCATCTCCAAGCAGGTATTTATTGATGGACAAGAATATTTCTTAAAATGTATCTTTGTAGAGTAAGCAAGCTTTTTAGTTTTTTCATAAGGTAACTAAATGGTTCAGTGCCTTTCTCTCAGGAAAAGAAGGTTAATACCCTCTACTCATTTTATTTCTTTGCAAATTGTTAAATCCTAGTGTAAGATGTTTTATTCTGTACCTAGCATATTGGTTGTCAACTGGTGGGTATCAGGGGTTAACCAGCACGGGGCGGGGGTGGGGGGGGGCTTATTCAGAAGCCACCTCTCTCCCTCAAAGGCGGATGTGGAATTTAAAATCATTCCTCAGATAATTTGATTATTGCTCCCTCGCCACACATCCATCGCTCTAGTGAGACGAAAGTAAAACAGATTACATAGATGATTCATATTAGTATGAAGAAAGTAGAATGACAGACATTTAGAATGAAATTACTCTAATATATGTGTGAAATATATTTGTGTTATTTTATATTATAGTCACAGTAATAGTTCTCTCACCTTAGATATCACCATGTATTAGTTCCATTATAATTTTCTCTTTCTTGTTGGTTTGTTTACTTTGGCTTTTATTTTTAAGAGCTAGAATGACTGGACAAAAGAATTAAATTAATTAAAATCAGCAATGCAATTTGAAACTGTACTTGAAGTTCTAGATTAGGCCAATTGATTTTTTACAGAGACTTTTAATGAGTAATTGTAGAGAGCTTATTTAGCATAATGGACTTCTTTTTCAGGGGTATTTTGCCTATGAATCCTAGGAATATGATGAACCACTCCCAGGTTGGTCAGGGCATTGGAATTCCTAGCAGGACAAATAGCATGAGCAGTTCAGGGTTAGGTAGCCCCAACAGAAGCTCGCCAAGCATAATATGTATGCCAAAGCAGCAGCCTTCTCGACAGCCTTTTACTGTGAACAGGTAAGATGTTTATTGATACTGTGTATAATTGTCTTTTTCCGTATTTTCAGATTTGCCTTTTCATATTCAACGTTCTGTTCTTGAGTTGTGGCTCCTGTCTTATAAATGTGTTTCATCATGTCTCTATGACCAGAGATTCTCTTTCTGTTACACATCACAACTTTAATCTCCGTGAACTAAAGACATGTTCTTTTGAAAATCAGTTTGATTTTAGAAAGCACACTAAAGCTTTTTGTTGTTGCTGTTAGAAGAGGATTGTTCTTAGGTTGCCACCAGGCAAATTTTTGTTGATATGTTTTTTTCTCTATTAAATGAAGCCGGTCACCTGTACATTAAGAGTTCCAGACTTACGAATAGGACATGTTTGACTGTTACTGCCTTATACTTCATTTATGCTTTGGTTAAGTACCTTTTTGACCAAAATTCCATTTTGTACTTACTTTGGAGACTTAGTGACCAAAGACTTTGAAAGACTAATTCTACAGTGTTTGAAAATTGTCGTGTCCTGAGATTTAAAACAAAACGATGAGCTCTTCTATGTATTCATGCATTTTTTGCCTTATCCATTGCATATACTATTACACAAATAATGATGATATGAAGACCAGTTATCCATTATATTAATATTTTTAGCTGTGTAGATAAATTATATGAGAGTTATATCTATAATATAAAACTTTTTTCTTGCAAAAGTAACATTTAAGTTTACCAATTTTAAAAAACTGAGGACTACAGGGGAAAAGAGGACCTTGGTGTAGTTGCTGTCAGTATATCCAGTTATATCATTTTCTTTTATCTGGTACTTATAAAATCTGAATTAAAATAGGTTATTAGGACATTTTCTGTTTAATCTTCATCTCATAAGCTTCAGTTCTTTTATTCAGACTTAAGAGCATTTCTTTTATAATTTTACTGCGCTTCTAATTTTTAAAAGTTACTATTTGTAAAGGGATATCAAAATTCTCACCTCCTTGATGGCTTCCTAATCATACAATATTTCTTCGTCTTTATCACATCTTTCCTCATTCTTGTAGTATTGTTCACTGAATGTATATTCAATTTTTTTGCCATGTATTTTAACATTTTAAGTTTTTAAAAAAAATACTTCATAAATTGTCAGTGAAACTTGAGTCTCTCAAACCCTGCTTATTACTATTGAGCTGTTGATAAGTTGTATTTATTATAGCATGTTTTCATCTCTTAGTACTTATTCAGTGTTTGGGGGGTTCCTTTATCATCAGTAGTTCCAACATGCTATTAAACAAAAATTTCTATTGGCTTTCCTATTCATCTCTAAAGTGTTGTTCACAGTTGCATGTTTTATGAAAATGTTGTTTGGTCATAGTTTTATAGATACAGGCCAAAAAAAACCCTTTTATCTTCAAACAGTTTAATCCTGCTCAGAACACTGATACACTATATTTTATCAGTTATTTTGATGATAAAAATGTATACTTTCATCATAGAATTGGCATTCTTTTTTAAATTCTTCATTACTTCTGGCCTTGCTTTAAGTTCAGTCTTATTTTTTCCCCATGTTTAGGCTTATGCAGAAATAGGAGGCATTTGTAACTATTTACCAAGTACCAAATTGTACATTGATTTAGAATTGAGGGACACTACAGAAAGATATTTTTCTTTTAAGCAGCTGAAAGATAAACTACATTCAGATAAAATAATGTGTTTTAGAGCACTGGATTCAGTTAAAGAAAAACACTATTTAACTCAGGTCAACTAAACATTTATTGAGTGTCTATTACCTGCTCCTGAACACTTAAGGGCAGAGGATGCAGAGTTGAATGTGACATGGACTTTGTTCATGAGGGTATCTGTATGAAAAAGGATCTTTTATGGACAGTAACAGTAGTACACTTTACCAGTAGTGGAAGAAAAATAAGTATTCAGGAATAATGGTCTTAACACTAAACTGCATAGTTTGGAAGTTAGTTTTGCCAGTGTATCCAGTATGTTGGTTCTCTAAGAACACTAAACAGTACCTTTAATCTCTGTTTTCCTCAAGGCTTATACGTAAATTCTTTTTTCTTTTTCTTTTTCTTTTTTTGTATTTTAATTTACCTGTGTAAGGTGTTTGGTTCTCTGTTCACGGAAGGACTTAGGGGAATTTTTAAATAAAATTAAAGACTTAAACTCAGAAAAACAAAATTAGTATTTGTTTTAAAATATGTTGTTTTATATGAGGAGATCAAAAGTGTACACTTTTGCTTATCTTCATCTGAAAGTTAGTGTTCTTACTGTATATCTAAAATTATTTTCTGTGTACCCAGTATGTCTGGATTTGGAATGAACAGGAATCAGGCATTTGGAATGAATAACTCCTTATCAAGTAACATTTTTAATGGAACAGGTAAGCTTATTCTGGAGTTAGTACCCTGTAAAAAATATGGTAGATCTTTACAATACAAAGCAATTCAACATACTGGTCTTAAAATATTACAGGACTTTTTGTGTTATTTTGGTGGAATTTAATTTAGTGAGAATTTGACAGGAATAGGATTTAATTCAGTGAATAGTTTAAAGATATTTACATATATTTTTCACTTGGCATGGTAATAGCATAATGTTTTAACATCAGTAATATTTCTTTAATACCTGGAGGAGCCTAAACATAGTCTGTGTTTATGCCTCAGAATCTTTCCTGCTTCACGAGCTTTTCCTATCCTTAGTGCTGTTACCACAGTCTAAACTAGATTGGGTGGTTTGGCATTCTGGCTAGAGAGACCCAGATTGAAGAAATATTTAAAATTATGTGGAGCACTTAACAGTTTTTTCTTAAGTTTTCATACTAATTTTGGCATTTAACCCTTATGGATTTTTTATCCAGTTTTATGTGTTAAATTAAAAAATTAATTACATGGAAAACCAATTCTGATTTTGACAGCAAAGAATTCCTGCAGTCTGTTCGTTTACTTCTTTTATCAACTGCTTAAACCCAAACTGGAGGCTTTGTTGCTGTTCTGCTTCAGGTTTCAACCTCTTCCACCCTTGCCTCCTGCAAAAGGAAATAAAGGATGTTGTTTTGGTCATAGGAGCCAAAATGAATACAGTTGTTGAGAGAGAAATGTATGTAAAGAAAATAGAAGGTGAAAGAATGATCAGTGAAATGGAGCCCATGTGGAAGCGTGAGAGATTTAGCAATGAAATTGTCATTTGTGACTATGGGCTTTTAATTTTTAAGAGTTATTGTCTGTTTAGCAGCATGGATCGATCAAATGAGATGTTAAAATTTCAAGTTTTAGCATTTGAAAGTTACAGTTTTATATTCAAGATATAAAAATAGTGCAAAGTACCATATCCTATTGTTTCTAAAATGTATTTTTTTTCATATTTTGATCTCTCTGGAATCAGGCTGCATCTCATAGTTTAAGGCAACTTTTTTTAATGGACCATAAAGTAACTACTGTCTGACAATGCCAGCTGTATTCTGAATTATGGTTTTATACACTTCTATAAATTTTAGAGTTATTTTTAAAATTCAGTGTTAACTAAGTTTATGTTGCAATAGAAAAACTGCTTAAGTCTTTCCCTAAAAATATAAATTTTGAGGTTTATAAACTGTTTATTTTATTTTATTTTTTTAGTAAAAACTCTCCTCAAATAACATGGCAATTTAAATTTCATCTCTGAGGACCTGAAGATGTGTTTTAAAAGTTAATATATATTTGGAGTTTGTAGTTAATTTGTATCAAATAATTGAAGAGAGATTACTCTGTAGATTGAAACTGTAAATTGTTAATTCCATTATCTTATTAAAATTTAAAATTCATGAAATGCAGTTTCTTTAAAATCAATGGGTATGAATGATTTTATCTTTATCTTTCATAACTTTAAATTCTAACTTGGAATGTTAATGGAGTGTATTGTTTTTCTGTCAACAAAGCAATCTTAATAGTTTTTTTTTCTGAGAATCTGCTAATTATGAAACTTGGAGAAAAATCAAAATGAAAATCTTGTAATTATGAATCTTAGAGAAAAATTAAAATTGTTTTTCTGTCAACAAAGTAAACTGGAGCCAATAGGGTTTCTTTTTTCTGAGAATCTTCTAATTATGAAAGAGGAAAATTAAAATTAACTGGAAAAAAGGTAAAATAAAGTGAAAATGATCATGAAACACCATATGAAAACTATAGTGCAGTCTAAAACTAAGGTAGAAAATAAAAATCTTTAAAAATTAGGAATATAAGATTGTAAGAATTATGGAATAATGAAAGCTAAGAAATCAAAAGGATAATTAAAATAGGCAAAGAATAAATATTGGGTTAAATTTTAATTTGTAAAAGGAAGCAAGCTGATTTTTTAAAAATTTAAAATGAACAAAAATAAATTTTATTCAATTAATACATATTTATTGAGCGCCTACTGTGTAATAGGTAATATAAACTCTTGGTCTTTATATCTTATTCCCATGCTTCCCAAGCATTCAACAAACAGACACGGGAACCCTACTTATACCCTACTTACGCTACCCTGCTTATACCCCAGCTGCAAAATGCCCACGCACACACGTGCATACACAGTTGTGTATGGGACCAGTAGACTACAGAACAGAAGTCCTTACGGCTTCTGTTTACACTGCCTGTGCCTCAAACACAGTTCTGGTCATTTGCAGGAGGCACTGTCATTTTCACACCTGTGAAGCTCCAAGCATTTCAGGTATAACCTCTGCTTTTGAATATAATGAAAACAGTAATTATATCATAACACTCTTTCTCTTGCTAGCTAACAAGCTCTAACTTTAGAGTACTGTCTTTCACAGAAAAATAATGTACCACCTTACTCCTTTTCTCTACCTTCAGCCTCTAAGATTGGAATTTTTATTGTGCCAGTTATATTTTGCTTTGCTGAATTGTTCATGAAATTCTTTTATGTGAAATCAATCCATAAGTATTTATTGTTCACCTACATATACCTAATACAGTGCTGTGCATTATTTAGGAAGAAGCCACTGTCATCTCAAATTATATTATGGTTGGTCTTTAATAATCTCTTTAAAATGTTTGTTGAATCAATAACTAGCGTTCCCTCTTATTATTTAGATGGAAGTGAAAATGTGACAGGATTGGACCTTTCAGATTTTCCAGCATTAGCAGACCGAAACAGAAGGGAAGGAAGTGGTAATCCAACTCCATTAATAAATCCCTTGGCTGGAAGAGCTCCTTATGGTAACTAAGCTTTTTAATGATGGTCAGTGGAAACTTTCCATTGTGCACACACATACACATATATGTGTGCCTGTATGTTTTCTAATCAGAGTAATTTGTTGGAGTTGATATACCCAAAGCACTTTTTCCTCTCAGAATTCCTCCCAGAATTCCATAATAGCAAAGTTAAATGGGAAAACTTAGTTTGTACAGAAACCCCAAAAGGAAGTCCTCATGGGTATTTAGAAGTTATTTTCTTCGGCAATTCTGCCTTAATATACCTTAATGATTATTTTGTGATCTCCCTCTTACTAATTCATCCCTCATTGTTTCAAAGAAAGCATTCCTAGTTGTTAATAATGACTGACCATACAGTAAAGATTTTTCTTGAGTTTCTTAACCTCCACACTATTGACATTTGGGTCAGATAATTCCTTATAAACAAGGAGCCGTCTGCTGCATTATAGAATGTTTAGCAGCATCTCTGGCCTCTGCTTACTGGATGCCAGTAGCAACCCCTACCTCCTTCCCTTCCCCCAGTGTGATAATCACAGATGTCTCCATAATTGACAAATGTGTGGGAGAAGAAATTACCTCCTGTTGAGAACCACTGCTCATGGGTCATGTGTAGTTTGTGTAGACTATCGGTCACCATTAAACTGCCCCATTTTACTGCCTCTAGTAAGAACTTTGACTCATAGAGGTTAAATGAAAAGGAGGGGACTTGAAACATGTGCAGTAACAATTTAGCCATGAAAATTATGTGACTGCAGTGTAACCATAGTCTTTTTATCCTTTGCACATGGTGGCTTTCCTTTTGGAAGAACCCGATAAAGACCAGCAGCAGAAAACAATGAACTTAGATCAGTTCCTCACTCTTACAAATTTTTCCCATTGTCAACCTAGAAGGATTTCCATGCCTTTCAGAATATGAGTACAAATAACAATATATGAAGAAGGGAAAATTTTATTGTTAATATTCTAAAGTTTCCAAATCACTCGTCCAAAAATAACAAAAAAAAAGATCTGCCCTGGAAGTTGAGTACCTGGCTACTTGATTCTCAGTTCAGACTCTAATGTTTTTAACCTTTCCTCATAGGTCCATTTTTTCATCCCTTTAATCATTCCCGTTGCTCTCCTTGGACCATCTCTAGTTTCTCCATATTGTTCTTGAATTGTGGAGTCCCAAACTGGATATTGTTCTCCAATAAGGGCCTGACTAATGCCAAGTATAGTGGGAGGATTACTTCCCAGTTCTTGCATGTTTTGCATCTATTACATGGAGTCCAAGAAAATCTGAAATAATACGGAGTTGTTTAATAATTGATTCAGTTTGCTTACTCTGTAAGTCACTTTCGAGTAGAATACTGACATATTCTTTTAAAATTTATTTTATTCATTGTATTTGACAATTAACTGTGTTTATAATAGCTAGTCAGATATTTAAATAAAGCATGTTTTTAAACCAAAAATGTTAATAATTATTACCAATATCAAATTATGTTTTAAGCATCTAAGACATTAGATTACAATTGCAAGATTGCCACTTATTTCCCTTTATTTTATATATTGAGTTATTAATCAGTATATAAAAATTTAGTTCCTGAATACTAATACTTTGAAGTATACTTTCAGGGAAAAATTAAAAATCCTTCTGGTATATTATTATAAGGGAAGTTAACTTTTTATAATTTTTAGCAAAATATCATAAATATCAATTGCAATTCTCCGGATTATTTTCATTACATAGTTGGAATGGTAACAAAACCAGCAAATGAGCAATCCCAGGACTTCTCAATACACAACGAAGATTTCCCAGCATTACCTGGCTCCAGTTATAAAGATCCAACATCAAGTAATGATGACAGTAAATCTGTAAGTAACTGAGAATTACGTATGAGAGTGATGTAGTTTTCCCTTTCAGATTCCTCTTATATTAACAGTTGTATAGACTGTGTTAAGGACTTACTAAATACTATTACAAAATTGTTTCTCTTGAATATCTGTAATCTAACTTCTGAAGAATGTGGAAACCTTTATAACTTAGAAGATAGCCTATTTTTTTCCTATTTCATATAGGTTTGCAAATTTCTGTTGAACTTCTCAGAGTTAATTTAGACTTTTATTGTAGTCCCTGTCAGCTGGATCCCATGAAGTTTGATATTATAGCCTTCTAAGGAGCTGTGTTTTTCTTGAGTAAGTTTTCTCCTTGAAGAATCTTTATACACATTTTTATTCCTGTGTTGATTCAGCCAACTCAGCTTCCTCTTTCTGACTTAACAAATATGTTTATTTCTTCCACATTTCATTGAAAAATAGATTTTTTTTGTCATGGGAGTTTTTATATTGTTAAAATAATTGATAAAGAAGAATATTGGGTAAGAATTAAAATAAATACCAATTTTAAAGGTGTGTATGTTCTAACTTATCTTGGAGGTTTTTATTGTTATATTTTAGGTATTTAGTTTCTTTTCTAAATGAAAGTATTGAAGAGTTATAACTTCAAGTGCACCTGAAACCATAAAGTCCTGAGATAGTTAATATATTTTATCTGTGAATGAAAACCTGAGATAAATAAGAATATTTTCCATATATTCCTTGTCCTTTAAATGTTCAAATGTGTATAATACAGAATTTATTTGTATACTATGGGACACTTGTAGAAATAAAAAAAATTCACTTACAACTTGAAAAACAGGTAATAATTTATTACCAATTTAAGTAGAATAAAGAATGAATAGAAAGGTACTACTAATATATGAATTTGAAATTTTTACACTTAACTAATTTTAATGTTAAATTTACTTTTTTTTTAATGTTAGAATTTGAATACATCTGGCAAGACAACTTCAAGTACAGATGGACCCAAATTCCCTGGAGATAAAAGTTCAACAACACAAAATAATAACCAGCAGAAAAAAGGGATCCAGGTGTTACCTGATGGTGGGACTCTATAAAATATGTCAATGATATTATAGAATTCATTTTCTTTTTTCATCAAAGATAAAAATGACTATGTCCTTCTTACCCAGGTCGGGTTACTAACATTCCTCAAGGGATGGTGACGGACCAATTTGGAATGATTGGCCTGTTAACATTCATCAGGGCAGCAGAGACAGACCCAGGAATGGTACATCTTGCATTAGGAAGTGACTTAACAACATTAGGCCTCAATCTGAACTCTCCTGAGTAAGTTTTTTCTTTTCTTTCACATTTGTACATAAGACTGCCCTACAGACTTTTCAGTTTTTAATTTTATGTCATCAAATTGTATCATCTGCTGCCATTGATTATTGCTGTTACCTGCTTATTCTTGGGTCATTCCCTTTCCTGTTAGTTCCTGTATCGCTGTCACTTTACAATATTATTCCACTCTTAACTTGGCAGTTTTGCTGCATATATGATCCTTCCAAATCCTGAAATCTCAGTTCCTTGAATTTCTCTACTCCAGAAATCTTACCCTCCACTATACCTCACCTGCTCCCCTCGTTAGTCATCTTTTTGACCTTGCCATTGCTAGTAACTTTAGTTTCTCTCTAATTTTAAGTCTGGGCTCCTGTGCCACTTTCTGTTTTCTCTCTCCCTCTAGTACTGGCTCCTGTAGTCATTTGACTTTATTAGGACCTTCAATCCATTCTTTTTCCTTTTTGTTTTACCTCAACATCACTGTCTCTCTTTGCCTGCAGTGAACTCACTCTTATCCAGCGAAATTCTGTGGTCAGTCATACTGCTCATCTACATATGCGCTTTACTGCTTTGGCCCTCTCCTGCTTTGTAATTCTTCCATGGCAAAAACTACAACCCTGGCTATATCTTTGCCAATTCTGTATTTTGAACCTGTGCTACTGGGCCTGGTGAAAGAAAAACATATAACTTCACTGCCTAGTTTCACTTTAAATTTATGGCCAGAAACCTCAAAAGTGGGACCTTAATTCTGCCAACCATTATCATAACTGGCATGCCTAGTCCTTTCATTCTTTTTCTCTCCTGTGCAGCTATTCTGCACTTACCTATTCAAACCCGCGTCACCTGTGCGCTATCCTTACTCTCAGATGATGATCTTCTTTTTTCTTTTATTTCTACTTTATTAAGAAAGATGGAAGCAATCAGGAGAGAATGTCAGCATAGTCCTCTCACCAGATCTTACATATTTACCACCATCTATACATCCCCCTTACTCTTATCTTTCACAATGTTGTAATCAGTTCTTTCAGAATTTTTTATACTTTGTTGGATTATTCCTATCAGCATACAAATATGCTGTTACTTCTTTCATGTTATTTTCCTGGATACTTTTTCTTGATCTGACTAATGCCCCCCGCCCCATTTTTATATTCTCCTTTGAAGCAAAATTCTTCAAAAGAACCATCTCTGTAAATCCTATTTGTTTTCTATCCTCTATTAATGCCATTTCAGTTAAGATTTTGTTTGCACTGCACTAAAACTACCCTTGTTAAGGTCATCAGATGACCACTATGTTATTAAATTCAGTGATCATTTCCAGGAAATACCCCTTTTTGACCTGTCAGCAACATATGACATAGTGGAATCATTGCTGCATTGCTTCTCAGTACTTCTAACTGCTACCACCCTGGTTTGAATCACTATCCTCTCTTACTTGGAATATTCACTCCATTAGCCAGTCATTAGGTATCTCTCATTCTCGCTGTGTCCCTTTCTTCTTCATATAGCTGCCAGGACAATTTCTTTTTGGTTAAGTTAACCTTCTGCTCAATACTTAGTAAGGGTTTACAGTTCATTATGATTAAAAACCCAGAATCTTTACAGACCTGATTTGTGTTGCTCTCCAACATCTTCTCCCTTTGTTCCACCCTATCCCAGCTTCATCGGCCTTCTTGCTGTACCTCAGACACGTCAGTCACATCAGTACCTTGGTGACTCCAGCAGTTTCCTTGGATTCGAATAGTCTTTGCCAGATAAATTATGGGATTAATTCCCTTACATTCTTTAAATTTTTGTTCAAATATGACCTTGTGAGACCTAACCTGACTATCTTATTTAATTATGCAACTAATCTCCCCTCTGGACCTCTCCACTAGAGTGGAATATTATGCAAATTTTTTCTGTCTGCCTCCACCCATCCACCATCCCAAACCACAAAGTAAGTTTCATTTTGTCAGTGATCTTTGCTTTGTTCACTGATGTATCCCAAACACCTGTAATGGTTCCAGGCATATAATAAGCACTCAACAAATAGTTGATGAATTTGAACTTTTGCTTTTAATAATTACTGATTTTTTTTTCTGGTATATAAATGGGAAATTAATTTTACTTGGGGGCAAAGTATTAATGAAATTGATGTGCATATATATATATATTATATAGGCAAAAGTAAGTTTGCAATTCTTCGTATGGAAAAAGACATGAAGGTTATTATTATTATAATAGCTTTATTAACTCAAAAGAATGTCACAATATAACTGTAAGCCTTCTTTTGCCCTCCCTGTATATATTGTATAAAACTTTGGTTTAGTTTGTTGTGTGTATAATTCATAGTAAACCCAAGAAAGGAAATTAGAAGTAAAAAGTTACTGTTTTTGAAGTTACTGTTTTTCCTGAACTAAAATTAGAAATCTTTCTTTCTACCCTGGACTTCAGAGTGTTTTTTTTCCCCCCCCTTTATTCAGAAATCTCTACCCCAAATTTGCATCACCCTGGGCATCTTCACCTTGTCGACCTCAAGACATAGGTAGGAGACTATATTTGTGTTCAGACCTTTTAAAAATATATTTGTAACTGAGAATCAGTTAATAAGGCTTTTTTTATTTTATTATCTAGACTTCCATGTTCCATCTGAGTACTTAACGAACATTCACATTAGGGATAAGGTGAGTGTAGTTTATTATTCTACTCAGTCAGCATGAATTTATTTTTCAGGCACTGTTTTTCAGTTCAGACAGCATAATATTTTGAAATACTTAGCAGTGGTCTCAGGGGTATGCTTTTGTAAGTTCATTCAGTTATATATAACAATTTTATTTCTATATATGTTAGTACTCAATGTTTTGATGAGGTTCTGGTTTATATTTTTAAAAGAAAACAATGTTAGGACTGGTAAGATATTTCTTATAGTTACTAATAGGGTACAACCATAACCACAGTTGATGGGAATAAATTAACTTGGAAAATTTAATTAATTCCTTCTGATATTCTAATTTTATGTCCTTATCATTAAGAAAGATTTTTTTCTTTACAAATATTACAGATACAGGGTTTTTAATGAAACCATATGTGATACTATTTTAAAACTGTTCATGACCTTTGGCTTTCTTCTGTATTCTCTGCTTTCGAATTATCTAAAATTCTAGTTTAAAGTAACTAATAACAGATTGCAGCTTTAATCTTCATTTTTTTTCTAATCAAAGAAATAAAGTGGTAAACGCTTACTTTAGGGAACGTAAGTAAGATCACATTTTTGTTAGAAATAGTATCTAGATTTTGGCCTTGTGAAAGGATTTAATTTATTAAAATTATATATTTGTGTTATTCATATATGTATAAATGTCTAACGTAAATGAAGGTGTTCTGCATCTCTGCCATGTAGTTTTGTAGTCAAATCTATGTTGATGTCGTGGACAAAGGTATTTCTCAATATGTCTTAATACTTGAATAGGTGGAAGATAAGTATGAGATAGAGCTAACTTTTTATTTTTGGATTGTGTGATTTGCTGCCACTTCCACTCTAGGGCTCTTTTGTTCCAAATACATAGGTGTTCCACAACCATTTCTAATACCAATTTAAGAAACACTAATTTAGGAGGATTTGACACATTTATCCCCTGAATGGGAATAATACGAATGGAGAGAAAAATTATATTCAGAGAACGTGGAACAGTTTAATAAACATTTAGATACAGGATTAAGTAAAGAGATAAAACATTTATCTCTTTACATTTACATTTACATTTTGGTGAGAATTTTAAGTAAAGAGATAAAACATATCTCTTTACATTTACATTTACATTTTGGTGAGAATTTAATGTATTTAACATATTAATGTGAGAATTTGAGACTGTTGAACTCACTTATGCTTTATAATTTGATAGGTAATTATGCTTCTACTTTGTGGAGGGACATGTAAAACAGTCATTTTTAGTCATCCATTTAAACAAAATAAAGAGCAATCTCATGATTTTTGTACTTATTAACATGCTTGATTCACTAAAAATACATAACTGATTTATGAATCACTGTCAGATATAGTCAGTAACATTTTCTGTAAGTCTTCTATGTATCAAACATTACAAGGTGTGTTCACATACAGTCACTTACTTAATTCATTTTCATTCTTGGTAACCCTTATAATTGAAGTTTAGAGACATAAATAACTTAGACATGGTATATTAGTAAGTAATGTAAGTAGGCCTTGAATGTAAGTTCTGCATCTCTGAGCACAGTGTTTCACTGTTACTCCCATATTGGGTAATTAATAAATATCTCAAGTAAGACATTCTGCATTTGAACTTGCTTGGAAGTTTTTATTTAGCATTTTTTGCTATTATTACATAAAATAGATGTACCAGAAATAATGGTTAAATGACTTTAGTCATTTAAATGATAAAACTACCCTAAGTGATGAAATTCCCTTTTAGAATTATAACTACTTGTGTAATCATGTAATAACAGTTACAAAGAGTTTCTGCTACAAAGAGTTTCTGTTTCTATTTTTACTTTAGTGGTAGCAATTATATGTAAGCATTTTCAGACTTGTTTTACATTTCAGAATGATTTATTTCTATTTTCCAGCTGGCTGCAATAAAACTTGGCCGATATGGAGAAGACCTTCTCTTCTATCTTTATTATATGAATGGAGGAGATGTCCTACAACTTTTAGCTGCAGTAGAGCTGTATGTTCAAAGTATTTTTAAACACTTTTGTATTATAGTGGATCTTGTTTATTTTGAAAGCTGCTTTCTTTTAAAAAATGACAATGGCTGTAGTTTTTTGTCTTTTATTTTTAAAGTGGAAATATTTATCAAGAAATTTGTTTATTTTTACATTTAGTAAAGTAAATTTAAATTGAAACCTTAGATAACCATGGCTTCATAATATACCATATACCTAATCACCATATACCTAAAAGAAGAATTTTAAAATTAACCCTAAGTGTGTAAGAAGACAGAATTGACTTGAATCATGGATTCGGTGAATCTGATTTTTATAAATATGTGAAGTATAAGATATGGTTCATAACTGTGGCCTAACTTACTCCTTGTGGAACCACATATGCTAGTGACTGAATTTCATCATTTAATAAGCATCTATTAATTATTACATGGGCAGTTCACTGTATATGTAAGGCCACATTCATTATCAGGACACTGATGGCCAATTTAAATTAGTGTTAAGAATTTGGTCCATTGGATGTGTTTTTTTCCTGAGCATTTCTGTTTTTTCCTAATGTCCTAAGGATAAAAATTTTTTGTCATTTCTCCTGTGTCCAGCTGGTAACATATTTTGTTACCAATAGACTCTTCTACTAATCATGTTTACTATAGAGTGAGTTGCTAAAAATTTCTGGTGTTCTGATTAGGTGATCTTTCTACAGATTTAAGTATTTTATAGTACATTTCTATAAATGGCCTTGGATCAGATACTTAAATGTTAAAATTTCATGTGTTGATAATAAATTGTTTTTATTTCTCAGTTGAGAATTTGTTTCTTCCCGTGTTCTTTTCACATTTTCGTAAGATAGTAATTGCTACCTATTCTTTCTAATTTATTTATAAGTAAATAAATTTATCCATCCATCCATCCATCCCTGGCAGTTTTTTCTCAAACCTTATTTATATGTAAGAATTACCTCATGGTATTGGTAGGAAGGTATTGTTTACATGGAGGTTTTATGTGAATTTAAATAGTTAATCAAATAGACACTATATTTAGTTCAATACAAAGTAATGCAAATAGTTGGAGTTTTATTTGTTTTGATAGATATCTCAATTTCTATTGATTAAGAAGAACAAGAAAAGAGTGAAGTTTCTGGAACACAGTGTAGCTTTTAAGGTCTTGTTCTGTTTGCATAAAAGTTTCTTAAGTAAAGGTGTGTGTATTAATTAAAGGGTGGGTTTTGGACAAATTAAATTATTTTCCTATATTTATTTCACTAGGCTTGTATTTGATAACATTAAAAGGAGAAAGAAGCATTTAATATTCATGCATTTTATGTGTAATTATTTTCTGAAGAAAAGTTTTATAAAGTGTGAAGGCACAGGAAAAAATTAATTTGTCTTTTTCTCTTAAAAAAATCAAAGTTTTAACCGTGATTGGAGATACCACAAAGAAGAACGAGTATGGATTACCAGAGCACCAGGCATGGAACCAACAATGAAAACTAATACCTATGAGAGGGGGACATATTACTTCTTTGACTGTCTTAACTGGAGGAAAGTAGCTAAGGTATATTTTTTTCCCCATGTGTAAATGTGTAAATCTAGATTTTAAAAAGAAGTGACCTCTTTTATCTCTTTATTTACCAATGCATTCATTCAAATAATGTGCCAGGTATTTGCTCAGTCTTTTGTCTCTACCTCCTTGGCATGATTTAACTCTTAGGAGCATGTGCAGAAACAGTTCATTTTATCCTGAGTTAGAAAAATGATTGACTTGGGAAGAAATTTTCTAATTTTTCAAAGGCTTTGGTAACATTTGAAATATTTTTGTTTCTACTCAGATGTAAAATAAATATACCCTTGTACAATCCAAGACATGCATTCATTCTTACATTATTATTATTTTTAATTATAAAATCAGTATATAAACAGATACAGACTATTTTTAAATTTTCTTTATTTTTACATTTTGTAGAGGAATATGTTACTTTTTAATTGAATTTACTGGAGTGACATTGGTTAATAAAGTTATATAGGTTTTAGGGGTATAGTTCTATAATATATCATCTGTATATTGTATTCACAAATATAGGCATTTTAAAGCACTTGCAGTCGTTGAAGAAAAGATGCTTGAGTTTTTAAATAAAAGAAAAATTTTTCTTGACAGTTCATTGGATGATTTTTAGTTGTTGGTTTTGGGCTTTTTTTCTTTGAGTCAGCTTTACTAAACTTATTTTAAAAAGTAATACATTTTAAAAAGACAATGTAAAATGCTTACCAGATATTTATCACCAAAAAATTATAAGATTTCATATAAAAATTGAAAAAAAATTAAAAATTTTTTAATTATTATTTTTGGGTATTTCTCAGTGGTAAATGTCATTACTTCTCAGACCATGTCCATATACTACTGTACACTGTATTTGAGTTATTTCAACAAATCTATTACGCATATCTTAATTTCAAAAGGTAGATCCATGTTCTAACCATTTAGTTAAGTAGCAGTCTATTCATTACAAATAGTACAGGAGACATTGGTGTATGTTACCTGTTCTTTAAGAAGTATGGTATAATAGAAAGCCATAGTCTTTTTGTGTCATGGATTTGAATTTAACTCCTGTTTCTGCTTTTTATGCTTTCACCTTGTGTAAGTTTCCTTATCTTTTAAATCAAAATACTTCTATATTGTCGTGAAGTTTAAATGAGATTATGTACACACTTACACTAAGTACCATGCTTGGCAGTTATTGGGTATTTGATACATGAGAGTAGTTGCGGTAGTTTGTTGCTGCTGTTTCTGTCCTTACTGTTATTATAGTTTATTACTTTTTCCAAAGATGGAAAAATGATAATTGATTGTTGTTAAGTTAGGTCATCGGTTCTCAAATTTCAGCTTACATCAGAATTACCTGGAAACCTTTACACAAAGTGCTTGGCCATACCTCTGTTTTTTCTGATTAAATAAGTATGTAATGGGACCTGAGAATTTGCATTTCTGACAAGTTCCCAGGTCATGCCAATGATGATACTGGTCCTAGTCTGGAGCCGTACTTCAAGAAACTCTGAGTTCATTGGTTCTACAAGAGAGAAAGTATCTTTGGAGGATGAAAAATTCTGTTAGGAAATAACTGAAGTTTTTTCCATTCATTTGAAGTATTTTGCTCAATATCATTGCAAATTACTCCAAATATAGTATACGGGAAAAAGGATGGATGTGTGAAGTAGAGACATACATAACTTTAGATAAATTTTATTTCACTATATGTGAAGGTATTACGTGAAAAAAAAAATGTCGTTGTTTTTTTAAATAGAACTAAATTCTCCCCGTAAAGTCAAATATTCAGAAACCAGCCAGAGAGAGAGAGAGAGAGAGAGAGAAAGAGAGAGAAAGAGAAACAGAGAAACAATGTGTGATTGACTCTCAAACACCCCCAGCTGGGGACCTGGCCTGCAACTCAGGCATGTGCCCTGACTGGGGAATCGAATGAGTGGCTCTTTGGTTTGCAGACCAACACTCAGTCCACTGAGCTATACCAGCTGGGGCAAAATTATTTTCATAGTAATGAAAGCAAGCAGAATGATTGGCTCCCATCAACTAGTAATACAGGTTCATAAACTTAAAGCTTTTTAGCTATGTTCACAAAATAAACTTTTTACAGTGACTTTTCTTTAAGGCTGTTTTCAGTGTTTTCCTAGAAACTGGATTAGGAACTAAGAAATTCAATTTCATTCATAGTGTATTTATTAACAGATTTCATTATAGTACAGAAAATCCATTAAAATACCATGAGCAATTTCAAAGACTCCTTCTGTAAAGGAGGTTTCGCTTACAGGTAAAGAACATGCATTAAATGACTTAAACTCATTTTAAGAGGCCTACAATATGAATTGATATTATAAATAATAATTTGATGTTATCATGGTATCATGAAAAGTTATTATTTGACCATAATCAGGTCTCTATTCAAAATACCTTGTATATGAGGATCTTCCTTTCTTTTTTGCAAATCACCGAATATTTGTAGAGATGAAGAGTTGTAATATTAAGTGAGGGATTAGATGACTTAAATCAGAAGTATTTCTTATCCTCTAAAAATTCTGACTCTGAGTTCTAGGATGCGGCCCATTATTTAAAGAATTTCCTATATGTCAAGAACAGACGCGCATAATAGTTTTGACACTATATCTGCTTATTCTCCCCTTTTAGATATTTTTGACCTGTCAGCAGGCTCTGTGGTCTATCCTATGTAAATTGGCTGGAATTAGTCAATATTCCACTAATTTAAAATTTGTGGTAATTTAGATAGTATATAAATTTTTTTTAATTTTTAATATTTTCATTGATTTTAGAGAGAGAAACATGATTTATTGTTTCACTTATTTATGCATTCATTGATTGCTGCTTGTATGTGCCCTGACCTGGGATCAAACCATGGCATATCAGGAAACGCTCCAACCAATTGAGCTACCTAGCCAGGGCTGATAGTGTGTATAATCTTAATGAGTAAAATTTTTAAAATAATTTCATCCATGGAGAATTTTTAGGTGATGGAGGCTTCCCAATTATCATTAACTTTCTCAACCAAAGACTTACAAATTTAAGTATTCTTTCAGCCTAAGTTCACTTTAGGTCTAACAATGAATAGAATTTTTTCATTTAGGATTTTTTATCATATCATATACCCTGATATAAATATTTTGTTTTTGTTTGTTTTTTCATTAACTTCACTGGTACACTTTAGTACTTTTTATACTTTAATCAGTAATTGTGCTTCTTTCAAAATAAAAATTATTTCTAATAACTGGATTTAAGATAGTTTGCTACTTTCTTTCTAAAGTTTAATGAGGGTTGATCATAGTTAAGAAAAAGCTGACATTTCTGAGGATTTGAGAAAACATTCCTTCAGTGTACATTTCTCTGTGATCAGTAATAATAATTTTATTTGATCACCTGAGTCAAGTGCATGTATTCCAATTCTGCTTCATAGTAACCTTTTGAGAATATGTAACCTAATATTATTAATAGTAAAATGAAGACATTAAAAGTTATTTCTAAAAAGTACCTGAAACTCTTTCTACCTCTTTAAATCATTAAACTGTAATCCAAAAATCTTTTACCAGCTCTGGCTGGTGTGGTTTAGTTGGTTGGAGCTTTGTCCAGTAAACCAAAAGATGTCATTACCAGTCATGGCATATACCTAGGTTGCAGGTTCGATTCCAGGTCAGGGCACCTACAGAGGACAACCACTTGCTGCTTCTCTCTCACATTGATGTTTCTCTCTTTCCCTGTCCCCCTTCCACTCTCTATAAAATCAGTAAACATTTTTCAAAATATTTTTTTCATTGAAACAAATGTATACATAGGTCTTCTAATGCCCAGTCTTGGAATACTTCAAAAATTAAGTGTTCTGTTCCTAAGACAGTTGAAGAAAACTTGTGTTTATTAATCCATCAGCCATTAATTACACACCTGCTAGGAGCTTGGCACTTTTCTAGACAGTAGGTAGTGGTATACAAAACAAGACACACCCTTCTTACCCCTACAGACAATAATTATACAAAGGTGTATATGTGTTGTGTGTGTACATATAACAAACATATAAAAAAAACTGTAATCAACAGTCAAATAAAGTTAGGGAATAAAGAGATACCAGTGTATTGTAAATGCTGTGTGTTTTAAGAATAAAAGTACATAGAAAACAAACAAAAAAAGATTTTAAAAAAGGAAGACAAAAATTGACCTATTTAATTCCTAAATCTGACATACAAGGTCTTTCAGAGTTCCTTAATTAT
Organism: Mormoops blainvillei; assembly: GCA_004026545.1. Lineage (NCBI taxonomy): Eukaryota > Metazoa > Chordata > Mammalia > Chiroptera > Mormoopidae > Mormoops > Mormoops blainvillei. Next base: position 35,765 of record PVJD01002137.1, on the reverse strand, counting down.
CATACCAAAATACTTATGTTTCCTAGGTCTAAACTGATTTCTTTGATTTAACATGTAGGGAAAAATATGTTCATTGATGAAGTTATTCTAGTTTAAATTCTAATAATAGATTGTGGTTCACCAGTGTACAATGACAAGGACAGAATAATTGAACAAAATTTTAATTTTTATACCTTAGGTAGTGGAATGTATGATTTGTCACAGTTACAAATAGACTTTTTACACTATATCTACACATAATGTAGAACTAAAATGCTCACTTGAATTTCTAAAGAATGATGCAGCAAGATACTTTCTTCCCTAACTTGGGAATACATTTCTTTAAAGCCTGGGCAGGTAGGAAGAGAGTGGTACTTACACATTGCATTCGGGAGAGCTGTGGTGATTATGATGGTGATTCTGATATTTGCTAGTTTTTATTGATGAGCAAATAATCACTGCTTTAGTTACTCAGCCAACCCTATAAAGTAACACCTTTTTAGATTAAAGTTTATCACAGATACCTTCTTTATAAACATTAGTGGACTGAATTTTTTCCACATTTTTTCTGGATATAGGGGGTGTAATAAAGTGATTCTAGTTTGGATCATGGGCAAAAAATATTAAAAATAATGTGTTATATTAGAAAAGTCATGGACTTTGGTGTTACATGGGTCTGGATTCTAATCCTAGACCTGATATTTATTGTCTGACTTGGGTTAGTTACTTTTGAGCCCCGTTTTCCTCAGGTACAGAATGAAGGTAATGATAACTACAGTTATCATAAAAATTAGGATAAAATCAGCTGTATCTCTAGTTTTGACAAATAATAGGCTTTCAGTAAGTTATACCTGCTGTTTCTGTAATTGTTAGTGTAATATCCTTAAATTTTAAATACTTGGCTTTGTATCTCAAAATTTAATCATGATCTAGGTTTTCACTTTTAATTTATTAGTGAAATTTTCCCTTAATTTAATAATGGAAATATTCATTATGGAATCAATTTGAAACAAAACAGATAAGGTAAAATACGGTAATACTAACGTTACCTGCTGGCTTTCTTTAATACATACTAAGGTTCATAATTTTTTAGATGGTATTGGCTGAGAGACTTTGTGCTAATTGAATTCAGGTTCTAGAATTAGTGATTTTTATTTAGAACCTTTGTTCTTCGGCTTTGCAAAGATATCTTTTTTTAATATGCAATATTATATTCTTTCTGATCTTGGGGAAGTATGAAAAAATGGCTTCAAACTTCTTAAATTTTAAAATTCATGAAGTTGATGTAGTGTTTTGAAAATTTAATTGAAATGGGCTGCGCAGCTTGCTTTCAGATGTGCATACATCTACCACTGTTTTGAATGGCAGTTACATCTTTTTTAGGGTTTTGGGTTTATGAAATGGGAAATCTGGAGATGTGTAAGTTTTAAGTTTATCATTTTCCTGAAATTTTAGTGAGGTTAGAAGAACTTTTTTTTTTTTTGAATAAGACAAATTGGAAAATTATTTCTCAGTCTTTTTCATGAAAAAGTAAATTTGTAGGTTTTACAGTTCATTGAAGGAAGCTTTACTTTTAAATATTATATAATTTTCAGTGTTTTTCATTAGTGATATAGTAATTGCCCGTTTAAGTTTTTATTTTTGAGCAAAAAATACATAGAATTTGGACCATAAAATATTCATGAGAAGTCTCAGACTTTTACAAAGAAAGTCCCTATTTTTGTATTTATCAGATAGAAACTTTAGTACATTATTTTTATTTAAGCTGCATATTATCTAAGAGGAAAAAACATTGATATATCTGAGAGAAGAGAAAGTTTATATGTCTGTGATCATTCTCATAGATGCAGGTATTTTATTTATATAGGAATATATGTTTTGACAAAACTTTGAGAACAAAAGGAGAGGAAATCATCTAAATTCTTAAATTTGGTTTTATAGGAGTTCCATCTGGAATATGACAAGTTAGAAGAACGGCCTCACCTGCCATCCACCTTCAACTACAACCCTGCTCAGCAAGCCTTCTAAAAAAAAAAAAAAAAAAAAAAAGACTTCCCTTTTCTTGGGGTATGGCTGTCTCAGCACAATACTCGACATAACTGCAGAACTGATGTGGCTCAGGCACCCTGGTTTTAATTCCTTGAGGATCTGGCAATTGGCTTACATAAAAGTTCACCATTTGAGGTCCTGCCTTACTAATTATGTGCTGCCCAACAACTAAATTTATAATTTGTTTTTCTCTAGTTCGAGCAGGGTCTGGATTTTTTCATTTATTTTCTTTTTTGCCAGCAGACAGACTTTGGTCTATAAAGACAGGCAAATACACTGACAGAGGTTTACTATTTAGTTTCTAAAATGTAAAAAAGAAAACCCACAAAAGACTCAACAGAATTAGACCACAAAATTTGCATTGTTCATTGTAGCACTATTGGTAATAAAATAACAAATGTTTGTGCATTTTTATGTGAAGATCCTTCTCGTATTTCATTTGGAAAGATGAGCAAGGTCTGCTTCCCTCATTTTACTTCCCCTCCTGTTTTTGAAAGGCAGTTTCGCCAACCTTAACGCAAGAATATCTGACTGTTTAGGAGAAAGATATTGCCACAATCTCTGGATGGTTTCCAGGGTTGTGTTATTACTGAGCTTCATCTTTCCAGAATGAGCAAAACACTGTCCAGTCTTTGTTACGATTTTGTAATAAATGTGTACATTTTTTTTAAATTTTTGGACATCACATGAATAAAGGTATGTATGTACGAATGTGTATATATTATATATATGACATCTATTTTGGAAAATGTTTGCCCTGCTGTACCTCATTTTTAGGAGGTGTGCATGGATGCAATATATGAAAATGGGACATTCTGGAACTGCTGGTCAGGGGACTTTGTCGCCCTGTGCACTAAAGGGCCAGATTTTCAGCAGCCAAGGACATCCATACCCAAGTGAATGTGATGGGACTTAAAGAAGTGAACTGAGACAATTCACTCTGGCTGTTTGAACAGCAGCGTTTCATAGGAAGAGAAAAAAAGATCAATCTTGTATTTTCTGACCACATAAAGGCTTCTTCTCTTTGTAATAAAGTAGAAAAGCTCTCCTCACTGCAGTGTTGACTTTGATTTAAAATTGTGAAATTATTTCTTCAACATGAAAAATGGAGGGGGGAAAAACCTGAAGTTTGACAAATGTCAAATTGAGTGGTGTGACTGAACAATTTAAAGTGTAGTTTTCTTTCAGGTTTCAACAAATAGTTTAATGAAACCATATACCATTTCACTTGTAGGTTGAAATGTAGACAGTTTTAGTATTAACCAGATTCAAAGCAGAAAACTGTCTTCTAAGTTGAGTATGGCAGTAATAGAAATAAAACTTTCCGATTATTCTTGGGACCCAATCAGAATACTTTTATGTGAAATTTGTGAGAAATTTCTTGATGGACCTTTGATACTTATCTTTAAGACTACGCAAATTAAGGTAAGCCAAAAGCCATGGCAGGCCAGACATTATCTTCAGTTTGCTGACCTGGATATTTCACATTTACAAGGTGACGGATTCTTTTTCATCTAAAGACAAATAACTATTTAAAAGTGTCTGAAGACCGAAGCTATGAAAGCAGACCTAAAGATAGAGAATAAAAAAAGGGGAAACAATGAGTTCGATCTTTAAATTTTCATTTTTAAACTTTTTCTATGAAGAGTGAAAGTTTGTTGACATTTACCAAATCATGACCGAAAATGAAACGTTTATGACATTGCTGTGTTTGTGTAGCAGGAGTATAAAATGACAAGATTTACCTTTTTCTGTGTATTTTGAAATATGAGGAACTGACATAAAAATAACAGGATTTTTTTAATCTTTCAGATTTAAACCAAAGCATCTCTTCTATAGGAAAGATGGCATTTATAAAATTATAATTGTTTTGAAAAAAACCTTCACAGAATACACACCATATTTGAAATAAACCAGTGTCAGATCTTAGAAATCACTTTTTGAAAAATAATTGCATTTTTTCATAATAATTTACTGTGTAAAATGTAACTTTTCCTACATAACCCTGAGAGGTAGAAGAAGAAAGTGGAAGGGAATCTTTATTATTATGACTACAAACATAATATAAAGTGTCACCATAATCATGATTAGTACTGTGTGAATGACTCAGAAAATCAAGATAGCTAATATCACGTGGTTTTTTGTCTTGGCTTGAGTTGTTTAATTGGCATATACAAATTTTAAGTGCATCTTTTTTCAGTTTTCTGAGTTCTTTTTACCCTGAATCATTAAAATGAGAAAACTCTTGCATGTCAACCAACTTTTTATAACTTGCTTATGTCAGAAATTATCATGCTCTTGACTTAAGATCCAATTTTTAAAATTTTATATGAAATCTTTAAAAGACTATATTAAACTCTTTAATATAACACAGTTATATTCCTTGGTTTTATAACTTGTGATTATACATATACAGAAGTTATCTAAACTATTATTTCACATTTTCTTTTTAGGTTTAAATTTTCTTAATTTTTCCCTATTAAACTAGTGGCATAAATGTATACATTATATTAAGTAATTTTTGTGATTACACTGTAATGGGCTTTCTGGAACCACAGGCTATTTAGTTGCAAAGGAAAGTCCTTTCAGTTATTTACTTTCAAATATATATTCTGTGCTTCTTGTGGTGATACTATAATTTATATGAAAAAACTCCATTTTCAGGGATTTTTCACTGCACACAAAGCTTTCTTTTGATATAACATTTTAATTAACCAAAAGTTTATTTAAATTTTTACAGTATCTATAAAGCCAACCATTTATCTGGTCTTTTCCTTTTTGCCACTGAACTTGGAACACAACAGGTGCTTGATAAATACATGTTCATTGACTGGTATAAAGTGATATTTCAATTTGAAAATAAAAATGTACAAGTTAAAGCATTGGGCTTTGAAATAATTTACTATTTTTGCTGTAATTTTATTCTCAAAAGAATCTTTTTAAGCATTTTCAATTAACTTTCTAAACTATTCAGATTTTTTCCCACTCTACCCTTTCTAATTGACCTCTCCTATGAATCCTCCTTCATTCAAAAACTATAGATCTTCCATTTTGTTAACTATTCTGTTTAATATAACCTGTTTGTTAGATATGTAACATCTGAGAATAGCTGCAAAGGAAGACTCATTTACCTTAGCTTTGCTTAATAGCATCAATTTTGCAAGAAACCTTACTGAAAACCTACACATGCTTAATGTACTGGTAACCATGGTTTGTCTGTGTAGTTAATAAAAAAGACACAAATACCTACTAACTGGTCCCATTAAGACAGTCTCTGGAGAATGAGATAAGCCAGATCTGAATGTCTTTAAAAGCTAGATCCTAATGGCATATCACAAAGTTCACTCTCTCTGCCACTAGCATTACCCATGAATTAATTCATTGCATGAATTAATGACAAATCCAGGAGATAAAGCAAATAAATGTAATGAAAGTCAAAATTGAGATTTAAATGAAATCTTGTAATTTTGTGTGTTGCATTGCATCAAATAGGATAGATTGAATCAGAATAATGAGTTAGTTTTGCACTCTGCTAAAAGACAAAGGATGGTGGAATATAATGTGGTTCATATGTAGGTGAATGTAAACTGAATCTTGGGGGGAAAAACACTAATCTTTGGCTGTACTAGGAAAAGTATAGTGCTCAGAACAAGGTCGGTAGTCGGCTATATTTTAAGAGCTGCCATGGGTGGGGAAGGCAGAAGAGTACATGGCATGTGACTTCTGGTTGCAAATCAATACACTTTTAATATGCCTATTGTATCCTGTCTTCAGCATGGCACATCATGAGGCAGGTTTTAGTATCCCCATTTTCTATTAAATTCAGAATATATTCCCCCACAGAACTCAGGAAGTAGGAATGTTTAGCATTAGGGAATAAACTTTGGAAACATGGCATCTGTCTTCAAGTGTCAAATTCAAGAGCTGTCAATGAAAGATGAAATCATTTGTGTGGCTGAAGAGCAGAACCAATAAGGTTTCAAGACAATTAAAATGTAACAGGTAATTAGAATTTTGAAATGAGTTGATTTAGAAGGTATTAGATTCAACCTCATAGAACATAACTAGGGAGACTAGATGGAAAGTGTTCTGTGTATAAGGTAAGGCGTTAAGTTGAATGATCTTGAATGTTTGCCAGTTATTGAAAAAGTGTTGAAGTGGGATAATTACTTCAGCAAACCTAATTGCCCGCCTACATTTGTAAGGTACGTCATTATTTTGTGTGCCACTAAAGGAAGAAGTAGCTCAAACTAGGACAAACCACCAGTTAGGAAATGCATACAAATTTCAAAGGTGCCAGGCATGGAAAGAACATGCATCTTGGAATTGGCGAGAGACACACTTGGGAGAGGAGACAACCAAGGAAGACATGACAGCTGTCTTCAAATATAGGAGCAACTTAAACGAGGAAGAGAGCAAGTCTTAAACCAGCAGCTGGAGGAAGATGAGACAGAGACCGGTTCTGTGTGTGAAGGTGTTCTCCCACAATACTAACTGCTTTATGAAGTGAGGATTCCAACAGCAAAAATGATCATGGAGATAGTGGATGACTCACCTCCATTGAGAGGGCTGCCTTTTTGAGTAGAAAGTTGGATTTGATAACTTACAAGCCTTCTTTCAGTTCTTAAAGATGTTGGTACTCTTGATCAGAAGCTGAGGCCTAAAAAAGCATAAAAAGTATATGCTTAAAGCATTGACCTAGTGTAAAATAAAATGTCCTTTTCTGTGAGTAATAACATTTACTTAAATTTACTGCTGTATATTTGGCAAGGAATTTAACCAAAAGTTACAGAGGGCAACTTTCAGCTTTTTTTTCCTTAAAATTTAGTAATGAAACATTACTAAAGCACAAAAAATAGGAAAGCCTGTGTATGTGTATATTCACCCAATTAATTTATTCTTCCTTCAAACAAGGGAAGAGTTCTTGATAAGTTTTGAAGTAAATGTTTAGCCTGAAATTAAGCATTGCATCAGTGACCACTCTTGTTTTCTGCTACAAGTTACCACAAAAATCAGAGTAAGCAGTAATCCTATTATTTAAAAAGAGCTGATCATTAAATTTGATGTATAAAAAGCTCAATTTGGATTGAGATTGCTGCAGGAACTAACCAATGTCAAAGTTACCCTCTAGTAATTCTCAAACTGAGCATAATCTCCTGGGGAGTGTTAGAAATGTCAGTTTTAGGCCTCATATTTAGCTACTCTGATTTTCAAATGTCTAGAGAGAGGCCAGGAAGACATACTTTAGTAAATACCACATCGTTTCTGAAGTGAACTACCAATTAACACTTAAAACTGCATGTTGCCTACTGTACAGGTACTAACTAGAATGTAATCTTAAGGTTTTGGTGAAATCCGACTAAGTTAATTTTGGAAAAATGCACTCCTATGTATTGCACATTCGTTTTTTCTTGCATCCAGTGTTCTAGCACAGAAACCATATTATTACAACAGCATTTATTAGAGCAGAATACGAGGAAACCTAAATCCATTCTCAAGTATAAAACAGCAAAGATGCTTTTTTAAAAAAATCAAAACAATCGTAGCTATTTCCTGGGATTATCTGTGCTAGATCTTAGATTTCCACTTCAGTTTGTGTGCATAAAAACTGCTACGGGCAACTATGTGCATTATCAGTGCTATATACATCAACTGAATTTTTTAAATCTGGTCATGCTGTTGTAAAAATACTATATGACTTGATGAGATTTTAATGATGTATTTCTTTATTATAAGAACACCTTGTTCAGTTTACAAAGCTAAGCCATACCAGATGTTTGCCATAGTTTTCCCTTGATCATTTAAATGACTTCTTGAAAATGTCAAAATTCACAATGATAGTCTTCATTGTTATAATTTCTTATTTGTTGAAAACCCAAATTCTTGCATAGTCCAATAGCTTATGATACCAAAGTTGACACATGCCAAAATACTTCAGCTAATAAACTATCTTCTACGGGCAAAATTGATTTTTCATTTTTCATGAGATTTTATCTTAGTTTTCATTTTCAAGACTTGATAGGCATCTACCACACCACAAGTATGTTACTGACATTTTTGTTAGAGAAGGTGAAATAACCTATCTATGCCAAAAGTGGTAGTTCCTTTAAACAATAATAATTAAAGAGACTAGTTGAGGAAAACAATCTTTCACTGTGAATCAGAGCTGGTTTCTAATTTTTATAAGCATATCCTGAAACGTGAATATTCAGGTAACTGGCATTTGCATTTAGTCTAAGTAGCATTTTGACGACATAATTTAATATTTAAAACTTTTGCCCCCGCTGGTGTAGCTCAGTGGATTGAGCGTCGGCCTGCGAACCAAAGAGTCGCTCCTTGGATTCCCCAGTCAGTGCACGTGCCTGGGTTGCTGGCCAGGTCCCCAGTAGGGGGCGCGCGGGAGGCAACCACACATTGATGTTTCTGTCTCTGTCTAAAAATCAATAAAATCTTAAAAATAAATTTAAAAAAAACTTTTAACAAGTGATGTTTTTCTTCCAGGCTAATGTATTCTTTCATATATACTAAAGATTAGTATTAGCACATGAGAGATCTTTAAACATTTTGGGAAGAAATGCATCAAATTTCAAGAGTGGTATAATGTCAATAAATGGCTGAATTTGCTTTATTCTTAGGATCAACCTTATTGGTACTCATTTATAATGAAAATTAAAACATTATTTTTCAAAAATATACAGCTCAGTGTGAAAAGATTACATGCGGGGGTGACATAAATAGTTTCATCTTCTGCATAAAAATAAAGATTTGGGGCAGCCAGAATGTTTGGAAGCTACCTTTAAATCTGTCACATTGTGAACATTTATTTTAAGATGTAGTTTTAATTATCATATGTAACAGTTGCATGAAAATTAAGGCTGTCTTAAAATTTGAGCTGTTAAATATTTCCCTTCTTCAGAGAGTCAGACATGTTTGATTTTTTATTTTGACTGTTTTAAGTAATTTACTATCTTCAAGTGGTTAATATTCCTCAAATATAAAACAAGTTAGTGTCAATAATTAAAAAATAATGGAACATACAAATGTTCTAACACCCCTAGTAATGGAGAATTACAGAAAATGAAAAAAGTTTTATATATGTATACTTATATATATATATAAAGTTATGCCCCTTTTCTGAATGAAAATTATGCTTCAGTTTTTAAAAATGCAAGTCATGTTACTCTTCAAAAAATTTTTATTTCGAGATTTCTCCTTTTTAATATGAAGTTTTATATTCTGTATTTCACTCTAAAGGATTTAATATTTGAATATTAGTTTACTGACACGTCCCTATTTGGAGTCCAAATTCTGTCTAAGTGTGAGCCAAAATCATATTCCTACCTTCACTTTACGTTTACAATGACTGTTAATTAGTGAGCAACAAATGCATCTTCCTAGATGTATTTGTGTGTTGGAGAACATGGAACAGAAAGCTACAGACTTGTTATAGAGAATGAGAGTAGGGTATCTTTTCCATCTTTGAACTATCTATGTTCCTTAGCACTTTGGGATAAGGGTATGATCTTAGTTTTCTAAACCCTATTAGAAGAGAATACTGAAGAAACAAGATTAAGCAGAGGAAAAGGCCTAGGAAGGACGTGATAGTTGTCTTGCCACACTTGGAGTTGTTTGCAAAGCAGATTATCTTTTATCCTACATAAAATCAGGGGGCAGAATAACATCCTTTATGTTGATACTATGGCAAGGCAGATTTTAACTTACAAGAAAGTACTACATAATTTTTTAAAAGGTCCAAAGATCAAATGGGTAGCATTAGCAGTTAATGAATTTTTCATCACTTGGAAAGTCCAAAGGCAAGAAAACTATTAGACGTATTAGGCGGCTTCCTAGAACTATTTATTGACTTGTTTTATTAACATTTGGTGTTCCTTGTGTTTACTTCTACCTTGAGCCTAGTTTGAATTTCCAAGAAGCCTCTGTAAACTAAACACTATACTTCTATCTTATTTTCCTTCTGAATAAAACTGTACTACTATTTGCTATGTATCTAAAACGGAGCTATTTTCAACACAAGTGATTCAGGGTAAAATTAAACAGGAGGACCATATTAAATCATTAGCTCATTCATCCTCTACCCACAGGCCCCCTTCATAGCCAAGTTTCACCAAATGAATTTTTATCAAGCTTAACTATACTTGAATATAAGTATAAGCACATTTTAAATCCATTTGTATTACCTACGCTTCTTTTTTACTAAATATATTTGTTAGACATAGCATAGTATAATAGAAAAAGAATGGGCATTGTAATCTGGCACTGTCAATACCTGTGCAGCCTTAGAAAAGTTGCTTAATACCTCATTCCCTAATCATCTCATGAGAATAAATTAGAGCATTTGTTTATAGTAGGTGTTCGGTTAGGTCAGTTTCCCCAGACAAACACCCTCCCTGTTGGCCATTGTACCAGGAAGTGCTCTCCATATTTGGGAATTAGTAAAAGGCCTTTTAACTTGCTAGGTGCTCTTAGATATAATACCCAGGTTTTTTAAGAACAGGGCAAGAACAAAAATTTACTTGCAATAAAAGTCATAGAATATTAAAACTATCTTTTAGCCCATCCTTTTTGTATGAGGAGGAGGAAACAGTCTAAGAACATCAATTATATATCTTATATTAAACTATATATTGTTAATGCTCAGACCAAAACCTCTTACTTAGCTTCTTGTTTTCTAATTCCAAAGCTGATTTCCCTTTTACTACGTGTGTGTGTGTGTGTGTGTGTGTGTGTATGTATCTTCCACAGAAGTTCACTTCCATTAACATGAAAGACTAATGGGGTGAGTATTTAGGAAATCTAACCAGCATTCCTAGTATTATGAATTTACTAATAAGAAGTGATTACCTGTGTTTTCTGCTTTCCTTTCTCAATCGCAAACATAAAGCCTGTATTTAAACAAATATGAATATTTATTCTAATTTGAGGACATGTTCATTGATATTTTTAGAGAGAGAGGAAGGGGAAAAGAGATACACTGATGTGAGAGAGAAATATTGATGGGTTGCCTCCTGCACACCCCAACCTAGGGATCAAACCCACAACATAGATATTGTGCCCTGACCAGGAATTGAACCGGTGACCTTTTGATGTAACAACTGATACTCCAACTGAGCTATGCTGAGCATGGCCAAATTTGAACTTTAAAAAAATATTTTTAATAACCATTTTTTACTATTTCAAACAAAAAAAGACTTTAGAAATGTCCTTTCCTGCTTAATTTTGAACTAGGTGATATGTAAGATCCCTTCATCTTTTGATTATAAATATCTAGAAATAGTAGTGTTCTCAATAATAATTATATACTCAATACAATAAGTAAGGTATGTGGACAAGAAAAAATTTGAACTAATTAGAAAAAATAGTGTCCACACAGGAAATTTATTTCAAATTTAAAATTCTGAGACTAATAATATTTAATACAATAAAGCATGGCAAGAAAGTTAATTTTTCAATATCAGTAAGCTGGAAATGATTTAGTACAATTGTAAACATTTTTAAGTTAAGGCCAAATGAAATAGAAAATTTTGTGACTTTTACAAAATTACAATTATATAAACTGAATGAAAAAGAAAAGACTAATATTTTTCTGTAAGGTTTTCTTTGTTGGATCACTCATGCTTTCATTTGTTTATTCTTATCTAAGGAGTCTAGTTGAAAATGTCTAAAATCTATCCAGAATGTCAATTCCAATGAGAAAAGGTGATGAAACTATTAATTTTTTCCATTATATATTTTAGCTATTAAAGAGTACAGTAGCAGTTTGTTATTGAAAAACTTCACAATGTGCCATTTTTTAAAAGTGTATAAACATTTTCCCAACACGTTCTAAATTCCCTTCTATTCTTAGGATACCAAAGCCCCCCTTATAATTCTTTTTAGAATTCCTTTATGAAATTGTACAATATATTGCAACTTCAACATCAGTCACAGGACTTCGTGAAGAATATTGATTAAGAGAACAAATTATAAGTAACAATGGTTTTCATGTTCTTGCTTTGATAGGTCTTTTTCTTTTTTAAAATTTTTTAAAAGTTGATTTTCGAGAAGAAGGGAGAGAGAAAGAAATACTGATTTGTTGTTTCACTTACGCATTCGTTGGTTGCTTCTTGTATGTTCCCGGACAGGGGGATTGAACTCACAACTGTGGCATATCAGGACGATTCTCTAACCAACTGAGCCATGGCTAGGTAGGTCTTTTTCTTTTAAAAAGAATTTTATCAAATTATGGCCATGACTGTCCTGAAAACATTGCTGCACACAGTGATGTACATCAAATAATCAGTCTGGTTCTGAGTATTACATTTTTCATTCTAATTTTAATTTGCGGAAAACTATGCAAACGAAGGACTAGGGTGTGTGTGTGTGTGTGTGTGTGTTTCTGTGCTGCCTCTGCCCTGCACAGGAAACAAGATGCTAAATGACCTCAGAGAGCAGATCCCTGGGATTCTTTGTACTATTTTAACTTAGTCAATGGTGACCTGTTTTCAGAAACTGAGGGGCTGACATACCCAATCTTTCTTGGCAATGTTATAAGGTGGCCCACCTCAAGTACATGAAGCTAATAACAAACAGTGTTGTATTAAGGGTAAAATAAAAACTGAATTAATTTGGGAAGTCTTTTTGATATGTTTGATTTACAATAAGAAAGGCATGATAATGATAATGAAAGGGTTTAGAAGAGAAGCCAGCTAATTTAAAAATGGGTAAAAGGAGAAAAGTAAATGTTTAAAGAACTGAAGGCTAGATGGCAACAGTTTCTTCAAATGCTTTAGGAATCATTGTAAGGAGGGAAAGTAAGTAAATGAAGAGCTCAAAAAATGGATTTGGAAGCCCTGGAATATTTAGGTTAAGACAGAATTTTTCTGATTTTTTTTTTAGACTTAGAAGACCATCTTGCTTCAGTTTTGAGAAAGAGGGTTCATTCACAGAACTCTTCAAGCTCTGAAATCATTGAAAAAATGAATCATATTCATTAAATTATTTTTAGAAACCCCTATCGCTATGAGCACTAACAGGACTTAATTTTGCCTCAAGGTGAAGTTGCTCAACATACCAAGCGAGAATAATTGAATCTCACCGCTTCCTCATATGTAGACTAGCTTTAGCCTTCTTGAAAAGGGTGACCATAACTTGCAGTAGGAAAAAGAGATTCGGACTGAAGAAATATCTTGGGTTAAACTGTTTTATCTATTAAACTCACCTCGCCTTTCAGGTAATGTAAGCACTAACAAATTGTCTTTATGCCAGCAGAAAGGGAAGAGAGTAATATAATCCCTAGGTACAGAAAGAAGGAAATCTCTCTTACAATTTGAAAGGTATTAAAGTAAAAAGCATCTTACTGATTTGAAAAATTTCTACACCCCACACCTTAATTTATTGAGAAAAACACTTAGGGTCTTCTTGTAATTACATCTGCTTTGCCCCTGGTTTGGAAATACAGTTACCTACTGCACAGAGCAGCGAGTTTCAACTGGTGTGCCACAAGAATTTTTAAACATGCAACACCTGACTATTTAAGTCAGAGACACTGACCTCATCTCCCTTAGGTTATCCAAAAAAAAAAAAAGAAAGAAAAAAAGAAAGGAAAGAAAAATTGACAACAGTCAATACAATAGTCGTCCCATGTGAATACATCAAAATTATACCTGTTTGTGTGTGTGTGTGTGCGTGATCAGCAAAAATATATTATTTGGTGTGCCGCAGAATTTCAGTAATTAGTTTGTGTGCCATGAGACAACAAAGGCTGAAAATTGCTGAAATAGAGGAATGTAGTAGTAACATAGAACTGCATTTGAAAGGTACTCAATACCAGTTAAATACCAGGATTTGAAATCCAAGAAAGAAGTCAAGAATTCCATGATTGGGTGTTTCCATATTCATCGGGAGCATAACTGATTGAAGAATATATTCATTTGGGACTTGCAAATCAAGAAAAAGATATGCTTATATATTTTTTGCAAAGAGGTGAACATTCTTCTGATCCTTTAAAAAGTAGGTCGAAAACGTTCTCGAGTTTGATATTATGATAGAGGTGTGGTTTGGAGAAAAAGAATCGTAAAAATGGAGCCATGAATAGAGGCTGCAGGTAGGCACAGGGAGGTGGGGGCGGGGCAGCAACGGAAAGAATTAAGAAAGCAAAACGCAGCTGTAGGTAGAAACGGTACCTGTCCCAAAGTGGGTCTGCACGCTGCTAACGCCGTGCACATTGCTCGTGGAATGTTCATCTACAAGTCCCGGGGTGGGCCAAGGGTAGCAAAAAACTCCTAACGAGGGAAACATAACTGAAAGGGTTCCGTTCTCGGGAGTCCCGGAGCGAGGGGAAGGTCCTAACGGGGAAAGTAGTGTCTCGTTCCAGGGTTTGCAAACCTCTCCATCAGTTTCCTTCGGTCCCTACTCAGTCAGTCCCAGCCTTGGGACAAATCCAGTTGGGGATGACCAGCTGCGGGGGACCTAAGTTCCTGCAAGGTCCCCCCAGGATCCAGATGGAGAGTTTCTTTGGTCTTGCCAATCGTAGGCCCTTGCCACTACGCGCATAGCCTGCACAATAAACCCTGCCTGGCTGAGCCTCTTTAATCCTGACCTTGCCGCCCCTGGGGCCGCGGAGCACCGGCCTGCGGCCGGGGTGGTTGGGAGCTCCAGGACCCTGCGGCTGGGGCTGGATCATTATCGCGCAAACTGAGGAGGTGTGGAGTAGGCAGGGCGGAGGCGGGCGGCGGAGTCACGCCCCTCGCCCCGCGGCCAGCCCGCGGGCAGCGTGGGAACTGGTGGCAGGAGCTCCCCCTGGGCGCACCCCAGCGCACGCCGCTCGCGGGGGCTTCAATCTCAGTCCTCCGGGTCCCGGGCCGCGGGTTTCCCGGGCAGTGCCTGCTGCTCGGCCGCTGGCTCACTCTCCCGGCTGGTGGACCAATCCCGGCTTGGAGTTCAAGATTCCCGCCGCTCCGCTTGCACTACGCCTTCTCACTGTTTTCTTTCTTTTTTTGCTTGCTTTTTTTTTTAAACTTTCACTCCAGTTATGCCCCATGGATCCTAACCTTCTTCTCGGACGTTCCTCCAAGGGGATTTAACGAGGATCCCGAGCACCAGCCGCCATCGTCGGTGCTCGCCACCCCTAGCCCAACCGAGACACTCCCGGACGGGGCGGGGCGGGGCGGGGCAGGAGGGCTGGGTCCGCGGCGGGAGGGGCTGGGCGGAGCCGCCTCGGGTTCGGGGGTTACCCCGGGCTCGCCCCAGCCCAGCCGCTCCAGCCCTCTGGGCAGCTGCCTCACGAGTCCGCTGAAAAGCGGCGCACGGGCGATGGAGACAGGGAGACTCTGGGCGAGAGGAGGCTGTGTGGGGGAGGCGGAGAAAGCACGCGGGCGGAGGCTGGCAGGGGGCGCTGGAGGCAGGAGCCGCCGGCGCGCTCCTGGCGCCCGAGGGTGCAGGAGGCTGTGAGCCGCGGCTGCACCGCGAGCCTCCGGGGCACGGGCGACGGCGGGGCTAGTGGGCGGGGGCGCTGCCAACTCCGGGGGCGTCGCCGGCCTCCGCCCCTTTGTTCTCGCGCGCTCCCCCTGGCCGCCCACTCCCCTGCTGTCGCTCGGCGGCGGTGGCGGCAGCTCCTCCCGCCCTAGGCAGTGGGGCTCGGCGCCGGGGGCGGGAGGGGGCGGGGGGAGCGCGCCAGCAGCCGGGAGTGGGGGGCGATGGCGAAGCTCCGGGTGGCTTACGAGTACACGGAAGCCGAGGACAAAAGCATCCGGCTCGGCTTGTTTCTCATCATCTCCGGTGTCGTGTCGCTCTTTATCTTCGGCTTCTGCTGGCTCAGTCCCGCGCTGCAGGATCTGCAAGCCACGGCGGCCAACTGCACGGTGCTGTCGGTGCAGCAGATCAGCGAGGTGTTCGAGTGCACCTTCACCTGTGGCGCCGACTGTAGGGGCACATCGCAGTACCCCTGTGTCCAGGTCTACGTGAACAACTCGGAGTCCAACTCCAGGGCGCTGCTGCACAGCGACGAGCACCAGCTCTTGACCAACCCCAAGGTAAGGACGCCCCGCGAAGGATGCCGCGCTCCCTCGGAGGTCTTGAGAATAGGGGAGCCTCGGTGGTAGACCCCGCGCGGGCTGGGCTCCGAGTATGCTCGGATAGTAGGATGAGACAAGGCGTTGGAGGCTGTACTCAAATCCGCAGAAAGAACTTCGAAGATCCTCGGGCAGGTGGATTTGTGTGCGGCGACCCATTGTGCCCTGAGGCTTTCTTTACATATTTGTTTTGCCTGACCTCAGATTTTGAGGCCTTGGCCCAGGTCAGGTACGGCGCATACAGGATGGGCTTTGCAGAAATGCATGGAGCGTAAAGTTAACTTTTCCTCCCATCAGAGCCAGTTTTGTAGCAGGGATCCACCTACTCTGGTCAAGGTCCCAGCAGCCCCTTCCTTGAAAGCTGTTAGGTGGGATTCTTGCCTTTTAACAATAGACAAATGTTTTTAAGTTGGAGTCCAAACATGAGCTTTTGAGGGTCGACAAATTATGTAGAATAAAATCTTAATATTCTGCATAGATCCTTGGGTACAGAGGACTCACAGCTTTCATCAAATAGATTCCCAAAAAAGTCTAGAGGGAGACTAATGACTATGTATCTGGGGGACAATTAGGAGCCATTTGGAGAGCGGTAAAATTTACTGAAAATAGAAAACCCTCCGTGAAATGCACTAATATTCCTTTCCTGGCCACTTTTTTCATTCTCACAAGCAAAATAGAAAAAACCTGGTTAGGACTCAAGGGATGGAGAGCAGAGAGAGGAAGACTCAGAAAACCATTCCCAGAGGAGAAAAAACTTATAAAAAGCAGTGTCCTTTGTCTGTGAACTAATTGAGCTTTGTAGTACACCTGACAAAACCTTCTTGGTTCTGCAAGAAGGCTCTTCTTCTTCTTCTTCTCTTGGTCTCTTTTACTATCCTTGTTGTTTAACTATCAAAGTGAAGGTGTGTATCTTCTTTAAAGTTACTGACATTTTCCCTCTGTGAGGGCTGTGTTTCAAGATCAAGAGGAAAACAGTCGAAAAGGGGATAAAATCTTATGTACATGGGAGAAGTTTGTTAAATGTGACAAGAATAATTATATCGACCCAAAAGAAAAAATGTCTAGATTAATTTTTTAAAAGTATTTATAATAAGCATATTATTTCCCTACAGCAAAACTCCTGGTCTTGTGTTCTAAACAGTAAATTCTTGAATTTGGGAAAATTTTTAAAAAGGGGATCTTTTTAAAAAACTATGACTCATCTGAAAAAGAAATACTTCTACTGATAAATGAATATTCATTTACCTTAAAAATGAAGGTAATATATAAACAGTAAGCATAGACGTACAGAATTTAGGTAGAGTATAATGTTCGAAGTCTTGAAGAAACAATGTTTCAAAGACAAGTGTAAGTTAATCTACCTAATGCTCAGGAATTTCAAAAGAAATATCAGAGTTTTAGAAACATTACGCTTTTTTAAAACAGATTCCACCATTAATATAAAAGAAAGCTGTCAAGCAGCAGTAGTGATTTAGAAATCAAATGATACTGTATCATTTAGGGGGTGTCATTAAAATTGATGAAACATTGCTAGTTACTTTTAGGCAGTGGCTCAATCACTAATAAATTACATGTACCTATACGAGTTCATGGCTAATATCTGATCAAGACATTGAAAAGTTAGAATTTACTTCAAAAAGGCTGCTTCCCAATTTTGAAGGATCTGGCAGGAAAAGTAACTTGGGATCATTAGACAGATTTTTAAATCATTTGGACACAGTCATAATGCTTTATGTAATACTACAATTTTCTTTATTACTTTTTGTTACAAAAAGTCTGTTTTCTTCCAGTGTCAGTTCAGATCCTAGCAACCATTGTTTTGAAGAAGTATCTGAACAAAATAATGTGGCATAAAGTTATTCAAGAAATGATAGAACTGAAGAAAGATCTATTTCTGTTACAGGAAATAACGAACAACATCCCAATTTAGTCAAGTTTCCCTCAGCCAAATCAGTATATATCTCTTTATCCAAATTGTGATTGCTTTGTAGCATTTATAGGATATAAATTTGTTCTTTTACAGTCATCTTTCTACTTTTAGGCAATTAAATGTTCAGTTTGGAAATTCTCGTAAGCAATTAGTGATGGAAAAATTCAACGTAACTGAAATATTGTGCCAGAGTCCAGTACGTAAGCAGAATGTTTCTCTAGTGCCCTTGCTGTTAGGCAATACCTACTGCCCATTCCTCTCGCATTTTGTCTGCCTGTGTCTGTTTTCTTTGTCTTCCCTTATCTCCTCACTGAAAGTGCATTCCCCACCCATTCCCTTTTTCTAGAATGTCTGGAATCTCTACAGTGCATGGATCCTAACCACCCAACGTTCTCTTCTTCATGACCCATGACCACAAGAAACCACGTAGGAAATCCCTTCTCAGAAAAAAAGAGAACAAGGGCTTTCTCCCCTCCTTTGGGTTTGCTGTTTTAATTACCGTGAAAGGCAGGGAAAGGGGGAAATATTGCAATATACTTGTATAACTTCTTAAGACATAGACCACTAAAGAAGATAATGTGACTAAATTTGATTTTTAATAATTTCTTTACAATATCTTCAGTCCTATTCGACTTATTTATGTTTTGAATCATATCCTTATTTTCTAAAGTAATCACTGTATCCAGTCATGTAATATAGTACTCAAGTATACTAATTATACGTGGGGCAATGATCTGCTCTGTGAAGTAACCACAGCGGATCTAAATGTGGGATCGGCATCCTCTTGCTACTAGTTCCATCACCGCATTACTTTGTGACTTGTGTGTGCTGGGGACTTTGATCCTGAACTGTAACTGCACTTTAGAATCACCAAGGGAACTTTAAAAAGAAATTCTCATGCCTGGGTTCAGCCCTCAGAGATTCAGACTTGGTCTTGGGTGGGTCGGGGGCATCAATGTTCTTTAAACAGTTCTGGAAGTGATTTTATGTGTAAACAGAGTCTAAATCACTGGCTTAGAAAATGGACTCATCCATTTTGCAAGGAAAGTAAAACAAGAACCAAAGGATTCATCATGATTAATGTTTGTGTTTTTAGGTCAAAAAATGTTACCGATGCTACTGAATGGTATAAAAGGAGGGACTGAAGGAAATTCTAAAGGACTAGAAGAAAGTCACTTAAAATTACAGTTCACTCTTGAACAGCTTGGGTTCAAAATGAATGGGTACACTTATATGTGGATTTTTTTTCAATAAATACAGTAGTTGTTTTTTCTCTTATGATTTTCTCAATAACAGTTTCTTTTCTCTAGCTTACTTTCTTGTAAGAATACAGTACATACAAAGTATGTGTTAATCAACTGTTTATGTTACGGGTAAGGCTTCTAGTCAACAGTAGGCTCGTATAGTAGTAAAGTTTTGGGGAAGTCAAAAGTTATACATGGATTTTCTTTTTTAATTTTAAAGGGATAGTAGAAGACAATAATGAAGGTGCATTTTTAAAAACTCCACACCCAAGGACATGTTCATTAATTTTAGAGAGAGAGAAAGGGTGAGAGAGAGTGAGAGTGAGAGAGAAGCATCTATGGGAAACATCAACAGGTTGCCTCCCATACCAACCCTGACTGAGGATCAAACCTGCAATCTCGGTATGTGGCCTGACCAGGAATCGAACCTGCAACCTTTTTTGGTGTGCAGGATGATGCTCCAACCAACTGAGCCACCTGACCTGTACTATACACAGAATTTTTAACCGTGTGAAGTATTGGTGCCCCTAATCCCATGTTATTCTAGGATCAACTGTAGTGTGGAAATGATCATTTTAAATTAAGTTAAATGAACTTATACAGTTCCAGACATTTGCTTTTGCATCAATATACACATTTGGTGGCAAAGAAAAGGTGAATTTTTAAAACCAGCCTCTTATATGTGGAACGAGAGAGTGGGTGATTAGAAGCTATATGTTTTATTTTTGCTTTGAGTTTTTTCTTTCTCTGATACAAAGGACCTAGAAACAAAGGACAAAAGTCTGTCTGAGAAACCAGTACTGTAAAAGTGAGAGAAATGCATTGATGAGAAGGAAAACTTGGGTGGAATTAGAAGAGGCTTTAAGCTTTAAGTATTTCCAGTGGAACTGGTGTGCCTAACCCAGAGGGCACTGCGGTTTTCAGGCACCTTTCTGGCATTCTTCACATCCACGCTGGTGTGTCCTACCCACCACGTACAAACACTCCCTGGGTAGACAGTGTGTTCCTCTAGCGTTCAGTTCTGAACTCCATCCTTGAAATAAATGTTCAGTGATATACTTTGAGCTCTATGGAAGTCTGTCATATCAAAACTGGTAAAGGGCGAAGCTGACTTGTGACAACTCCTCTACAATCTTTATTTCTCCGTGAAAAAGTAGCTTACTATAGTTCTTCCTCTGGTGACTCTATGAACTAATTTTTAGTAACTACATAAAATTCAATTCTTACGCATCTATTATGATCAAAGAACTGGGCAAGAAACAGGAGGGCATACAAAAATGAGTTCAATCATTAACAAATACTTATTAGATACCTACTCTGTACTATGAATGCTTCTAGATCCTGACACTAGAGTAGAGATCAATATAAAGCCTTTACCCTCATGAAATTTACATTTTGGTAGAGGGTGACAGCCAAGAAGTAGATTTATAATGTAATGTCATGTAATGATATGTGTATAAAGAAAATGCAAGCTGCATTAGGGTGTAGACAATGATGGAAGAAATGAAGGACTGCTGTTTTGCACAGGATGGTCCGGGAAGGTGGCTCTGATGGAGTGACATTTGCACAGAGACCTAAAGAACCTGAGGGGATAAGCAGAGTTCTAATGAACATAAAGGAAGGAATCATGTGGGTCCCTGAAGGACGCGTTCCATAGGCTGAGGGAACAGTGAGTGCAAAGGCCCTGAGGCAAGTGACTGCCAGACTTGTGGGAGGAAGAGTGAGGTAGGACCACAGTGAGCAAAGTGGGGATTAGGGCCTTACAGAATATGATGGTAAACTAACATTAAGCAAGATGGAGATATAATCAGACTTGGACTTTAAAAGTATATAAATGGTTCCTCTGGCTGCCGAGTTGAGAAAAGAATCTGTGTGTGTGTGCATGTGTGCATGCGTGCATGTACACGCATGAGCACATACATGCACGTGCTTGCTATGCAAGGTGAGAGATGCAGAGGCAAGATTGGCAACAGGGCTTCCAGTAGCACAGGGAAAAGGTGACGGTAAGTTAGATCGGAGGTAGCATTGGAAAAGCTCACTAATGGATTCCATGTAAGGAACGAAGGTGAGAGGAATTGGCAATGATTCCCAAGGTTTGTGACAAGCACAACTTGGTGAAGGGAGGTGATTTTGCTCAGTGGGAAAACTAGAGGAGAGTAGTTTTGGAGGAGCATGGCTGAAAGCAAGCATTCGGTTTTAGATACGCGCAATACACATACAAGGGCGGGTGAGTTCGGGAGTTCTCTCCCACATTTCATCACTTTATCACAGAGGAGATAAAGACACAGATAACCATCCAACAAGGCAAAATGTCAAGTTCTACAGGGAGGTACAAACAATATGATATGAACATGTAGACAGGAAAGGTTAGGGGTACAGCTTCATGGAGAACGAAACATTGGCCATGATTTTGAGAATGAGTAGAGTTTTCATCTGGGCAGGAAAAGTGGGGAAGTGTGAAGAGAACGTCAAGGAGGAGAAAATGCCACGGGCAAAGCTGCAGCGCTCTGTGAGGATGGGAAGCTTGGGGCGCATCAGCAGACAGACTGGTGTGGGTGCAGAGAGCAGAGTTTTGGGGGTAAGGCAGGAGGGTAAATTGGGGTCAATAGTGCAGAAGTCCTGGGCAGTCAGGATGGGTTTGGTGGACATTGGGAAGCCATGGTTGGAAGAATAATGTTCCCCTGCCCCTGCCCGAGATGTTTACATCCTAATCGCCAGAACCTGTGAATGTTCTACATGGCAAAGGGGAATTAAGGTTGCACACGGAGTTAAGGTTGCTAATCAGTTGACATTAAATTAGGGAGATTATCCTGGTGGGCCCAGCATAATCACAAGGGTCCTTAAATGTGCAAGAGAAGAGACATGTATTTTGAGAAAGACTCACCCGGCCATTGCTAGCTTTGAATACGGAAGGGACCCATGAGCCAGGAACGCAGTCAGCTGCTTTTTCTAGGGGAGCGGGAAAAGGCAAGGAAATGGATTCTCCCTGAGAGCCCCCAGAAAAGAATGCAGTCCAGCTGCTGTTGATTTTAGCTCAGTGAGACCCACCTCTGAATTCCTACCTCAGAATTGTGAAATAATCAGTCTGTGTTGTTTTAAACCATTCAGTTTGTTACAGTAGCAATAGGAAAGTATAGAGAAGCCAAGGAAGATTTTTGAGTAAGTGACTAATACGATTGGACATGTCAAAACTTGGTCAGAACATATTAATGATCCACCTATATTAAAGCTCTTTAGAAGCAGTCTGACCTGCAGGCTGCTGAGTTCTTTCTGTCTGAGATTATTTATCATGATCCGTTTCTGACCTCCATTTGTGGATGTCATTTATGAAGGTCTCAGTTACTCGTAAGATCCCTTCAAATTACGTGTTTAAAACACTTTTTAGTCTTACAGAAGTGATTTGTGATGTTATGATATAGTTTAGCAAGAGTTAGGGAAAAAAATGCATTTATCTTATCACAAACTTGCCTCAGTGTTGTAAAGCTTTTTATAAGTTGTAGGTACATTTTGTTTATTTAAAATGTTTTTGTCACTCATTTATGAATGAAGATATCAAGTTTTACTTACTTTGGGTCTAAAATTTTTTTTCAGTATTTAGCAGAATTTCATATTCAGTTGAGTTCCTAGATAAACAGTATATTTATATTATAATTACAATAATTATTTAGTAAAATACTGAATAGAACAGGTTTTAATATTACATATGATGTTTCTAACTATTCTTCATGCTGTGACTTAGGTATTCTCTAGGACACAAATCAATGTGTAAAAATTTGTACTTTTGAATTGTAGTAATATCCTTTTCCATTCTTTTAAAATAATGAGTATTATAAATCAAAAGCCATGTGTTTATTAAATTATTTTAACTTGTGACCATATTTGTAAGTAAACTAATTCAAATAAATTTATTTCTGTAATTGTTTGCTGAGTAGCAGAATACAGCAGGCTGAGTTACTGAAAGGTCCCTGTATACTGATGCGTGTGTGAAGGAACATCCACTCACCTGATCCTCCAAACCATCCATCTAACTGATGCAGTGGGCCTACTGGACTTTAAAGCCTATGTGATGTCCACTTTACTAGTTATGATCTAACTATATTATAGCAGTATATATAGATGTTGTGTGTCATTAGAGAAAATTAAATCCTAAATCCTAGAAGTTTAATCCAGTTTGTTTCTTTGTAATAAATATATTTATATCATTGTTTATATCAGGACATTATTCAAAAACTGTTTTTGAGAACAGAAAACTAGACAATATTTCTATTCAATGAAAGCTAAATCCTTGATTCTGATCATAATTACTTTATGTTTTCTCTATTTTAAGGATAAAATTGGCAACTAAATTAGTCTTTATCTCTCCAAAACCTGCCTCTGTTCTGGAATCCTTTGTTTCTATCAGTGATATCATCATTCTCTGATGATTCTACTTTTTTAAAATTTTCACTGCCACTAATCTAGTCAAGGCCACTATTGTTTGCTTCAGTTATTACAATATGTTTTTGCTAATCTTCTTATATCTAGTCTGTTTCTTCCTCCAAGACAGTGGTTCTCAGAGTGTGGTCATGGACAAGCAGCATCAGCAGCACCGTGAATGTGCATCTTGTTAGAAATGCACATTCTCAAGTCCCATCTTGGACCCACTAAATCAGAAACTCCACTCCAGTTTCTGATTTAGAAGTCCTTTGTTGGAGTTCAAGAATATAAACAGTAAAAGTGTGTAACTACCAAGCTGACACATGGGGAAGTGGAATAATATAAAGCAAACAGTCCAAAAAAAGCAAGAAAGGAGAGAGAAAGGAATGTAGACATGTAGGACAAATAAAAAAAAAATACCAGTAAGATGGATTTAAACACAAATTTCTAAGTAATTATATTAAATGTAAATGGACTAACTCCTCCATTTAAAAGACAGAGATTGCAGACTGGAAAAAAAACTAGACAAACCCAAATATATACTGTTTTCAAGAGTTACGCATGAAATATAAGGACACATAAAGGTTGAAAGTTAAAAGATAAAAAAATACAAACTGTGCAAATGTTATCCAAAAAATACATTAAAAAGAAAGAAAAGCTGGAGTACCTGTATTATATGAAACATGATACACTTTCAGGTAAAAATTGTGTTACTAAAGATAAAAATGGATATTTCATAATTATAAAAAAGTTAATTCAACAGAATATAACAATTCTATACTGAGATGTACCTAAAAAATATAACCTCAAAATACATTAAAACCAAAAAAATTAAAGCAACTCAAAGGGGAAATATATAAGATTATCATGATGAGAGACTTTAACACACTTCTGTTTGAGACTGATACACAGTCATACAAGAGTAGTATCAATACATATCTAACAGATTTGAATTACATGTTTAACAATGGACTCAACTGACTTGTATAAAATAGGTGCCCAAGTAACATTTACAAAAACCGATCATGTCCTGAGCCATAAAGCAAACCTCAACAAATTTCAAAGGAATGAAATAATAAAGATTATACCCTCAGTGAAATTAATATAGAAATTATTAAATTTTACTGAAAGACAAGATACAGGAAATTTATCTGGGAAAGAATTAACTTATGAATAAATGGTGATTATGTAGAACAATTAGTTCTACATTAAAAAAATTTGATACTTTACATTCATAACAATAAATTCCAAATGGGAAAAAAACCTAAATGTGAAAACTATGAAACTTGTAGGAGACAGCATATCTTTATGACATAGGATTAAGAAATATTTTCTTAAATGAGACTTAGCAAATCATAACAGGGAAAAGATTGATATCTTTGAGCACATTAAAGTAACAATCTCTATATGACTAAAATTATTGTAAATAAAGTGAACATGTAAGCCACAGACTAGTACAAGATAATGGCAAAATAAGTTATCAACAAAGGATTATCCAGCATTTACGAAAATGTCTACAAATCATTAAGAAAATGACACGATATAATGGGGAAATGAGCAAAGGATGTGTACAAGCAATTCATAAGAGAAATTCAGATGGCCAGTAAATATGAAAAGATGCTCAATTCCAACATCTCAGGGGAATTTAAGGGACAGCAATAATGGAATACCATTCACAACCATTAGACTGGCAAAATTTAATATATTTCATAAGAGCAAGTATTGGTGAGGATTCAAGAAATGGTCAGTCGTACTCATTGCCGGAAAATCGGTTCAACCCCTTAGGAAAATAATCAAACATACTATGTGTAAATGAAGCTGTGCTACTTGACAATTGAATGGTTTCATTTCAACATGTATACCCTAAAAAAAAAACTCTTACACATATCCAAGGATATATGAGAATTTTTATTGCAGAACTGTGTGTAGTAGTAAAAAGTTCAAACAACCTAATAGACTTGATTAGAATATTGGATGGGATACTTTAACAGGAACCTAATAACAGTGACCTAAACAAAGTAGGTACTAGTTTGGTTTTTCTTTTCTTTCTTTTATCAATGTCTGAGCTTGTAGGCAGTTCACAAAGCTGTGCCATTCTGATTAGGAAGGTCATCCAAAGACCCAGGTTCCTAACTACCTTATTGCTTTACCATTCCTTAACATGTTTTCCCTAAGTTGATCATGTCTGTCTTTTAGGCAGTAGGGAGGGGTAAAGGAGAACATAGAAAGCAGGTAGCTTCTTTTTTTTAAAAAAGAAAATATCAACAGATAATTCACATATACTATGTTCCCTTTAACATGTATGTTTTTAGTATATTCACAATGTTTTACAATCACGATCACTGTCTGATTCCAGAATATTTTCATCACCCCCCAGAGAAATATCATACATTATTAGTACTCACTCCACATTTCTTCCACTTGGTTATGGTATATAATACTTTTTATATGTTCCTTGATTTGATTTGCTAGCATTTGGTTGAGGATTTTTACATCTATATTCATAAGGTATATTGGTTTGTAGTTTTCCTATGATGTCTTTGCTTTTGGGAGCGCAGTAATTGCTTAAGTTGGGAAGCATTCCCTCCTCTTCCTTAGCCTGTGATCGAAAGGGATTTATTCCGGGAATGGAAGGTTGGTTCAAATGCTAAAATCAGTCAATGTAATACACCATGTTAAAAGACCAAAACACAAAATCACATGATTATCTCAGTAGATGCAGAAAAAAATATTTGACAAAGTCTTTTCATGATTTTTTAAAAAATCAGTATTCTAGGAATAAAAGGGAACTTTCTCAACCTGAAATAGGGCAACTATGTAGAACTAGTATTATACTTAATGATGAAAGACTGAAAGCTTTCCCCCTAAAATCAGCAACAAGACAAAGATATCTGCTCCCCCCACTCCCATTCTACATTGTGCTGGAGGTTACAGACAGGGCAAATTAGGCAAGGAAAAAGAAATAGAAGCCAAACTGGAAGAGAAAAAATAAAACTATCTTTGTTCACAAATTAAGTGATCTTTTATGTAGAAACTTCTAAAGAATCCACCCCCCCCAAAAAAAGAAAACCCAAACACTTTCAGCAAAGGTCATAGAATATAAAATCAACATAAAAATTATTGTATTTTATACACTAGCACTGAATGATCATATTAAGAACACACTTCTATTTATGATAGTATAAAAAATAAAATACTTAGGAGTAAATATCACAGATTTAACCATAGAGTATAAGATTTGTAACCTAAAAACTACAAAACACTACTAAAAGAAATTTTAAAAACCTAAAAAATGGGAAGATATTCTTTGTGGATTGGAAGACTTCAACTGTAAATATGCCAATACTACCCACATTGTTCTACAGATTATTCTGTTTTTAACGCAGAGGTAGCTTATTTAAAAAAAATTATTGATTGATTTTAGAGAAAGAGTAAGGGAAAGAAAGAGAAAAACATAAATTTGCCATTCCAGTCATTTGTGCATTTATCAGTTGATTCTTGTATGTTCCCTGACCGGGGATCAAGCCCACAACCTTGGTGTGTCGAGACAACACTCTAACCAACTGAGCTACCTGGCCAGGGAAGATCTACAGATTCTTTAAAATTCCTATCAAAAACTCAGCTAGAATTTTTTTTGCAGATATTGACAAGCTGACCCTGAAATTCATATGGAAATGCAAAAGACCCATGATAGCCAAAGCAATCTTGAAAAAAGAGAACAAAATTGGAAGACATACTTTGTAATTTTCAAACTTACTAGAAAGCTACAGTAAAGAAGACTGAGAGGTACTGGCATAAGGATACACATGACAGTCTATGGAATGGAATTGAGAGCCCAGAAATAATTCAATGATGCTTAAAAAACTGTACATCCAAATGCAAAGAATGAAATTGGACTTCTACTTCATACTGTATACAAAAATTAATTCAAAGTGGATCAGAGACCTAAATGTGAGAGCTAAAACTATAAAGCTCTTAGAATAAACATAGCTATAAATCTTTATAAATTTGAATTGACACAGTTTCTGAACTAGGATGTGAAAAACAGAGCAACCAAAGGAAAAATAGATAATTGGACTTAAAATTTAAAAAAAACATTGTGCTTCAAAGGACACCATCAAGAAAGTGAAAAGACAACCACAGAATAAGAGAAAATATTTTCAAATACTATACCTGATGAAGGTCAAGTGTCCAGAATACATAAAGAATTTTTACAGCTGAACAACAACAATAACAAAAAATGCAAATAACCCAATTGAGAAATAAGCAAAAGGTGGGAATAGATATTTTTTCCAAAGAAGGCATACCAGTGGCCAGTAAGCACATGAAATTGTGCTCAGAATTATTAGTCAGTAGGGAAATGCAAATCAAAACCACAACTGCATACCGCTGCAGCCCATTGGACTGACTAGTTTAAAAAAAGACAGTAGCAAGTGTTGATGAGAGTGTGGAGAAACTGGAACCCACATACATTGCTGGTAAAAATGTAAAAGATGCAGCCACTTTGGAGAATAATTGACAGTTCGTTTAGAAGTTGAATATAAGTTACTGTGTGACCCAGCAATTCCATTCCTAGGTATATACTGAAGAGAAATGAAAATACATATCCATGCAAAAATTCGTATACACGTATTCATAGCAGCTTCATCCATAATAGCCAAAAAATTGAAACAACTCAAATGTCCACCATCTGATGAATAGGTGTATAAACGTGCTGGTGTATCCGTTCAAGGAACATTATTTGGCTAGAAGAAAGAATGAAGTGTTGATACATGCTACAACATATATTTTAAAAAACATTAAAATTTTTTAAATGGCAAATTTGGGAGAATAGGTACACCATAATAGAGAAGTAATCAAACACTTCACACATGAAGAAATCTTAGCAATAAATAATGATCTCTTCAGTAGAACACGAGATGTGATGGTTAATTTTACTGCCAACTTGACTGGGCTAAAGGGTGCCCAGATCGCCGGTAAACATTACTGGATGTGTCTGTGAGGGTGATTCTGGAAGAGATTAGCATTTGTATTGGTAGACTCAGTAAAGAAGATCCACCCTCCACAAGTGGGTGGGCATCATCCAATCTGCTGAGGACCTGAACAGAATCAAAAAACAGAGGAAGGGCAAATTTGCTCTCTTTTTGAGTTGGGACATAACATTGACACTCCCAGTTCTTAGGCCTTTGGATTTGGACTGGGACTTACAGCATCGGCTCCCCTGGGTCTCAGGCGTTCAGACTCAGACAGAATTACACCACCTTCTTTCCTGAGCTTCCACCTTTCAGAGAGCAGATCATGGGCCTCCATCGTTGTGTGAGCTGGCTCCTCATGATAAATATCCTATATGTCTATTTATACCTTATCGGTTCTATTTCTCTGGAGAACCCTGAGTCAAAAGCATGAACAGGAAGTGCGGTGAAGAATTACAACTAACTAGACACATGAAAAATGTATGTAAGCTCACTAATATCCAAAGAAATATTAATCAATACAATATTGAGATACTCTTCCTACCTATCAAGTTGACAGATATTACTTTGGTAAGGTCATGAGGTCACGGGCAGTCTCATGCACTGCTGTTGGGAGCGTATTGTCAGGGAACAATTGGAAATACATACCAAAATCCTAAAAAATGCATATATTATTTTGCTAGGGCAGCTGTACCAAATACCATTCACTGGGTAGCTTAAAGCAAGAGAAATTTGTTCTTTAACAGTTTTGAAGAATAGAAGTCCAAAATCAAGGTGTCAGAGGGGCCATTCTTCCCCCGAAGGCTCTAGAAAAAAAATCCATGCCTCTTTCTAGCTAATGGTGGTTGTGTGTAAGCCTGGCATTCCTGAACTTGGAACTGCATCGCTCCGATTTCTTCTTCCTTCTTCTCGTGGCCGTCTTCTGTCCATATGTGTCTTTGTATCTCCCTCTCCTTCCTCTTACAAAGACAGCAGTCATTGGATTTAGGGTCCACCGAAATCTACTATGACCTCACCTTAACTAATCATACTACAAAGACCCTATTTTCAAATGAGGTCACATTTTGAGGTCCTACATAGACATGAATTTGGGGGAAGACATTGTTCGTCCTGGTACAATATGCATACTCTTAGACACAGTGAAACTATTTTTGGTAATACATCATAGGAAAAAATGACAGAATTGTTGAAAGATGTGGCTATACATGCATTTATATAATGTACCTGCATTATACATTATAAATTGCAAAATATCTGAAACAACCTAAATGTCCAATAATATGGTACTAGTTGAAGGAATTGGCATAGACATACATTTATATGATGAAATATTGTGCTAAGTTATATCGTAGATGCCTGTTTTCTGACAAAAAATAATGCTTCTGGTATGTTATTGACCAAAAAAGTAGGTCGCAAAACAGTATGATTCCATATTTGAAAAAATAAAATGTGTTTGTGTTTATGTATTTATTGTATATATGCATACATGTACCACTAATTTTTAAATTAAATTTATTGGGATATAATGGTTAATAGGATTATATAAGTTGCAGTCGTACAATTTTATGATATATTGTCTGTATATTGCATTGTGTGGCCACCACCCAAAGTCAAATCTTCCATCACTATATATTTAACTCCCTTTACCTTTTACTAGCCCCCCAACCCTCTTCCCTCTAGTAACCATCATACTGTTTTCTGTGTCTATGAGTTTCAGTTTTATTTCCCACATATGAGTGAAATCATATGGCTCTTGACCTTTTCTGTCTGACTTATTTTGCTTAGCACAACATTCTCAGGACCCATCCATGTTGTCTCAAGTGGCAGTATTTCACCTCTTCTTGTGGCTGAGTAGTATTGCGTAGTGTCTATGTACCACTTCTTCTTTATCCATCCTCTTTTGAAGGACACTTTGGTTGTGTCCATGTCTTGGCCACCATGAATAATGCTGCAGTGAACATAGGGGTGCATATGTTTTTTCAAATAAATGTTTTTAATTTTTTCAGGTAGATACCCAGAAGAGGTGTTGCGGGGTCTTATGTTAACTCCATTCTTAATTTTTGGAGGAGCCTCCATACTGTTTTCCATAGTGGCTTCCTGTTTTTTTCTCCAATAAAGATGGCTTACTTTTGTAATGCGAGAAAACCCAGAAATGTCACTTTAAAATAAATGCCCTCTGGAACATATGGGGAAAGATTGAATAATACAGCTTAGAGGATCAGTGTATTGAACACGAAGCAACCTTCTTGAGAAAACCAATTGTGTGGTACTTACATACCCATCTCCCCCAACCAGCGTATGTCACCACAATACTGAGGGAATGGAAAGCCTCTTCCACGGTGCCCTTTCAGGGATGATCTTAGGTTTCACTAACAGTGTCCAGGGCAGAGCTGCACACATAGCAGGGATTTAGAAACTGCCTGGTATAATGGAAAAGGCTGTGGTGACTACACCTAAATCTAGATGTGCACCTGTAAGTCACTTAACCTCTTGATCCTCAGTTTCTTCACAGACTAAAGATTACAGATCATATATATAATATTCCAAGAAGGTAGTATTGACAAACACTTGTGGAACAAATAAACCTTGGTGTTTGCAATTGTTACTGAGGAATCAAGTAGGGGACATTTCACACATGGAGAAAGAGGTTAGGGGCTTTGACATAAACTTTATTTGTCATATTGAGGCAACAGCATAATTTCTGATATCTTAGTATCTTCAGCTCTCCATTCCTTAATCTTTATAGCTGATGGGAAAATACCTACCTATACAAATTGCTACAGCTTGCATTATTTAAAAATATCTGCAGAATCATTAATCGAATAGATGTTTATTGAGTACCTGCCTGCGGTTCTGGGGTTCCGCAGAAACCCCAGATACTCGAGGTTCTGGGGATGCGGTGGTGAAGGAAATCCCAGCGGGGTTGGAGCTGGCTTTCTGGTGGTCGTCCGAGGACTTCACTCAGTGCTGTGGTAGGCGCACTGACTGCTCTGATTTGAGATGGCAGCTACCTCCTTGATCTTCTGAGCTTGGTTTCAACCAGCTTTATCTCCCATGCCCATGTGATGTACGGAGTGTCTGTTTTCCGGTTAATGTCAAACACTTTGACCTTCAGTGTGTTTTCACTGATATTTATTTGATTTTGCAGAGCATCTGGGTAGAAAATTAAGAACGCAAAGTTATGGCATTTAAATATTGCAGTTTCAAAATTCCCACTGGAGATACGCTGAGCATTTTCAAAGAGTGAAGGATTGTTTTTCTTTTTTTTTTTGGTCCCCCAGAAACATAAGGTCAGATGTGAATCCTCAGCAAGTTTAGCTACTGAAGAAATGCTTTTCAAAAATACAAACTTAGAAATAAGAATGAGAAAATATACAGATAAAGTTAAAATAATTTCGAGTGAATGTTTGATCGATACTATGCCAACAAATTTGAAACTATTTGATGAAATGATGATTCCGCAGGATAATATAAACTTCCAAACTAAAACAATCTAATAGAGATTTTTAAATAGACCAATTACCTTAACAGGAAGTGGAGAAAGTTCTCCGTAGAACTACTATTGGGCCTCCTTTGTCCCAATCTCTTTTGCCACCCATAGACAAATGTTATTAACTATTTTTAGGTTTTTTCCCTCTAGTATTTACTTCCATGTTTCTAAACGGTAGGCTCCCCAATCTATATATTTTCCATACTGTTGTCAGCCTTTGATGGGATGTGAGGGTTTAGCTTTTTTACAACATCCCAATCCACCCCATTTTTCCTCCCTTCATCCTTTGAATATGGGCCTATCATAATTTTTGGCTAAATTAACATTGAGTGCTTAACCTATTTTAACTATTGCTAATTTCTGTAACTTTTTATTTTTCTTAACCTAATAATCATCCCCTTTTCATATTTTACTCTCCTATATACTTTCATTTTTCTGAAATTCTCCCACAGAATTGTAAAACTCCTTTATATAGTGTTTTCCATGTAGTTATTCATAATAGGTAACCATTTTGTTGCACTTTTTTTTTTTTTTTTAATATTTCCTGGGACATCCTGTCTGGACCCCTTCAGCGTACTGCCCCAGCTGAACTGGTTGCACCTTAGACCTGCTGTGTTTCTTTTCTCTTGGGTACTCTCTTTCCTTGACCCCGTGCCTGCCTCCTTCTTGGTTTTTGCCAGCAATTTTCAATTGGTATGCTGCAAGAATTTTTTTAAAACATGCAATACCTGACTATTTGTCTAGTCAGGGGCACTGACCTCTTTTCCTTAGATTGTCAAATAAAAAAATGACAACAACCAACATAACAACAGCTATCCAACGTGAATGAATCAAAGTTATACATATTTTTTGGTCAGACTGGCAAAAAATATTATATTTCCTTTTGGTGTGCTCCAGCATTTTAGTAATTAGTTTAAGTGTGCCATGAGATGAGAAAAGTTGAAATTTGCTGGTTTATACCTTTGTTTTGGTGTCATACATCCTCAAGTAGTTTCCAGAGAAAGGGTATGTGGGAAAGACAACTTAGATCTTATGTTATTGATTAGAGTTCTGTTTCTGAGAACAGAAACACACTCTAATCACTTTAATCAAAATGCAATTTATTATTTGTTAGTCAGTACCCATAAGTCAGCAAGGTCTGT
Source organism: Mormoops blainvillei (assembly GCA_004026545.1). NCBI lineage: Eukaryota > Metazoa > Chordata > Mammalia > Chiroptera > Mormoopidae > Mormoops > Mormoops blainvillei. Next base: position 2,473 of record PVJD01002137.1, on the reverse strand, counting down.
ACCTCCATCATCATTCCTTATAAGAAAAATGAACAATCAGAAATCTGGTTCAAAGTTATGTTCACTGAGCTCAGTTTTTTCCATCTGCCAAAATTGGCCATAGGCTTCAAGTACCCCCTTAGCACACTACAGAGCACTCTGGAGGGGTGTATATCCCTGTATGAGAAAAACAGGCCGAGATTAGCGGCTGCATATTAGGACAAGTTGAAGAAGGCGAAGGGACATTGGGAATGCGAACCATTTGCTAATGAAACTCATTTGCCTGCGGGATCTGCGTCGGCCCTGTAAACCCACCGTTATGTCTTAGTGGGTCAAATAGCCCAGTGTACCACGGATAAGATGGTGACTTGATGGTCCATATCCTGGCCTGCAGACCCCACTGGCACTCAGCAGCAAACCAGTGGTTTTTCAAAAAAACAATAGTTATTTGCTACAGAAAGCATGGGTGTGCCTTATGCTGTGAGGGCCCTCTACGGGAACCCCGTATCCTCCGATATGGCACAGACCCCTGTGTGCTATTGGAGGCGCGGGCCACAGAGACGAAGCCAGAGTGCTTTCTGCAGCCTGGAGCACCCGGGGCGGATTCTGCTGCTCTGGCCGCCCCTGGGCGCTGGCGGTGGTGCTGGTCACTAAATGGCTCAGAGTAACAATCCCAAATACTGCTGTATGTTTCTTCCAAATTATAAAGTAGCCTACCAAACATTGTACCTCTTTCTTAGTTTTAAGGAGAAAGGTGCAGCATTCTGTTTTTCCCTTTGCAGGGGATATCCAGAAATTCCCGAGACCACTAGACCCCCGGAAGCATCACTGAGGGGGCAGGCCTCTGAATTTCCCACCCTCTGGCACACCTGTGCTTCACCAAGGAATCTAAGGCACTTTCTATTACCTGCTTTCCAGGTCTAACCAGCGTGATATCATCCATGTACAGACAGTGTGTTATTCTGTGGGAAGGTGAGAGGCTCAAGGTTCCTGCAGACCATAGCATAACAGCCAGAGAGAGAGGGTTTCAGGTAGTCCTGAGTAAGATGGCGAAGTCTACACAATCTGGTGCTCTCTGTCCACACGGATGGGGACAAAGGCATTTGACAGAGCAATCACTATAGAACAGGCTCCAGAGATAAGTGTACGTGTTCTAGTAAAGAGACTATATATGAAATAGCAGGTCAAAGTGGAGTTGTCACTGACAATACAGTCATTCTCCAAGACTTTTCTTTCTTCAAGAGCCAAACAGGCAAGTTAGAAGGGGATGTGGTAGGAAACCCCACTCGTGTAAGCTCTGTGACTTCCCAGGAATGCAGATTGGTTTATTGGTTTACTGTCTGGGGAAGGAGCAGGTAGTTTCAGAGTCATCCACCATAACAGCCTTCTGTCCATGTGTAAGGGGGTCCAGGTAAGAATTAGGAGATACCAACAGGTTTTATTGCATCTATACATTCAGGATCTATAAGAACAACTACAGGAGAGTTTGGGGACTCACTGGGCCGATTGTGGTACTAACTTGGGCCAATACTCCATTTTTCCTTGACCCTGTGAACCTCCATTCTGAGCAGTCGCACTTTGGGGTCGCCAGGGATTAGGGTTAGCACAGAACCCATACTCAATAGTACTCTAAATGTCTGTCCTTTACTCATGGCACAGCTGCCCTGGTAAATGTCTGCATGTACTTGGGGGAAAGGTTAGGAGGAGATTTTCAGGGGGCACTACTTGAGGGGCTACCATGGGATCTCTCCTCAAGGATAACCAGCTCCTCTTCATTCGCGGAGCTTTAGGCCTAGAGAATTGGATGAGGAGCCCTCTCTTACATCACAGTGACTCATTGGACTTCATTTCATCAAACCATTTTTGTTTCAGGTATGTAGATCAAGAAGAACCTTAGAAGGCTGTCTACCATTTTAGTCCTTGGTCCTATGATCCCTTCCCTACTGCCAAAGATCCCTGTGGACCAAATCATTTTTATTATGCTCACAAATTCTGTGAGCATAAATTCACCCAGGGTACAGTGGGGACAGGTCATCCCTGCTCCATGATGTCTGAGGTCCCAGGGGAACACTCTAAGACTGGAGCCTGCGATCTTCTGACGGCTCATTTACTCACCTGTTAGGCAACCAGTGCTGGCGTTGGCCAGAGGGCTCTGCTCCCCTCCACTCAGGCCTTTCCGTATGATCCCTGCGTAGCCTGGGTTGGGCTTCCTCACAGGGTAGCATCCGGACTCCAAGGGCAAGCGTTCCCCAGAGAGAGATGCAAGTAGGAACTCTGTGACCTTTTCTGATTTAGGCTTGAAAGTCACACATTATCACTTCCTCTGTAATCACAGGCTCACCCATATTGTAGGGAAGGGAAGATAAACCCATACCCCTAAACAGAGGAGTGTCAATGTCATGTTGTAAGGGCATGTGAAATGGAATAAATATTGGTGAAGCCATCTTTGGAAAATACATTCTACCACAAATAGAGTCAATTTTTTTTTATCGGT